>KN834771.1:681495-777406 GCA_000827265.1 Collybiopsis luxurians FD-317 M1
ATATAATTCAAGTGCCGGTATGCCCGAAGATAGCGATGGACCCATCGTCGGATGGTGGTTCCGTACGATTTGGTGGGCCTGGGCCTCGAAATGTATAGGATGAGTAAATACAGATAAACAGCTGTTGAAAACTCGAGTGGGCAAAACTTTTTGCAAACGGCTGTATTGGTTTCAGCGTGGCTAGCTGCGCACTGACAATAAAGCTGTGTTCCCGCTCTGAACAGTGGCTGACATCAATCCCCACAGCCTTATATGCAGTCTGTGAAAATCGGGTCCACAATAATCCACCAGCCACTCCATTGAAAACTGTAAGTTGTGTGAGTGCAGGTTGTGTAAGGAAAATGTACAACGACTCGCAGTTATAAAGAGGAGAATGTAAAATGGTCGTAAGGGCGGGGCTTAAATCATGCCACATACCTGACTTGTCTTCGTTGAATGCCCTTTTCTAGGCTCATGGTGCATCCGTACCTACCCGCCTCATCTCATAAACGGGTTTCTTCAATTCGCGAGCAAATATGGTCTGTCTTCACAAACCCATCTGGCTGCTTCCATATACTTAAACGTCGTGAGAGATAGGACTGTTGAAGAAAGTGGGTTCGAAGTCATTGAACTTGAAAGAAGGGAACGCCCAAGACCACGACAACCTGATTTCATCCCCCCCACGCCGCCATATATGTCTCGTTGTACCACTACTTGTGGTCCAATCCGTACACCTGTGGAAAACCCCTGAGCATTGAACTCACTACGCTTTTCGTTCCAGCATCTCGCCCCTTGAACCTCATCCGACCGCTAAGGGGGAAAGTTAGGAAGGCTAGAAGAATAGAAAGAAGAATAAACCGTGACGGAGAGAATACCATGCTCAAAGTACCAGACGAAAACACGACTGGACTTTCCATACTACTACTAGCTGGTTGAAACAATAACACAAAAATAATCAACCATCGAACCCTCTCCAAGCAAAATTGAAAAAAAGATTGTCCCATACATACCGTACGCGTACATACATACATATATAGATGTTGAATCTCTACTCCGGGACAGGAATACATTTGAAGAATGTGCGATAGTGATATGTACGAAGCCGTTTCCACCTTTTACAACACACAAAAAAAAAGTTGAGTATTACATACAAACAACAAACAAACCATCGTCCCTCGACATGTTGGACCCTCCCGGATAACAGTCCGTATGTCCGGTTACGCGTTAGCAGAAGCAAGCTTGTCCTGCAATTTAGCCTATAACAAACAAATCAGCGTCGAAAACCCAACAAAGAGCTACCCAGCACCCACATTAACAGCATCCATATACACATCCGTAATCACCCAATGCTCCCTTTTCATCTCCTTCCCATAAATCGCCAACGCCAAATCCTTCGTCATCACCCCATCCTCATCTATCACCTCCACACACGCCTTCTCCAAACACTCACAAAACACCCTCAACCTCTCGTTCCCATCCAACTTTGCCCGGTGCAACAACCCCCTCGTCCACGCGAAAATCGACGCGACGGGGTTCGTCGACGTCTCGTTGCCCTTTTGGTACTCGCGGTAGTGGCGCGTGACGGTCCCGTGCGCGGCTTCGGATTCGACGACGAGGCCGTCGGGGGTGATGAGTTCGGAGGTCATCATTCCGAGGGAGCCGAAGCCTTGGGCGAGGATGTCGGATTGGACATCGCCGTCGTAGTTTTTGCACGCCCAGACGAAGCCGCCGGAGGATTTGATGGCTTGGGCGACCATGTCGTCGATGAGACGGTGTTCGTAGTAGATGCCGGCGGATTCAAAGTCGCGTTTGTATTGACTGTGTGAAGCCGGGAAGGAGTGGAATGAGTTGGGAGGGACAGGGAGAATGATTCGTGAACACGCACGCTTCGTAAATCTCTTGGAAAATATCCTTGAACCGACCATCGTACTTTTTCATGATGGTATTCTTCGTCGACATGAACAGAGGCATCTTTTTCGCCAATGCCATCTTGAACGAAGAATGCGCGAATCCTTGGATCGACTGCGTGCGGGGAGCAGTTTCCGTCAGGAACGCATGGCAATTTGAACACGAACCAGACAACACAACACACGCACCTCATCTGTATTATACATACTCATGGCAACCCCGGGTCCTTTGAAGTCATACACGTCAAGCGTAGTCGCTTTTGATCCATCAGTAGGCGTGTATACCAGCTGCAACTTTCCAGGTCCAGGTGCGACGAAATCCGTCGAGCGATATTGATCCCCGAAAGCGTGTCTGCCAATCACAATGGGCTTGACCCAGCCCGGGACGGGTCGAGGAATCCTGGTGAGAATTATAGGTTCACGGAAAACGGTTCCGCCAATCATATTACGAATCTAATTGACAGCGAATTCCAGGGTGGGTGAATTGAGATCTATTTGAACTGGTCAAGGACGAACGACGACGACGTACAGTTCCATTGGGACTCTTCCACATTTGCTTGAGGTTGAACTCTGTGACGCGAGCTTCATCTGGGGTAATCGTGGCACATTTGATTCCAACGCCGTATTTGAGGATGGCCTCTGCGGATTCTACGGTAACCTTGTCGCTGGTCTGGTCCCTGTATTCGAGACCGAGGTCGTAATACTTGATATCCAGTTGGAGATACGGAAGAATTAGCTATTGGTATTGGTTATTCAGCGTGTTTGAAAAGAAAAGAAAAAAGCTGTCTCCAAGGCTTACCTCTTCGCGAATCTTTTTCCAGATGATCCTGGTCATCTCATCGCCGTCCAGCTCAACGACCGGGTTCTCTACGACGATTTTTTGGAATTCTGGAGCACGCATTCTAGCTGAAGAAGCAAAGGATCTGTACTGGGATGCTGAAGCAAAAGAATTTCGCAGTAGATGGCCAGAAAGAAGGCCCAATCGTCGGGTGGTCGCCATTGGGAATGCCTGCAAACTTTGGCGAGAGAAAAACTAGTCGGATATGGTTGGTCCGAAGATGGGGGAAAGGAATCAAGAAGGGTTTATCAGCGTCGGGTAAGGTCCACGCGTTACTTTATGTTGCCGATATAACCTTTCAAGCAACTCGTTTATGGTATGGGCGATGTTTTGATTGCTGATGCCAGAATTGAATTCAGCGGACAGTCACCAGTGAGGGCATACCATGTGTATGTCCCTGGTGGCCAGCAGCTACCTATCACCTCAACAGGTAACAGCTTTCCCAAGTTCCAGCCTGGTTCTGCCTGGAAAAGCTATATAAAGACCATTCATTCCCGACGAAATACCGCTTCGAATTCTCTGACAATTGACAGTTACGCTCAGTTCGGCCGATGACAGAAAAGGGAAACAATCTGAAAATAGAAGGCTGAGTTGTCAAGATAGGGCAAAGATAACATTCTGTATGTCGCGGCGTCGGACGCGGGCCAAACTTGAATTCACCCCCGCCAAGTCCTGGCGGATCATATGAGGTAAATCTTTGCACGAATACCAGACTCCCGACGGACTACTTGAGGGCTGCTCCGCTCTACCGGAAGTCTTGAGCCGTTCATATGGTCCACTAAGCGTACAAAATAGAGGGGATAGCTCAAGGATATCCCTAAAAACTTTTTCATTTTCTCTTCATTCAACATCTTGCCTCTGAGCTGGTCTCGGGCTTTACCTTTACGACTTCTTCTTTCGACAAAATGACTCCCTCCCTTCTTCTTCACCAATTCCGAGTCCCGGCGCCTCGTCAAGTTCCCTCCCTCTTCTTCGCCTTCCTCGTGACCGCCCAAACGATAACGCTCTTGGCGACACCACCGGTATACCCGTGCCCAGCTCCCCCTCCCAGCGTTCCTGCCAACCTCACCGGTCCACGAGAAGTATCGGTGGCGCCAGCGCCAATTCCACAGACTCGGACGCCCTTCTCAATGAACGCCCCCAAACCCGTGAATGCACTTCCTCAAAACCGGGCGAAGACGAAGAAGACCCTGATAATGAGTTTGTTGGGATTCGATACGTGGAAGAGGTGAGGTTGTCATTTTGTCGGTCATTCGTTGTGTATATCTACTGTGACTCTATACATGATCGCAACATCGCTCCCCCATGAATGAGTATCGCTCATAAATATCACTTAACTTACTTGCAGTGGAAAGCCGAAGAATTCATCGCAAAGAAAACGCTCACGGCCATTTGAACTTCCTTTCAAGAGATCGGACCTGGGGGGGCGTATGCTTCTCCTCCTGCAGGAATGTATATGATGGGATCGCAGAGTGAGTCTTGTCTTGTCCTGTCTTCTGCGACGTGGTAATGGTGAGGGAGCACTGGGTTGCGAGTACCGACTACCGAGCAGCCTTCTGAGGGCTGGGCTACGCTAACAATGAAGTGACATCTATGTACGTACGCGTAGTGCAGGATATCCGCTTCCAAAGCCAAAACTCCCGCTGCCTCCAAGGTTGACATCCATAGAACCTCCCTCTTTCACGACACCGCACTAACGTCCCTCCTCTCTCCCCGCCTCCCGCCTCCCGTCTCCCATCTTACCTATAGCTCAACCCCCCATCCCCCTCTAGCGCTACATCCAAGACTCTTGGATCTTCGGCGACCGCACCACCCCAAAAACCCTCGTCCAAGTTGAATACCTCGCTGACCAATCAATCCCCCAACCCAAAAGCTTGGCGAAACCATCAATATCCTCTTCTTCAAACACCGCAAATCCAAAGACCCTCCAAAATTCAAATCGTCATCTAGTATAAAGTAACTCGAGCCACGGAGACAGACGCGTTTGCGAAATCTGGAAAGAATACGTTGGGGATCAAGGTTTCGACGAGTTGAGCAGACCTTTTTTTTTCGGAAATACAGTCTATATTTAATCGATATGGCACTCTATATGGCTCCTAGAGGAATACGACAAGCTGAACAAGAGTGAGAAGAAAAAGCGGGAGAGGTGCGCGAAATAGCATGAATGGAATATCCCGGGTTGACCTGAGGGTTTTGTGGCTTGAAAGTCAAAGCGCGTTTATCGAGAGGGAAGGATCTTCATCGGGGCGTCCCGGTTTGGATCGCTGGTACTCTAAATTCACAACTATCGTCGTTGATAATGATACAAGTATTTTCTCTGCAGTATATGTTAAGGGTGCCGGTGCGGCCGGATCTGGCCCTTGGCCTCAGAACGAAACAAAGACCGTTTACAGCAGTCGATTGTCACCTTATTGCCATAATATACCCCGTCAGTGTTCTACTCAAGTGTTTTCTGATGGGGCTGCACCATGACTACTTCCTTCGTCCGCAAGTCGAAGCAACATAGTTTGAGGTTGTGTGGGTAACCTTGTCGGCGCTATAGCCAAGTGGTTACGGCGACAGATTAGAACCGTTAAAAGTTTCTGATTAATTCATCTGTTCCTCTTTGAGGGCGCAGGTTCGAATCCTGCTGGCGTCGTACTGAGAAAGTAGAGGCTTTTTTTTTTGTTCCGTGTATTCATTCCTCCTACCTTAAAATTGATCTGCAGTGTGAGATATTTATGCGAAGGCTAGCCGGGACCTGTACAGGAACAGCGTAAAGAATTTCGAAGAACTCTTGGTTTTGACATTGCAGTTGGAAACGAGGCTAAGCCGTCTAAGCGGTGCTGGCATCCCCTGCTGCCCATACATCTTGTACGCGCTACTTATAGGTTAGTATTTGCGGTTCCTACTGTGTTTCGCCAACCATACTCTAGTTCACGCCGCTAATACCACTGTCCCTCACCCATCAGGTTTATCAAGGGCAGACAACAAGCCCTCCAGTGTTCTTTGTTCCTGCGCAAAACTGAACAACGCTCAACGACCACGGCCTTAAGAGCGCAAACTACCTCAGGGTCAAATGCTCGTTGCATAGTACTCGCCTCATCCTCCTCCTCGCCTAAAACATTTGAAGGACGTTGTTTTGCCTCTTCTTGCCTTAGCTGATCCGATGGCACGATAGTAAGTATATCCGGACAAGCTGCGAGCAGAAAAAAACAGGCAGATGAGAATAGGCGGTGCTCTTTCCCTCAATGCGCCTGTTTTGCGTTTTTTTTCTTTTTGCCTTTGGACGAGTATAAAAGGACCAAGTTCCTAAATGTTCTACCCAGAGCTGGTCTCTGCCATCTGGTCCCTTCACCGAATCTCCCTCCCCAAATCCTACCCATGTTATTAATGCGTTTCTCGTCGTTTCTCGTCGCAGCAATATTGCTGGTGCTCGTACCGGGCATCTGTGCTTCGCCTCTTTCCAAGCTTTTACCAAAAAAAATGGTCGGCGGCTTTAGGTCTGTCCTGCTTTCATCCTCTTTGGGAACCAGCTTTCGAGGATTAAATCGCGTCTTCTTTGTTACTCTAGATACGTCACTTATGTGAGCGTCCCCTCATTCTGTACCCATAGATGACTCTGGAGTCTGATTTATTTTCTTCCAGGATAAGGCAAACGAGTATAATTCGGTTGGAAGGTTGACGGACGTCAAGCCAAGCGGCTCTCAAATCGGCCAAGGAGCTTATACGTTTCCGCGTCCTACAAAGTGGTCGGGCGATAGCAAAGTAAGTCAACCGGTCAACCAGTTTCCCTCAACTCGACTGAACCCTCCCAGTGCGTTTTCTGGTTTAAAGAGAGCAAGTTCATAGCGGCGCCAAAGGTGAATGAGTCCTTTCACGAGTCCAGCACGCTCTCAGCCTTTTTGATGCAGTATTTCGTCGAAGATGAGAAGGCTTTTTTCAATCCGGCCGAGCTTCTCAAAATCCTCACAGCAGCTAAAAAGGACGTCGAAAAGACCATTCTCTTTTCCAAAGTATATGGATACGATAACGTTCCGATACAAATGTTACTTCCTCGATACTACCTCGCCGCGTCAAAGTTGGAACCCGAACGGAAGGGAGGACCTGGGGATCTTGGAATGACTATAAAATGCGTACCGAACGGTATGTCTCCCGTTGTCGCTTCAAGTCGTATGGGAAATTCAACCTGCGCATGAACTAGAGGAAGAACTTCCTATTTCCGAGGATGCCAATTGGGAAAGCTACGGCATCGATGGATGGCCTAAGGGCCTTCGCGCGCGAGATGGGCTTTCCCCTTCCAACTCATCGCATCATTCGACGTACCAGGAATAAAAACATAACATGACGTAACCGTAGACAATCACCACTGCCCAGAGTTTTGACGACTCGATATATATACAGCATAGCGAGGGCGTTGCGGGCATGTGTACTGCCGCGAGACGCTTTCCTCCCTCGCTTATAGAGTACGCCGTAACAGGTACTACTACATAGCTACTTACAAATGTAGTCGATTAGATTGTACAGTACTACAGTCCCAGAGTCCAGTAATACAAATTGACCCAGCAATAGAAAGTCTATATCGCATGAAATTCAGCAGATTCATTACTACCGCCCAGAACATCCGAATCCCTGAACGCCTGGCCATGGCTCAAGATAGAACCATTCAGCGTCCCTTGCTCCAATTCTACATTGGAATTCCCGCCCTGTTGCGGTGGAATAAAAATAGGCTGTATGTATACACTTTCCCGCGCATAGCTCGATTGAGTGAGAGTAGGTGTCCTCCTCGGCGCTTGGCCGACACTTTTGATTCTCCCCGCTGAACGAGATCGACGACTCCGGGAAGATCTGGAACCAGAGTTACTTCTCCGCGGTGTTGGCTCCGCACTCGGTTCCTCAGAGTAGCCCACATCATATTCCTCCGACTCTGGTCGCTGAAACCTAGAGCTAGCGAGAGTATCCGTACTCTTCCCGCGAGTGTGTGTTTCGCTCTCGGGCGGATCATTCTCTAGAACCCAAGGCAGGTGAGACTGTACAGCACTGACATGAGCCCGGGAGCCTCGAGATGTTCGTCTTTCCATGTCGAACTTGAACGCTTCCTCGGTTATGCCCGTGGTAGGAGAAGTGGAATAGGCAGACGATGTGCGCGGAGATCCTGGAGGGTAAGAAAAATGCGAGCCAGCAGCGGCCCAGCTGTCGGCTGCATTCAGAGCGAGGCCCATTTGATGTGCATGCTCGGATGACTCCAGAAGACTTGGTATATTCATCCTACCTTCTCCTTCAAAGGCGTCGGGATCGGCAGAAGTTGAGCCGAGGACGAGAGAAGCACGGGGAGCCGGTTTTCTATTGTGCGAGTTGCTTCTTTTTGGAGGAGAGCTCGACAAAGAAGTATCGATATACAAATCTTGCCGCGCCTGCTGAGAAACCGCTGTCACTCCGGGCGGTAAATCAGTAAATTGAGAGGTCGGATCCTTGACGACGCTGTAGGCCAAGGGATTCTCCGAGTTCCAGACACCAGCCTGCGCGCCGACATTAGAGGCGTGAGTCACAACGTCTAAATTCCTCTGACGTGGAGATTCCGCAGTTCCAGTGGAACGAGAAGGCGGTTGCGCCTCTGACACTCCGATAGTCTGACGTGTCATGGTCGAGTTGGCGTAGTACGAGGATCTCTGTGAATGTGACATCAGCTCCGGTCGATTACCCATACCCTCGACGATGTCGGCAGGACTGGGCATATTAAGAGCTGAAAATCGCATCTCTAGAGTTGGTGCGCTGGCTCCCGAAGAGTCCAGAAGAACTGCGACGCGCTGTCCCGGGGACATAACAGTACGAGCGGTGCCGAGAGGAGTATCTCCTTCTAGAATAGGACTGAGCACTGCCCCTCGAGATGGCACTTCAGGCGAGAACTGTCTGAGGGCTGAGAGACGACGATCAGATACGAGAGGTCGAATACGGGAGCCGCGGAAGGATCGGTTTTTGTTTCCAGCTTGAATCTCTTCACGGATATGTTGAAAGTCTTCAGCAACGTCGAGTCTGCCGAAAGAATCCGAATTAATTATGCGACTCCGAGTTCTCTATACGAGCCACGCACCCTCTAAGCAGACCAAAAACCAACGATCCCCTCCCTACCGCACGCAATATTCTCCTCGCAAGCGTTGTACCAAAGAATTGCGGTACAAAAGCGATGGCAGTCTCTATAGCCCCCACTTTGATACCCAGTACAATCCAAGCAGTTCCCCTTACGAGCAGCGCCTCATCAGCCTCGGTGGATTCAATCCGTCCCTGCTCGAGAAAAGCCTTTGCCAGCCGGAGAAAAGCAAACAAAAAGTGCAGTATCTGGTATCCGACGATGAAACCGATATCAAAGTCGGTGAGAAAGGTCCATAGTGTTTTGTCGTTAGGACTGCTGAAACCAACTTCAACAGTCGAGTTGATGGCTAATTGAACGGTGTTAAGGGGAGGCACATTCGTAATAATTGCTAAACTTACATCGATGTGTGATCCCGATGAAAGACGATACTGCATTCAAACCCACAACAACCGGGATGAGAACCACCATAAAAAATTTTCCAAGCCTCTGTAGCCATTGGGGGATGGCGTCCATGAGATAAGTCCAGCTGAAAATACACAAAAAGAAAGTATAAAAAAGTAAAGGAAGGGATGAAAACGCTCCTAAAGTGTAGTGCGGTCATAAATCGGAGATAGTGGGATTTAGCAACAAGGACTCACCAAGGACAATGTCTACGATTCTGAAGACTTCCAAATCGTCCCGCACAGCGGTAAGAATGTGTGATAGGAATTCAAGCAGAGCCAGCGCAAAATAGATCCAGCCTTCGAACATTAGAAAGAGAAGAATTCTAGGGAATGAATCAGGAAGTCGCTAAATATCTCGTTCTGATCTAGCACGCACCGGTCAGATCTCCAAGTCCTGTAGAGCAAGGAGGAAGAGAATAAAAACTCCACACAGGTTGGAATGAAGATAGCAAGATCTTGGATTCGGGTCAAGGACTCGCAGCGAAGAATTAGGGCTTGAGATAGACAAAGGATTCCCATCTATTGCATGTCGTTGTGTTAATGATAAATTAAGACAGGCAAAGCATTGCAAGGGTCTGTGTCCAGCTGTATTGCCAGCCTGATTGGAGCGAACCGAGTGAGACCGATGAAAAAGAAAGGACTGGAAGCAGTTAACGAACGGGAGGAAGAGCGAAGTGACAAATGAAGGGAGACCTGGGATTGCAGTGCGAACAATGATATCCAGAAAGGAGCTACGGAATACATTATGTGGTCACTCAAATAAGGTGACCAACACAGTAACATTGAACTGTTGCTAGAGTATTCATCAGATACCTCAACTGGCTTGATAGATGACGCGCCGGATGTAATCGCAATAGGCCAAGTACGACAGCTTGCCTGTTCGGCGTTGTCATTTGACTGAAACCGTGGTTAAGCCATTAAAAAATCAACGGACGGATCGTTCAATCAGGATTAAACCTCTCTCGATCACAAGCTCGAAAGCGTGAGAGCACAGCCGTCGGATGATATTACGGGAGCGAATAAAAGTACCTGCACTAGGTCGTATAGATCCCATATTAACTCTGCTCTGCCAAAACAGCTTTCTTGCGTTCTGCCTTTGGCTTGGTCTCGCCCGCGCGAGTGTGTTTCCTCCTCCTTTCTTCCTTGACCCTTCTCGCTTCGAGCATGGTGTTCTTGAGTTTGTTCGCAGCATACACCGGTTTGGGTAGATGTCGTTTCCTGGCAAAGAAGATAATCAATCAACCATGATTCGGTGGGATGGGGAATGAGCCACTCACCGTACGACTTTTCCGACCTCTTTGTCCATCTTCCATCGATCCACCAGACTACTCCTGTACTCGATGGCAGCTCGTTCCCTAGCAGTGACGATACCCAGTCTTTCGGAAGCCTTTCCTTTCCATATTCGCACGTTTCCGTCATCAGAGCCGGACAGGACGAAACGTGCATCATTGGTGAACATTGTTGAAGTTACTCTATATCCAGCGTGAATCAGTTGGCATTCAGAAGAAGCTAAGAATTCTCGAACCTCTGCATTCGCTTCGTGTGGTACACCTCCGGGGTATGCCCTTGTCCCGTTTGCCATATTCGTACTGTGCGATCCCAACCTCCGGACACAAATTCTGTTCCTGTGGGTGACCAGTCGCAACTCATCACCGCAGCTACATGACCCTTGTAGATCATACTGGGTGCATCTAGATGTCGAATATCGAAGGTGTACAGGTTGTGATCTTCGGATGCCAATAGAATATTGGTGGGGAATGTAGGGGACCATGATAGAGCATTGGCGCGCATTTGCATGATTACTCGACGCTCTGCTTTTCCTGTCCGGATGTCATACAGGGTGAAGGTACGATCAGAGCCGACGGAAGCGAGGATAGATGATTCGCTTAGGTTGAAGCAAATCGCCGAGATAGTTTCTGTGGAGGTTGGAAAAGTGAGATTTGAAATCGGTGCACTTCTATAAAACGTATGGGTACCAATCAACAGGTAGCAAAAAAGAAGAATAACTGACTTGGTCTCGTCCCATACTTGGACTAGTGTTGAAGCAGTCGCAAATAATGGCGATGATCGTTGATGGTCTATTGAGCTACCAGAGATGATCTGTTAAATTTCGTTCAAGAATATACATGGAACATTGTCGCACTTGAATGCGTATTTACCAGGGAAAACATTCAAAGGCTCGTCCTAGAAAGCTATTTAAGACCATTTGATGGCAGGACAAGGCAGGAGATACATACTGATCCAATCTTCCACAGTTTTACATTTCGGTCAACGCCACAACTAAGTATCCGAGAGTCGTCGACAAAGCACAGTCCGGTAACTTTTCCTTTGTGAGCCTGGGGCAATCGAGCTAGATGTGTTCGTTGCGATAAATTATGAACGTATACAGCTGAGAATTAGACATTTCAGTTGAAATTTGCCAAATCCGTCGCAGAGGCGCGTACAGACCTCCGTCCCAACTTCCACTTGCTACAGTTGAAATCGAATTCCCTTGCTTCGCTAGCACCTCTACAGCGTCAATATGCCCTTCCAACGCGCCAACAAAAGGTTTTGCAAACATTCTGTCCATTTTTGCAGCATTTAACGCTCTTGTGCGTTCACGAGCCCGGGAAAAAGGGTGCATCAATGGGTTTAGATTTCTCGATACTGGGGTGGGATCTCCGGGTCTTGTTGCGGTATGAGAAGAAGGGTCATGCTGTAATACAGATATTTTCTGTAGAGGCCAGTAAGCATGAATTCCGGGAGCTTGTCAATCGGACGAACCATGATGGGAGTTCAAAAAAAAAATACATCGAACAAAAGCGCCCAGAAAATTTGGCTGGAGGATCACGTGCTTCGTACCCACAGTTTTGACCAGGACTGTCCTGCGCGAGCCTGAGCGTCCATGTCCTGAGTCCTATCTGGTGTTCAGGACCCCCCTCAAGTCATTGCCAGTACAAACGAGATCTAAAATTGCGGTACTTCTCCCGCAAACTTGATACCCCACGCTCAGAGTCACGGCTAAGGTTGCATTCAGTCTTAATTCCTCCTTGAGTGGCAAGAAATGCGACGAGCGTCCTAGTATGGCCCACTGCCTGGTAATAAATGTATTGACGCTTCCTGAGAGTGCCTCGTCCTCGTGAGTATCGAGACAATGATCCTCATGAACGGCTGATTTGTCCCTTCTCCGGACCGCGTCTTGTATTAATATTCCTGAAAGGTTCTCGTGATAGTGCTGCATGATATCACCCGCATGAAAACGACGTATATAAAGTCACTTGCGTTACAGCTGTCCGTTCCTCTCTAAAAAATATGAAACTTGGCACTCTCAACCTCTGGGGACTCGCCGCCCTCCTTCTACCATTAGGAATAGTCGTTGCCAGCGAAAAGTCATGCACCGTCACTCCGCTCGGACACGGACGAGGTGAGTTCAAGTATTAACTCGAATACTTTTTTTTCATCATGTACTCTGTAGACGACACTGATCAGGTCAGGAAATGAGACGAACTCAGAGAAATGAACTCACTCAGTAAGTACAGGTTTTGGCCGCAATTTCCGAATGTGGGACCAATGGAACTATCACGTTCGAGGAAGGAAACTTTAACATTACGAGGTCAGTTACATCTCAACTCACAATCAATCCGTATTTTATCCGTGTGTATATTCCTATGAACCACTCAGAAAAATGACCTGGGACCTACACTCCGCAAAAGTCGACTTGTTTGGTTTCATGAACGTAAGTATGGACACCTTGTACCCAGATAATTCGAGCTGAAAGCATCCTTCATCTTCCCAGTTCTTTCCTGACGTTGAATTCTGGCTAAACATGTCAAACACATACCAGGTGGTATTTATTCAGGTGTGCATCATTCTACTAGTCGAAGTATCGGTCTACTGACCCCAACCACAGAGTCAATCCTCTTGGTTCGTTGTTACCGGGTCCGACTTTGTAATCGACGCGCACAATACTGGCGGGATTCAAGGCAACGGTCAAGTCTGGTGGGACTTTTTCTCCAATCGCACACGAGAAGATGGTGATGGTCGGCCAATTTCTCTGACACTCTTCAAAGTCAACGGAGGAACAATACGAAACTTCCTCATTGAAGCTCAGCCCTTCTGGTGCAACGCTGTAGCGGAGTCTCAGAATGTAGTATACGACGGGATGCTCTGTAATGCTACAAATACTAATCCCGAATTTGCCGGTACCAAGTAAGTTTTACGGTACTGTCTGGCCACCCTACGAGTTTAACCGCACGCAATAGTCTTGTACCAAACACGGATGGAATCGATACGTACAGAAGTGACCAGGTATCGCTTCTGAATTGGGATATTACGTGCGGAGATGATTGTCTTGTAAGTAAAATCGGATTTGCTTCTCCCTGTCCCACTTACATGTACCTCTTCAGGCGTGAGTTGTTCTTGAATGCAGAGGCACTAAGTTTTTTTGACTCGTCTGCGCACAGCATTAAAGGCGTAAGTCTTTGATGAATCACCACCGCTATACTAGTAGCCACACTAATGGAACTGTAGAACTCCACCAACTTGTTGGTTCAAAACGTCACTTGCCGTGGGGGCAATGGAATCGCCTTTGGTTCTCTAGGTCAATATTTCAATCTGGTGAATCGCCATCTATCTATCTATCTATCCCTACATAGACTTATCCGACAAAATAGAGCGATATCGTTGAAAACGTTCATATGGAAGACCTCAGAGTACGCCAATCATTACCAAGCCCAACAAATTTCAGCTTGATACTCACCAAAGCCCGCAGATGATCCGTCTTCCTCCTCAAGTACAGCCGAATATGGGAACTGGTGTAAGTTTTGTTTGGCCAAGCCTCTATTCTGCAGTCTGTTGAATTCTTCCATCTTCTCCATTGTGGTACAGGTCTATTTCAAAACTTGGACCGGACAAGTTTCTGGCACTCCGCCCACGGGAGGTGGAGGTGGCACGTTTGTCTCACTTTGATTTCTTGTTTTCAATCGTTTGCGAATGAACAGCATGCAGGGGACACGTCCGTAACGTGACGGTCCAAAATGTTAACGTCGATCAAGTCGACCTTCCTCTCCACGTTTACCAGACAAATGGCGGCAGCTCGTAAGTCAGGCTAAAGAAGAGTTCTATAATGCATTATCTAATCATCCTTTTCCAAGCTCTCAAACACCCTCGACGCTCATGTTCAGCGAATTACACTTTGAGGACTGGACAGGAAATGCGACGGGAAATACACGTATGTCTCTATGACTTCAATTGCTGACACTTTGTTGTAAACTTTTTCTTCGAAGTTGTTGAACTGGCATGTAGCCCTGCCGTCAACTGCACTGATATCACCTTCAATTCGTTCCAAGTAAGCACCGCAGACAATGAAGCGGCGCGGTTTATTTGCCAGAATGTAGTTGATTTATCCGGATTGCAAGGTAAGTCGGGGCAGCAGTTAAAGATTTTAACGCTATATAACCCTGGTTAACCTTCTTACACTGTACAGCACCGTGCAATTCAACTGGAGAAGCGTAGTGCATATATATATGTAGGTAGATTGTGCACCCAAATGAATTCTGTTCAGTAACATTTTCATTTACTTGTTGAATTGCTTAATTATGCAATAATTCCAAAAAAGACTGCCATGTATTGAGGACGGTTATAGATCAAAAGGAACAGATTTATGTATTGATTCCTTCTAACTAATAAGTAAACTGCTAGAAGCAAGCAACAGCAAAAGGAAGGAAGGAAAGTGTATTACTCGGCACGGTCTGCAGGTAGAAAAGCGAAATGAATGAATAAATAGATAAATATTATTTAGTTCGCATAGGAACCAGGTGAGGAACTTCAAGTTCCTCTGGGCGCACTCTTTACCCGGTACGTGTTCTTAGCTTGGTCCCCTCCCTGTTTTTTCATTTTTTATTTTTCTCCTTCATCCGTTAACCTTCCAAGCTGATCTACTTCACGTAGATTTGCACCGAGTCCATGACAAATGACCATTCCGAACCTTCACGTCGTGAATCCAAGGCTAGAACGAGGATACTATTACAACATTCTGCTCGTATCAACAGCATCTATCCTTAAACTCTTCCGCAAGGGCGTAGTTTGTCGAATTTAGATCGTCCAAGCCCTTTGAAGGAGCAGAGCTTGAAGTTGAAAGCTGTAAAACCACTGCCTGAGAACATTGAAATCCTCGACTACGACGATGAGTGCGAGCCTTCGCTCAGGTCGAGTTTGGAAACTAGTGTCACGTCGCAGTCGCACTTGCCCATGTCTCAGTCGGCCTCCGAACTCACTGCTACGTCCAACTCTGTGTCCCAAGCTTTGTCGCGGCCTGCGTCTGCATACGCGTCGACGTCGATTCCTTCTTCCTCTGCCTCTTCTTTGAGGACTTTGAATATTCAGAGCCGCACACACATACACGCCTCGAGTCAAAAACTCAAGAATGGACTCATTTCAACGCGTCGGATCGGAAATCTCGATCTTATATCTCTCAACCGCGGATGCAAACGCAGATGCGGGAACCCCAGAGGTCGCGTCCACATCCACGCCGCTGAAGAATGCTGCTTCGCGATTTTAGTATCCACCTTCTTACGGCGACTACCCGGGTACGTCACTTCTCATACTCTCATATCTTTCATCTCAAACTGACCTTCAATCGCTCAGAGAATGTGTTCATCAGCCGCACCAGGATAGGCTTTTACATGAAAACACTCAACACAAGTCTCGTTCCATCGACAGTACTGCAAATCAGAAGCTAATCGCAGGAGCGGGAATGGGAAGAAACCTGCCAGAACCCTCTTGTCTATTTCTCCCAGTCAGAGGAGTCAGAAGAGTCAGAGTCGAGAATACTCCCTCCCTGAAAGATCGCAGCTTGGAATCTGACCGAGTGAAGGCAATCATTAGTGAATTGCACTCTACAAAATCCTGTCTAGAGGAGTGTATCCGGGAGTTAGCAGAAGAGCTGTGAGTGGCTCAGGGCAGGCGTCCGCTTCCATGGCCAAGGTGGAAGCTTTATCCGGCAAGGTCGAAAAGTTGGAGCTGCATTTGAGTCGGTCTGAGGACTGCTTATGGGTATTAGAAGAGCGGCAGGGGGAGAAAGAATTTGTGAATTAGATGAGGGCGGTAAGGGGTGTATTGATTACGCCTTTCTTGATTGAATCAATACTCGATATCAGTACGCTTAATGAATAATTATAATGATACACACCTCTGCATCTTATACCATTTGAGATCCTCCCTAGTACACCCCAGAACCTTCGTCATCCTATCCAAAAACTCCTCTCTCAGACTCTCAGATTGAAAGACTTTATAATTGATATTTTGAGCAAAGTTGAACGCCAAGTGGATCATGATATTATCCTCTTCCCTAGACGAGCCTGATCCCCGCCAAACCGTGATGGTTGGCAGAACCAACCTCCTGAAAATTCGAATTCATCTCAGTAAAAAAGAAAACACTAGCAGTACTTTACGCACTCTGAGTCCTTCTCCAACCCGGCCGACCACTCGACCTTACTCCATCTTGGGTCAATCACATTCGCCTCAATCTACATCGTGAACGTTGTCCCTGCAAGGCCACGTACATCAATCTCGTTCTTGCGTCTTCTCTAGAAAGAACCCAGCCTAGAGAATATTTCGGGACCCGACCGCCTTCGACCAGCGTATTGTTCCAAGGCGGTTGTTCGTTGATGTTCAGAGACTCAGGAAACGGCCTGATACTATAAGCAAATGACATTGGCAGGAGTCTCTAGCACGCTCACTTTGCTCTATCCTGAACCGGACGAAAGATAGACGACATTGCACGTCAACAAAAATATTGGTCTTGTGGAAACTTGACCTAGCTCCAGAATTTGGATTGGAAACGATACTCAAGCAGAGTGCAGCTGAGGGCGAGCAAGGATGTGGGAATCCCATTATAGAATTTGCCATTCTTAGGTAAGCAGGCTCCACGCCACTTTGGCGTCTTGTTTATGCGGCAGCCAGATGTTCGTGTCATTCGGTCCAATCCAGATGATCTGCATGGGCGATAGACTTAGATACTCTGCTCTTGTTGAATAACGAGAAGTAGACGTCAAATGATCCACTGAGCAATAGTCCTCATGCGATTTATGGATTGCAGGTTTCGCTGCCGAATCAATGCCATTATCGGCCATTGCTCCTCCCCCTCGCTCTGTGTGTCCGATACAGGAAATTTCGGATATGCAAAACTCGTAGCAGGAAATGCAACCTCTCCTATTTAATATTTTGTTGTGGGTCAATGGAAGGGAACAAGCTACAAAACCCAAAAATGGCTCACTTGTCCCGAACATGGTAAATGTCAAGGACTAATTCCCATAAGTAATAGCTCTTGCTGATGCCAATCAACTATGCACACAGAAACTCAATTTAGATGATCATCGATTCTATGTACAATACAACTATTACACATGCTAGGTATTACCATGTGGCTGTCCATGAATGTCAAACCTGCAGACAGATAGAAGTATTTGTGTATGGTTGTGAAATCACTTTACAGACAAATTTTGTGCCCCTGTTTAATGCTCTTCACTCCCAGTGATCACACCTGGGTTGCACGAGAAAGAGGATCCGTGATGAGATAGACCGGACTGAGTATCTTTACTTCTGATCGAGTTCACTGGGGATGCATTTGCTGGAGCAACCTGCGGTTCAGGTTTCGGAAAACAAACAGTCGTACTACTAGGCGCGTTGCTCGAAGGAATGTCAGGTACTAGGTCTGAGACTCGGCGCATACGAATGCCTCCATCTGGTTGAACACTGCGATAGTGGGTGCACGGCTCACTATCAAAGTCTCCCTCGAGGTTTACCAATCGATATATGTAGGGAGTTAGAATGGCCAGATTGGCCAATATGAGTGCCATCCCGACCTAGAGGCTTGATAAGATTAATATTTGAAAAAGAGGATGAACATTCACCTCGGTTTTGGTGACAATGAACAGCAAGTAAAGGGCTGAATCAATGAGAAATACGGCATGTATGACGGATATCACCGTGTTGAATAGATTGGCACTGAACATGATAATCAGCATCCTGCAACACAATCGAAACACAATGTGGCCATTGCCCAATCAGCTTGGGCATTCGCATAATATCTGAAATGATGCAAACCTTCGCTTGCTCTTTACAAGAGTGACGTGGTACAACAACCGTAGTGGTATGAATATGAGCATAATATCTGCCGCAACATACGCTAATAAGTAGTTAAGCATGGCACCTACATTGCATAGGAAGCTGAAGGGCGCACTTATAAGTTCACCTATTGCAAGCTCAGTATTCCCCAGCGAACATGTAGGGTTTGGTATTGTGTACCAGGATAAGTCGGAGGCACAGATGTAGATTTTGGGTATTAGGGTGCCCATCCACATAAAAACAAAGACAACGGATGTCACTTCAGATATTTTCCGTAGCGTGAAAAAGGGTGGGATGAGGCGAATTATTGACAATATCAGACTCATTCGAGCAGACCTATTGAATGACAGGGAATATTTTGAACAGAAAGCTTTCACTTTGACTGCTTGAAGCACGCACCAAATGGCAGAGCTGTAGGTTACTACAATGATCCTGAATTCTCAATTGAGTCTGCGAAACATAGCCAGACTTTGGTTCCTCACCAGTTTTGTACGATTCGAAGTTGACGAGATTGGGACGGGGTAGGCGCTATAATTTGAAACCAATATGAGGATCTTGAGAAAAATCAAGAGGTATGTAATGAGACTCGCATATCTGGCCGTCAGTTAGAAAATCCGCAATGATCAACAGTGTCGTTATCAGTGTTGTCAGAAGAGCGCCTCAACCAAGTGCTAATTGTAAGAGAGAAGGCACGGGAAATTGAACGACGATGGCTTACAGATATCATCCCACCACAATCGCCGATTAAGATAACGAATACATATCCTTGCTGCTATCGTACATAGGACGATCACCAGAAGCACGATGCCGAACACTATGATCAGACATGCATCTGTTCAAATTGCGATCAAGATCATTTCATTAGAACCAACTCACCTCGATTCGCCTTCGTACTAACATGCAAGTCTGAAAGCATCACTAAGGGAGGGCAGAAGCATCATACGAAAAGAAGGGATTCTCCCATTATCCCCAAGCAAGGTTTATAAACAATGCTTAGTTCAAGGGTCGACGATGCACGTAAAGCCACCATTCAGCTTACAAAATGAGATTGACTGGCTGAGTTTGAACGCGGTTTGCGCAAGTTTGTCCTCATTCAGTTTAGCAGTTCATTCTCAGTATTGAGCAATCAATTGACACAGTAAACTGAATTAAACCTAAATGTCGTTGCGTGGGGCTACATTCAGTGCACGTCGCGCCGAACTTTATTTCTTCCGTCCAAAAAATCAGGCCAGGTTAGGCCTGACTTACTCGGGGATTCTGGTCAGTGTGCTTTCGCGGCCTCACTGTTGAGGAGGGTGGCGCTTGATGGATGATGCTCTACAATTGTAGCTCCCGATCCAACGGTATAATAACTCTAAAATCTATATGGACTATACAGACCTCGTCCGAACCCCGGACGCCTTGGAGACAGATTTTCGGGATTGTGGCAATTTGAGCTAGGTAGTTCCAGATTTTAAATTGGAAACGCGACCCAAACAATGTGTAGCCGAGCGAAGCTGCTGCAGACTGAAGTTTAAGCTTTTCCGTATGCCAAGAATAAACTCATAAGCCTGGGATTATGCTAGCTGCCAGCGAGTGGAACCGTACAAGGGTTGAATGCGAACGGGGCAGAAGGAAGAGTGTGCCCCACTAAGTGGCGCCGCGGCGTGAACTGAACCTCAGGTGAACAGGTTCCCCGCCACTTTGGCGTCAGGGAGCCAGCTGTAGTCCAATCTAGATGACCTGCATGGTGAACATCGCCAGATACTCCGTTCCTGTTGACCAATAAAAAGCGTGAAGGTAAAAGTCCAATGAGTACTCTAGAAAAATAGGATCATCAATATGGTAATTAAGTATCGACTACTTTCCTTGCAGTCAATGATATATCTTAATACATATCCTACCAAACACTAGCGAAATAAGTACAGCATTACAAGTTAGTCTCTGAAGTTCGGGATTGAGTTTTCAGATGGCAGATGCTTATTGCTCTCAAGAGGAGACTTGGGTCTAGAAGAAGAATCGAAACCTGACTGGCGTGGATCCATACCTGCCGGGTCATTTTTATTTTCCATCTCATCCGCCGGAGCCGCCTCTGGCTCTGGCTCTGGACCAACCTCTGAGAGACGAACGGTTGTGGAAATGCGACCAGTGCCAGAGGCACTAATGGATCCACGGAAAGTATTGCTTGAGCGAATGCCTGGGGCTAGATCTGATACTCGTCGCATGCGGATCCCCCCGTCTTCTTGGATACTTCGATAGTACGTGTGAGGCCTACTATCAAAGTCCCCTTCCCGGTTGATCAATCGATATATATAAGGGGTAAGAACGGCAAGATTGGCCAATATGAGTGCGAACCCTGGCTGCACCGATTGGTAAGTTTTGAGATTCCTGGGGTAAAACCGGCAGTCTCACCTCGGCTTCGTTGGCAATGGTTAACAAGGACCAAGCGGAGCCAATGAGAAACACGGCGTGGAAAACCGAGATGATACTTGTAATTAAATTGGTACTGAAAATAAGGATTAACATTCTGAAGCCATGATCCGTCAGTTCAAAGATCTACCTGGTCTGAAAAATACACTTACCTCCGTTTTTCTTTTGGGAGACCCATGTAAGAGATCAGTCGGATTGGGAGAACCATAAGCGTAAGATCTCCAATAACGGATGCTGAATCAATTGAGCAAGGCAGTGATTCAAGTGATAGGGATGGTTACGTACTGACAAGTTCACCTATCGCAAGTTTAATGTTGCCTCCTATACTACATACAGGTTTGGGGTAGTTATACCATGACAAGTCGGAGGCGCAGATATACACTTTAGGGATCAATATACTCATACATATGAAAAGAAATCCGATGAAAGCCAATTCGGATATTCTTCGCAGGGTGAAGAAGGGTGGAATAAGTCGAGTTATTGATAACAGCAGACTGATTCGCGCACACCTAGAGTCTCAACAGGGTGAGCGACAAATAGTATGCTGCACTCCAGTTATAATTTTAAACACACTTACCAGACGCCGAAACTGTAGGTTATCATGAAGATCCTGCACATATTTGGAGTATATATTTAAATTCACGAGAGCCAAGACGGAGCATATCGATACTTCGTACCAGATTTGTAAAATTTGTAACTGGCGTGTTTTTGTTGAGGTCGGAACTACACGGAAGACACTCGGAATCAGAATCCGAAAGGAGTTCAGATGTGTAGGAGAGACTCACGCTTCTGAATGTCAGTCAAGAAATACCCCACGACCATCAATATTGCAGATAACGCCGTCAAGAGTGCCCCTGGAATCCAAATATTAAAGCTCAGGAGGGTGCACGAGAAAAGAGAAAGACGATTGCTCACAGCAATCGTCCCACCATAAACGTCTATGTCGATAACGAACACATATCCTCGCGACCATTGTAAATTGGGCAATCATTAGAAACACGATGCTAAAGACTAGTACGCAGGAGACAAAGTCATAACCACGGGTGAGTTCAATAACTCACATTCGGTATAGAAGGAAACACACCTTGGTTTGCCTTTGAGCTGATATGCAGCTTTGAAAACATTCCTTCCTAATTAGCTAACTTTGAGACGGAGAAACGTATCCCATAGGATGCATGAGTTCAAAGTCTGAAGTGGGAATTTCGCGATATCCATTCGCTTATAAGCAATGTAAGTGACGTACTCGTGTCAAGATTTGAATGTTAAATGAAATTTTGGAAGGGGCGAGGCAAACTGCAACCCTTCAACCCTGGTCAAAGACACGCAGCGTAGTAAATACGGTTATGTAAGACTTGTCTAAGTGCAATACTTTGGAATGCCTTCAGCAATTCCCTGGCTCTCCGAAAAGTCGAGATCGCCCATTGTTGCAAGTTCATTGTCATCAATAGCTCTGTTAGAAGATTTTTGTTGCCTGACTACCACTCAGGGAAAGATGAACACGGAATAAAGATCACCAGTTCGGATGGTATTTCTCGTTGATTTTTGGCATGATGTAAAATGAGGAGAGAATGAGCCTTCAACTTCCGCTACTGCTTTGAAGCGTCAACGTTAATTGCCATTCACCTTTCATATACATACGCTGTCGAAACGACCGGATATGCGGAGTCGTGAGAAGCCGAGCTTGCACTAGGATACACCAAAACTAAATAGATACCGTCAACTCGAACTTCACAATAAATGGGCCGATTCTATACAGCACAAGGTCAGCGAAAGAGTACTGAATAAGGCTAGGCTAAGTTTGATGAACGGAAGAGTGAGCTGAGGCTTTCGCAGTGAATTGACGCAAGTAACAGTGGACAGTAACTTGTTAGCAGACCGCCGGAACTTTTGGTGACGTGCCAAGGATGTGTTGAAGCCCAAGTGCCTGTCTCGCTATGAAGTACAGGGGACGAGAAGGATGAAAGCGCTCAGAGCTACTGAAGCAAAGGTACCGAGGGATAATAATAGCTTTCTTGGAGTCGTACAGTAATATTGTGTGCCGTTGTTGAAGCCAACTAGAATTTGACTTTTAATCTCGATATAAGCAAGCTGCAAGACAGCCAGACACGAAGATGTGAAAGATTGGACTGGATTCGAAGTAGACAATAGCTCAATGGTACTAGTAATGTTGAGCTATACAGTCAACGCTTACTCGCCATGAAGGAAGTCGAAAGGAACGAAAGTAGCGAAAGTTCTTGAGACATGGAATAGACGCCCGAAAGTCTGGCGCTATTTTTGGCTTATGGTGTATGTCTGTGGATGGAATGATGATTTCAAGCTTTTCAAGTTCAGAAAAAAAAGAGAAAAGAAAGAGAGTGAGAGAGATGTTTATCTTATATGTACGCACCAGACTGTCTCTTTATTTTTGGGCAAAATTGACCGCAGAGCTCGGAACCGTTCAATCTCTGGGCCACTTTCAAGATATCAGGTTATGGCTGATGGTCCGGTCCGGATGCTGAGAAATCTCGAAATCCCATGGTCGATGCTCCCGTTTGGGCATCAGCCTTTTCAAGATGACTCATGTTTTCCGTGACATTTCTAAGCGCCAAGGGCGTTTATTTGCGCTGTCATATTCTTCAGTCGATTTCGCTGCCTGTACACAATTATTATTATTATTATTATTGTCTCTATAGACTATGTCACTATACCTTATAAACTGCATGTTCCTTTCCACATCAAATCCCACTGACATGCTGCTCCCCTTGATTCTGCTTTTTTGCCAACTGGACTTCCGAAGTACGAACCTGCTTAGGTACCTGGCTCAGGTCATGTCCATAGGCACGCAGTTTTCTCCCTCCACTTCCCCGACATTCAAAATGGCATGAGCATTGAAAATACAAGCATCGCAAGTATCAATTTCACTATCCTCAATCACTCAATCACCAGAAGCTATCTCAATTTCAACAATGAAGCTGATCTCTCAGTCAACCTTCTGCAGTGGATGATGCCACCTATGCCCGAAGTATCTGAATCCACCGCCATGAGAACACAATTGATTTCAGCTCATGGAATGAAGTGAAACTTGTCCTGTAGCTAGTTTGAGCTTTGAGAGGGAGCTGTATGTTTTCACAGCAGTACTGGTCTGTAGGTATTTTGTCGGGAAAAGATCCAGATAGGCAAGAGGTGCTGTCATTAAACATTGAGAGTGCACTGTGGGGTCAAGGGAAAGTGGTGAAAATTCAGCCGCAATTGAGCTCACACTGACAACGCAAATGGGCATTGGCCCTTTTCTTGGTTTTCCAGCAAAGCTGTGAACACCACCGTAATTATCTGAATGTATACTAATGGGAAGGCAAGAAGGGCAATGCACAAGCCTACATACCCAGTGCCGAGATTAGATAATTCTGAGATAGGAAATGTCAAAGCATTATCAGAGGCTGTGTGGCCGATGTCCATATATGACATCGGCCATCCACAGGCATGGTCGGTAAGCCCTATTTTTTCACGTGATGATCGGCGCTTCTTTGCACTGACTCACCACAGTGCAAAGTTGCCAGCCAAAAATTTCCCTTCTCGAGCGAAGAATACGACAGCAAGACAGAATGATGCTCCATCCTCCAATATTTCACCTACGCTGTCTAATGGGCGCGTACTACCAAACGGAATCCAATGACCGACACTGCCCGTCATTTCTTAAGACTTTAGACAGAGCGCGCACGTCCAAATTGTATGTTTGTGATCCTGTTATTCAAGAGTGCCGTAGTAGTACTGAATTGCATCCGGTAGTCGAAGATTTGGGAAGGATGTCAAGTAATTACTTATAGCCTTCAAAACTCCGCACGGACGATGCCGCTGCACCTTTACGGTCTACGGTACCCCAATTGCCTCCCCCTCTCCACTTCCTGAGAAATGCGCTAGCTATGAATTTGTCGCTAGGGGAAGTTGAAATATGGCCATCTGATGTAGTAAGATATCTCACGACAGACTCGACTGGCAAGTACGTGCGAATTGTTTTCGCCCTAGCTCAACGATATCTGAGTATGATCATGAGTAGAATCATATTATCATGTGTAGCCAAAAGTCAATTGCTTTCTTTGCGTCGGTGGCACCGCAACTTCAGTCCATGATACATCTGTCAAAACGGAATGGGATGTCTGCCTTTAGCTGGCAGGTGTAATTCGCTGTGCAATCAGCTTCGATGCCTCCCCGACCAATCACATCGCCTTCAGTGGGCCACTCCGAGAGATGTCCAATCATATCGTGGCCGTGTATATTTAGCTCCGGCTTGCCAAAAATTCCACCTCATTCGAGTTACGGGAAGAAAGTCTTAACGACGAGGGGGCAGTTAGGTATAGGAACTCCAAAAATATTCGCCGGAGTCTGCGTTTATTTTGAGCTGAAGGTCAACAAAAGGAAAGATCAAATTTCAAACGTCATTGTCTCCTTCATTCCGAATAGCCACCGGGGATTAGGCCGTCATTATAAATGGAGTGGCAGTCGAGTGTGCCTTATTCTTACTGACTCTCATCCTCAACAAACACCTTTTCTTTCTTTCCCAACCAGCGGGCCTGTCTATCCTTCGTTATACCACGCAGGACGTTTAGATACCACTGGAAAGACTCAACTTCTATTTAAATGGGCAAACACTCTTCTGGACTCGACTTTTCCGACCGTCTAGGTTCTGACCTCGACCATGGCAACGTAGTCTCAGATAATAACGGCCTCCGGAGGAATAGAACGGAGAGGTATCGGCTGCAAGGTCTTTGGCAAAAGTCGAAGAGTACCGGGACCGCTGAACCGTTCAAACCGAAGAACTTTCGTCAGAAGATTGACATCTGGCTCATCAATGAAGGAGGGAAACAAATGTTCTTTGTTGTTTGGATACTGCTCCACTTGCTGGTCATCGCATTTGGGTTTTTGAATTACCAGTTGAAGGACAATACGGTGAATGCCCGGGCAACGTTTGGAATAACTTATCGTAAGTCCTTCTATTTGATCGACATGATAATAAAAATTAATGTGCTGTCGTTTTTCAGCTATTGCGCGCGCCGCTGCTCTTGTTCTTCACGTTGACGTTATCTTTATTCTGCTGCCTGTTTGCCGCAATCTCATCTCGCTGCTTCGTCGGACACCACTCAATGATATCATTCCTTTCGACGAGAATCTCACCCTCCACAAAGCAACTGCATGGTCCATAGTCGTGTTCACTGTTGTACACATTGTTGCACATATGGTGAATTTCTATAGGCTCGCCAAGGCAGCCCCATCGGGCTTTAGTTCGGGAAAACGCTTCCTTATTTTCCTGGAGGCCAATTTCACCACAGGCCCGGGTGTAACTGGCTGGATCATGACATTGTGCCTCTTTATCATGGTATACTTTGCTATAGAAAAGAGACGAAGGGCTCATTTTGAATGGTTCTGGTACTCTCATCACCTTTTCATTATATTCTTTCTCAATTGGCAACTCCACGGGATGTTCTGTGAGTACAAATCTGTACCTTTCGATACAATGCGCTTCATACTAAGATATTATCAAGGTATGATCCAGCCTGACAGGCCGCCGTACTGCTCTTTCAATACTATCGGTGTCTTCTGGGTAAGCCTTGACCTCCCCTTGGAAGACTCCCACTAAATCTAACCTGTTACAGCGATATTGGCTGGTGGGAGGCGTTGTCTGGGTTTACGAACGTATCCTCCGCGAGGTACGCTCTCGCCATAGGACCTACATCTCCAAGGTCGTGCAGCACCCATCAAATGTCATGGAGCTTCAAATTATCAAAGAAAAGACGACTACACGAGCAGGACAATACATCTTCCTTTCCTGCCCTGAAATATCGTACTTTCAATGGCATCCTTTCACTCTGACCAGGTTTGTCGTTTTATGACTTATCGGCGACCCTTTTTTTTCTCACTTAGACACTAGTGCCCCAGAAGAGGATTACATCTCCGTTCACATTCGGGTGGTTGGGGACTTTACATCTGCCTTGGCAAAAGCTGTGGGGTGCAATTTCGACAGCAAGGAGAAGAAAGAGGCTGGGGGAATTGTTGTGGGAACCGATGCCAATCCGCCTCTCAACCGCGTCCTTCCTCGTATTATGATTGATGGTCCCTTTGGGAGCGCATCTGAAGACTTTCTCAAGTACGAGACTGTACTGTTGGTCGGAGCTGGAATTGGTGTCACTCCGTTCGCATCGTGAGTTGCTGTCAACGTTAGATCGCGCTCGATTGGGAACTGAATAACAATGCACAGGATTCTGAAGAGCATATGGTACCGCATGAACAATTTCAACCGCGACAAGCCGACACGTCTCTCTAAAGTCTACTTCACCTGGGTAATACGTGATTTCGGAAGTGCCGAGTGGTTCCATTCTCTCCTACACGCCATCGAAGAGCAGGATACCATGAACAAGATTGAGATCAACATCTATCTGACTGCTAAAATCAAGGACGATGATATTAACAATATCGTCGTCCACGATGTTGGAGCAGAGCAGGATACGATCACATCTCTGAGAGCACCGACCCACTTCGGAAGGCCGAATTGGGACAGAGTGTTTAGCAATATTGCTGATATGCATCAACGCACGGATGTTGGTGTGGTACGTCTTTTTTCTTTACTCTATCATCTTAGATATCGACTTGAGCCACTGTTTCAGTTCTTTTGCGGACCTCCTGCACTCTCCAAGCAGTTACACGTGATGTGCAACAAGTGGTCCGAGCCCATGGGTACTAGATTCTTCTTCGGGAAAGGTGAACGATGTTTACTTATCAGAAGGAAAGCTATTGCTGATCATGACCCACACAGAAAATTTCTAAAGGCGGCAAGCGCAGAGCGTAGATGATGGACCTTCGTATTTTATTGCCGAGGATGTTGTATTTTTTCCGTAGTCTGTTGATCAGCTATGAACATATATATTTATAATGATATGAGCGAAGGTCAAAGCGAGAAATATCGACAACGTAATTCGAAGCGCGATTAGAGTTTATTACAAGTTTATTAAATGAATATAAATCTATATCCGAGATCTGCAAAGTCTAGACCATCAGCCTGAAGATACAATTCCAGGAAGTGGCCTGAGATCTGCAGAGTCTAGACCGTGATCTGCAGAACGAGCTTCCCGAAGACACAATTCCGGGAAGTGATGCCTACCTACTTGCTCAGCTCCCTCCGGAACGTTTCTAATGCATCCCAAGCATTCCCTGAAACGACACTGTCGTACGCAAGTTTCACTCCCGCGGTGTACGAATCAGCTAACCCTGCAACCACCAGAAGCGCCGATGCGTTCATCAGGACAAAATCCAAAACGGGCTTTTTTGAGCTAGGTATATCCCCTCCACTAGTCAAGAGCGTCTTCAGTGTCTCAGCGTTTTCGTCTGGACTACCACCTGCTACAGCTTCAAGCGGGTAGGCATCCAGTCCAAACGCATCTGGAGACAAAACGCCCGGGGTGATTTCTCCATCTCGAAGCTCCCACACCCATGTGGGCCCCGCACAGCTAATCTCATCGATCCCCTCTTGCCCGCATACGACGAGTGCACGCTCCACACCGCCTTCGCGCAATGCCTTTGCGAAGGGAAGGCCGAGCTCTTGTTGGGGTACTCCGAGGACCATTCCCCGGGGTTTGGCAGGGCTTATGAGAGGGCCGAGAACATTGAAAATCGTCCTGAATGGAATGGCTTTTCGAAAAGGCGCGATGGCTTGCAAGGTAGGATGGTAATGAGAGGCGAGGAGGAACGAAAATGGGATGTGAGAAACGGTTCCAAGGTGGTCCTTGTTGGATCGTGATGGGAATCGGCACCCCAGCGCATGCAGGAGGTCCGCAGAACCGGACGAGGATGTGGAGGCCTTGTTGCCATGCTATAAGAAAGCGATTAGCTATCCTCAGTTATACTGATCAGGAAACGCGTCTATCACTTGCCTTTACTACTCGAGCTCCTGCACCTGCCGCGACTATCCCTGCTGTTGTGCTGACATTGAACAAGTTGTGTCCGTCTCCTCCAGTGCCAACAATATCCACGACAAAATCTTCCGCCCCCTCGACTACAACCTCAAGGGAGCGTTCGCGAAGTAGAGAGGCTGCTGTTGCCAGTAATTCTGGCCTTCGTTCTACATGATGGAGATGGAAGGCAGTCAATAGCACTCCGACTTGCTCCGGCGAGAGAAGGTTGGGCGTGAATAGACAGTTGAAAGCGAGACGGAGATCTTCTGATGTAAAGTCTTGAGGAGCGTCGACGAGCTTCTTCAAGGTGGTTTTGAAAGAAGGAATTTCGGTGATATAGTTCCTCATGGTGAATGAGATGATGAAGTCTTGCGAGGATGGGTTTCCGGTCTTTAAATGTTTTTAACTTCAGGGACGTGGGTTTTGCACAGCGGAGCTCTTACCACCGTCCTGTTCAGGCAATCACTCCTGAGTAGTTAGACGAGTACAAAGCCTACTAAAACGATGCGAAAATTGGGATCTCACCTCAGTTGTGCTGGTAAAAGGGCTGTCTGACTGAGGTCATACCGCCGCTGCATAGCTCCTGCGGCTGTGGGGCTCATCTAAGAGGATGAAATGATGTGGCAAACGACGAATGACCGTACTTCCTATTATAGTACCTCACATCATCAGACGGGCGAAGGATATATGTTTCAACCCAACCTATTTATTTCTCCGTAACTTCACACGAACGAGTTCGAAACATTACGAGAAGCTGAAGTACAGTTCCCACAGCGTCTCACAAAACCAGAGGGCACTTGGATCAGCTTGACTTGAGGTACATACTCAACGACCGAGTGAAAGGCGCTGAGTTAGAGAAGGTTTACAGCCATTCGTATCTTTTTTCAAGTAAAAGTACAGTTCGGAGTTTGCAATACTTGTTGACGAGACAACAAGGAAAAGCGGTAAATCTACATCAGGAAGTCTGGGCGGAACGAAGGAGATTTGCTCGTGCCGCATTGGGATACTCCTCAGTAATCCGGCGTTCAGATCTTGGACCGTGCCGTGTAATACACTTCCTTCCTCAAGTCTATGGAAGAGCTGCAACACTCAATATGAATCATTAAACTTCAAATTACATCCCACAGCTCGGCCGATTTGGGCTTTTCTGCTGATCAATGTTTCTTTACCAGTAATTCCATAGAACGAATATTCGTCCACTTGAGCCGCAAAATGCGATCGACGTTAGAAGGGCATTGCCCGCCTGCGTAGTCCGACTTCCACGAACTCTAATGCCATAGCCGGTTGAGCGAGTACTGGAATGAACCGGTATGAACGGCCAGTATGCTGAAAAGCACGAGTGCAGCTGTGCTTTCAACAGACGTTATTCTTTCTTCAAGGGGTTTCAACTCTTCTAGAAAAATTTAGCAATAGATTGAAGGCGAGCAGCGCATCATCGATAGATCATCGCTTGGTATTTTCATTTCATATACCGGAGACTTTTGATGCTTGATCCTTTTCAGTAGAAAAAGCCTGAGAAGGACGTAAAGCGGTAGGAGTTGCATCAATGGCTTCGGTAGTAGCAGGTATTTCGAGCTCGCGCGACGTTATAGTAGTTTTGTAGAGTTGCGGGGACTTTAAAACGCGTTTCTTGGTATTCACGGCACTTACTGGTGAGTCAGCCCGCACGAGTCATGCACGTTGCACGATGTGAGAAATATAATTTGTCTCAACTCCCCATTCATCTACACAAACTAATGTCTCGTATTCCCCTAGCAATTGCTGTCGATATCCAAACTCCCGCCTTGGAAGCTCCTCAAGAGGCTCCTACTGCCGAAGATCTCGCTGCTGCTCGCAGATTCCGCATCCAAGTAGAGAAAGCGCTCGGTATGCGAAACGGCGAGCATCAATATCTTGTTTCATCATCCACCTGAATAGAAAGATTATCCAGCGGCATCGTCCTATGAACATTCTATCATCAAGGCGCAGAACGAAGAGAAGGGTGATCACCAAAACGATGGCAATCGTGAGTAGTGGGGTGTAATTTTGATTTTGCTTGATCAGGTGCGGACGCCAATCTTGCTTTAAGAGGTTTCAGTTCGTTTCTAAGTTGCATAATAACGATCTTTCAGAAAGAGATATTGCTTGAGGTTTGACTTGAGTGTCACGCCATCGGTATATACTGACACTCGATACTTTCGTTTCACATGACGGAGCTCTTTGAGGTTTGATCCATTTCGGTGGAAGAAACTGGAGTAGGGTGCAAAGCGGGAATACCAACGTTGTTGGGAGCAACAGGCATCTCGAACTCGCGCGCGACGTTAAAGCAAGAAAAGGGGACAATTAGATATCACGTGCTACTACTGTTGCCCCAGTCATCGCGGTGCACGGTGAGCGTGAGCTGCCACTCCGACCATTTACTCTCTTTCATCAAAGCGCTTCAAGCATGCAGTCCACCACAGCGCACCGCTTCTCCTCAGTAACAACCCTCACAGCTTCCGCCAGTGTTTCTTTCAAAATATCCGATGCTTTACCGTTAGCCGACGTATTCGCTGCGCCATTTCCGAGGTGAGATTCAGATATCGATACCCTCTTCCCCCAAGCCCAGCCGTCTGTAGCAGCTACAGCGATTTGGGCGTAGTTGGGGGATATCCTATCTGGAGGGGCCGAGTCGGAGGCAGACGGAGAGTCGGATTGGAAACCGAATCCGACGGAAAGTTGTTCTCCGGAAAAGGCACTTGAGCCGTGGCCTTGGGGGTGTACACCGAGCATTGATAGTTTGGGAGACTGCAGGAAGAGAAGTTGGTATAGGGCAAAAAGGGAAGAGGAGGCTGGCAGGAACGGATTTACACACCTTCCACCCGCCGTTATTGAGTACGATCGTCAAGAAAGGCTTGATAAAAGTAAACTTGATCAGCTAAGGGGATCTTAGCGAAGATTGTCTGCTAGCTCACCGCTTCGTACCGCCTCGCAACCCAAAACGCAGAACTAGGAACTCCGAACATGAAAGAACCGTCACCTACAACCGTAGTCACCAAATCATACTCCTGTTCATCACCTCGAGCCCGGTCTCCCAGAATCGCACCGACACATGCAGCGAGTGCATAACCTAATGAGGATCCTCCTGAAGTCAGAAAGCTTCCAGGACGCTCCACACGGGCATGCTCCCAGACAAGACCATAGTTGGATATAGCTTCGCTGATGATGAGTGATTTCGACGAAACAGGAGCAGTCACTTCCCGTAGCGCGCGCATGAGATGCGGAATGGTGATATAGGATTTTCCTCCTTTCGTAACGGCCCCGGCAGCTTCGTCTTCGTCCAAACGGGCAACCCATTTCTCATGAACCGCCAGCGCCGCTTGTCTTCTCGTCTGGATTCGCTCCCGAAGCTCGTTGGTGACAGCTTCGAGTGTATCCGAACCACCTTTGATGCTCTCTCTGACTAGTTCGAGTATTTGTCCGATGGCGGTTTCGGTGTCGGCCCGACAGATCAGCTCTACTCCGCGATGCAAGGCTGCGTCCCAGGTTCCCATTGCCACGTTGGTTTTGAGTGGGTCTCCACCGTCAATGATGAACACGCTGGCTGATCCGTCTTCCCTGGGTGCACAGCGAGAGGGGATCCACGGGACATCCGAGTCGAGGACTAGGACGACATCAGCCGCTCGGAGATGCTCTCTGAATGAATCTGAGGTGTTTGGGGTGATGTAGGTGATCCCAGATAGGTATGGATGGGAGAATGGAACGTTCACGGTGGACGGACAGGTGGAAAAGATGGGAATTGCGAGGAGGGTTGAAAGTGTTACGAGAGATGATACAGCGTCGATGTTACGACCGAGATGGGAAGTTATGATAAGAGGGTGGAGAGATGTAAGAAGAGTATTGGTAATAGCTAAGGTGTCAACAGGAGACAAACCCGCCGGAGAGACGGGGATTGGAAGTTTCATGGATAAGGAATCATACAGGGTATACGGAATTTCTTCTTCCATAACTTCTCGACGTGCCCAGAGGTAGACCGGGCCTTTAGGTTCCGTTGTAGCACTGGAACAAATTAGAACGAGGAAAACAACTGAACAGCAGTTAATTACATTTGTAAAGCACGTTTTACAACCTGGACAACATTCCTTCCAGTGTTGATCTGAGCTGTATACCTCATGTACTGGCGGACGATGGCGGACTGGTCCGGGACGTCTAAAACCTATTCAGTGCGGCTGTCATTTCAGCTAGTCCAGGTTGCATACCTTGAAGCCACATTATCCATTCATTACGCCCCCCCTTCATTTCGTTTCGACTCGTGAACGGAGAGGCTCCGGCATAAATAAGAACCGGCACCCTGCCACGATCTACATTGTGAATCGCACCAGCAAGAGCCTTGGTAACAAGAAAGTATTGAAACGATGATTCCAGCGAATCACGAGTACACGTACCTGAGTTCCGACGTCGACATGAATGATTACTGCAGCAGGTTTACCTGTAGCCTGTGCGTATCCCTGTGCAGCGGAAAGTGCTACCATTTCATTGGGGCAAGTGACAATACTAGGAGAAGTTGCTCCCCCTTGCACTCGCTGACGCTGAAGCTCCTCCAGCAAGGCTGGATGGTCAGAGCCCCAGTTGACGAATACATGAGTTATACCGGCCAAAGAGAGCGCCTTGAGGAACAGGGAAGAGGTAGTATAGACCATAATGGGGGTAAGGAAGCAGGGACCGTGAGGAGCGGTCGCTCATATAACTGTCCGTGTGTGCCCTTGAGAGACCAAAACATCAAATCAAATTGAATGTTGGTCAGGAGACCAAAGGCCTTATCAGCCATGGAGAATTGGAAGGAGCTATTGTTGAAAAGTTAAGTAGCCAATGTCATGCTCATTTTATTTCTGCAAACCTCTATGTCAGACCGGTGAGCGAGCAGTTGAGAGAGCACGCGTTCGAGGTAGGGTCGCGTTTAGACGCCAGGTCACATATTAGGCGCCTATGGTCACGTGGATTAGCATCGTCAAGCGCCCAAGGGCCAACGCTTCTTGGCTCCGTAATTCCAACAGCTGCGCTCGCGTTCACCGGCTCGGCTACACAATGGCTGGCTATTTCTTCGCGTCACCCATTGATATCGATGTTAAATTGGAGGGTGAAGATGTTCGGAAGATCGTAGAGACCAAGGGCGACAAGGAGAAGACTATTTCGTGCCCAGTTTATTATGACGGGGACAGTGTCAGCGGTCAGGTAAATCGAGCTCGTCACTAGTCATGAAACTATGCTAGAGATTTCCTTTAGGTATCTATTCGTACAAGGGATGGTAAAAAGGTCCAACACGACGGTATCAAGGTGGAATTCGCTGGAAGCATAGGCAAGAATCCATTCAAACATCCTGTAGTTTATTCGTCGTTGAACAGATCCTCCAGAACTGTTCTATGACCGTGGACACCATCATGAATTCCTTTCACTGTCACAGGAGCTCGCAGCACCGGGAGAGATGCGGCAAGCACAGACGTATGATTTCAGCTTCAAGAACGTAGAGAAGCAGTACGAAAGCTATCAAGGTATCAACGTCAAACTAAGGTACGTCGAAACCAAACTCTGAGAGTACTGGTGCCTATCAAGCTTTACAGATACTTTGTCCGTGTCACAATATCGCGGCGAATGTCGGACGTAGTGAAGGAAAGAGATATCTGGGTACATTCCTTTAGAATGCCGCCAGATAGCAACAACTCTATCAAGATGGAGGTCGGAATCGAAGATTGTCTGCATATCGAATTTGAGTATAACAAGTCCAAGTACGCTCTTGAACCTCACTCTCGCTTTCCGTATCCAACTCTTTTTTCTGCAGGTACCATCTAAAAGACGTTATCGTTGGTAAAATTTACTTCCTGCTCGTACGGATAAAAATCAAGCATATGGAATTGTCTATTATTCGACGAGAGACCACAGGTGCTCCTCCAAACCAGTACAACGAGAGCGAGACTATCACCAAATTCGAGATAATGGATGGTGCTCCCGTAAGAGGTATGTAAGCTCCCTGTCCCCTCTTGCTGCTTACTACATCTCTCCTAGGCGAAACCATTCCCATCCGTCTCTTCCTCGGAGGCTTCGACCTAACACCCACGTTCCGTGACGTGAACAAAAAGTTCAGCACACGATATTATCTGAATCTGGTTCTCATAGACGAGGAAAACCGGAGATACTTCAAGCAGCAGGAAATTACCGTTTTTAGGATACCGGAGGTTCGTCCCGTCCTTTGTTCCTTTTTTCCTTGCCACTAATTCGCTTCGTTCGCTCTAGAATTAATTTATGCCTCATGTGTTACACATCCATGTACAGTATATTATATCGCTCTTTTACTGCAAGGAATTCATGGTCCTCACAACTCCGAGCTGTCCTTTGTTGCAAGAAGTCCTCTGCGGGTTTCGAAAACCCAAGGCCGGGCGTTAAAAGCTGCGTCGATTGCGGGATGATATGGCCGGGGATGGCCGGTTTGATGCAATATCATCCAAGACAGCACAGACACACCTGGACCGACGTCTATGGGGGTACGAACCGCGTTCTGTCACCAAGCCAAAAATCCCAAGCTGAACACTCGACGATCCGGACCGTTACATGTTACAGTCGCTGATCTCGTTCCGGTAGGGCGTGGGTTACCCTAAAACATGGTTGAGGGAAACGGTGAAAAACACTCGTGTTCGGAATCTAATGTGGTGATTCTGTTGAAACCTACTCCCCCGGAAATTCATCCAGAAGGAAGTAACGGCGCCGGGGTTTGTCGTACGGATTTAAAAATCACTTGTGGACGGCCTTTGCAAGGGGATGCTGCGTGCTCATATGTCCCTACTATGCAGGCGGGCTATATTCCCCATTTACACCGCTTTGTGGTTACTCGCCACGTCCTAGGCGAAAATCCCAGCCACACCTGCTCCGCAGATTTTTTCGCCGAAGAGGACTTGTTCGACCCGACAGGGAATATGAAGATGGAGTAGATTGAGGCTGGCCAGGCTGACAGGTTACTACCGGCTTATAACCAACCATCGAGGTCTTTGCCTCATAGACTTAAGTGGCTGTCCGAATTCCTTCCCAAAGTTTGAACCGGATACGTAGCACCGCTGAGCCCAATGTGGTCTTGCACTGACATATCCAATTTCGTCTTCACTTCGTTCGGTGCATTTTGGATCGTATCTTTTAGTTCTAATATAAGTAGAAGAGCGCTGAGACAGATGAATGAAGATCGAACGTGGGTATGGTAAGAGAATTTCCGAGACTCGCTGGGAAGTTCAAAACAATTGAGGAAGCCGCTGAGCTTGTTTTCGAGTCGTGCCTAATGATGGCCGATGGTAGAGGCAATCTGGGCGCAAGTAGGATCCGAGTCGGATCCAGATCAGCATCGGGGCTTGCATTGAAGTAGATAGTGCGCGCGCCCCACAAAGATTCAAGTAGCGACTCCGATACGCTGAGATGCGAAGGGTATTGAGATTGAAGCACAACCTCGCCTGGCATATCAATGAAACAGGACTTCCGTTGCAATAGCGAGCATCATTCTTACATTCACTTGGAAACTTGAGTTTTTGACAGGTATGAGAGGAAAGATACTTCCACCACTAGTACTTACCGTCCGTATAGCGTATTCAGGCTATAGTTGATGAACCTTTCTAATGCTAGTCGAACTTTTGCCACCTTCTGACCCTACTATGTTGAACCCTATCTCGCGCCGGAGATTTAGGCCTTTAGAGTTTACACAAATAGAACGGATTTAAACGTTCATGTCTCCGGCGCGTGATGGTTACAAGGTACGAAGCGGGACGAGTACAGTGCACCCGACTTTCTCATAGAAAACTATTTACACAAACCTATACTTAGTCTTACTCCCGAACTTAGAATCACCTGAACTAGCTTCATCTGTCAATATTTGAGAGGTGAATCCTGCAGCATCTTTGCCGCCGGTTGCAGTATTTTTGAAGTCTCAGAAGGCTGCATGATACTAGGTCCTGAGGTATGCTTTAGTATTCGTGGAAAACCTATCTATCTTCTAGCCTCAGCGAGAGAGTACAAGAACTAGATTGCGTTGGTAAAGTCCAAGTGTAAGATTCAACCGATGATATACCTCTTCATCATGTATCCATGTGCGACATGAAAACAGATCGATAAGTTTACTACGTACCAAGAGTGGCTATTCCTTGTTCTAATTCTGATTGATTCGAACATGGATTCCCAATCACGGTCATTCTCCAAGAATGTCAGCTGCTACAAATATGCCGTGTGTCTGCATATAAAGGAACCAAGAGTCAAAAAAGCCACAGCCTTCAAGCAACCTTCGAGAGTGGATACACCTGACTCTCCGAAATGACTCCAGAGGACCAAGCAATATTGCCAGTGTATGGCCAAAATCTTTTTTTTTTGGCTTTGCAAATCATTATTTTTGTAACAGGATACGGTAAGTCTTCTGGAACAACACAAATCGGGGACTCTGTGAACTGAGAAAATTCAGGAATTTTTCTAGGAATGTTTATGGTTCTTTACTTGGCATTGTAAGTCTGCAGCATTTGCTCGATATTCACGGCTTCACAAGATGCCTTGAAGGAGAGGTTCCGGAGGCAAACCGAACAGAATGATGGTTCTATGTTTGGCCGGAATTTTCATTGGCTTCACTTGGACGAACATCTGCGCTGCTGGACTTCTGTTAGATCCTTTAGGTCACGCCAATGTTGAATTTAGCAAAAACACTGGGAAGAGTCTTGTTGCAGAGGCAGAATCGGTAGTGAGCAAGGGTGTGCTTTGGAATGATATGTCGATCTGGTCTGAAACCATGAATGTATGTGGTGTACCAGCATTTTCAAAATAATCAATTTACTGACAGGAGATTTCACATATGTCTGCCAGATTGTGCTCAGTGACTTCATTGTAGTTTGGAGGGCCTGGGTATTGTTCCGGAGCAAAAGACTGTGGAAGGGGATCCTTACCATTCTCATGGGCGCAAACACAGGCATGCAGTTTTTCATCCAGTTGCACACCACTCCTTAGCTCTGACTCAATCTTATTTCTTCTATTTGTAATTCCAGTTATGAACATTATCGACTGCATATATGATAGTGCCCGAAAGGAGAATCAACCCATGCCAACAAGAACCAACATTGTGGATGCAATTTCTATTGGAATCTCTTTGGTGACCAATATTTTTGCAACACTCTTAATCGTGGTCAAGGCTCTGTGAGTACATTCATCCATACGAAATGAGCAGTGAGCCTGAGAACCGACCATTTGTAGAACACACTTGCGCTTCCTTCAGGTAGCTTCTGACAGTTTACGGCATCAAAGCAAGCCTTTGCATATGATGCTGCTTTTGATTGAATGCGGAGCAGTGTTTTGTGCATTCCAACTCCTTGGTGTTGTTGCTTTTGGATTGAACACGCTTCCTGGAAGTTTCGGGTTTGTCACATTCTTAACAGCTGCACAGTATCTCTTCAATTTGGTTTCGGTAAGTGGCAATCTCACTGCAAACTTTCTCCTGATTCTCAGTTCATCAACTATGGTCTTCTTCAATTACAGGCACTGTACCCCGTTATAGTATTCATTTTGATACACACTAACAATTCCCCCGTGAACCGGAGCACTTATTCGACTGCCAATCCTGAATATCATGCAGACCCTGTTACTGTGTCCACCAATTACATTACTGAATCCCAGTTTGATGCTTAATCTGCGGAATGTTTTACTGAAGCGTAGTTACAAGACTCTTCCATTTAGTCCACAATATTCTGAAGTGTGTACCACGAGCAGTTATCTCAGAGATTTAATTTACTCTACATTCCGTATCTATTGACTAACAGGTGGGAATGTTTATTAAGTAACTCGTGCCCTGCCAATTTTCGGGGGAACAAATAATGATTTGTGTAAACTATGGACTATTTATATGTACGATGGAAGCAGATTCGAAACAACCTTTTGCTTCTACTCAACCTAGGTACTACGTAGACCCAGGGGACGGTAATGCTAGGGTCTCCGATATCAACCATGTTACTGGAGCGCGGAATACTCAGTATTCTGTAGTATGAATACTAGGTGACAATCCCAAGGAATTCAGGTCACGGATACTCGTAATGCACCCTGCAAGATGTATCTGTTAATATAATGTAGCCTGGTAACCAAGCCCTCGACGAATTGTTGCTGCTAAACAGGAAACCTCGTTAGAGGCTTGGGAAACCGGAAGCAAATTGTCGCGGAGACTTTTGACCTGCCGATTATAGAAGGTGCATCCACCTTCCTTATATATTTTTAGATGGGAAAGTTGAACTTCGTAGAATTTTACTTACGTACTTCGACGATGCGACGCGATAACGTATATTATTTCATGAAATCTTATCCTCTCCCACTTGAAGATGAACTAGATAACATTCAAAGTGAATCTCTGTAGATTCTACAGAAAAAACTGCTTCAAATGGATCCAGCAGCCCGAAGCAAGATTCCACTCTCATTCATTCATTCTCTCAGAAACAAATCAAACCTCGGCTTTGCGACCCTGTCTGCTTGTTTATTCTGCGACTCAAGGCTACGAGATATCAAAATCTCTCCAATGGTTTCCTGTTTAGCAGCTACAACCCGTCGAGGGCTTGGTTACCGGGCTAAATATAGTGAACTTATTACGCATTTGGTAAAATTTAAAGACCCGGACCCACCTGAAAAAGATATCTAATGAGAAGCACCTGGCTTCCGAACACTGATCAATTTCGTCGCTCATTTTCAGGGTACAAGTTACACCAAAGTTACACCCAGTCAATTGTTTCACTTCGTCCTTCGTTTTTCTTCTTTTATTGCAAATTTAAAGATTCGGGTGTTGGATTAAACTCTAGAATCCAGTTTATAGCAGAATCCCGTTGCAAACTCGCAACGGTTCATCTCATTCAATGTAGTATAAGTACCAAATGAAACAAAGATAAGGTATTTGTAAATGATAAGAAAGCATATGGAATGATAGGAATAAAGGTTTAAGTTGCGGAATATGTGTCGGGATTCGCGGAACAATTGGAACTAACCCGATATCTCCAACATCGGGTTCTTCTTAACAAAGCATTGTTCTTTCTTTCATTCGTTTTCCAAGCAATAAGCGCCACATACAATCTGAATACTCAATGAAACAGCACTAGCCGCATCAATATGCGACGCTTTGACATTCCATACATAGTAATTTGAGGACGCGGATCCCCAAGGTCCATCATCCTCAAACACTTTCTTTTCAGCTTGGGCTATAACGCAGTAATGGCCGGTAATCTGTTAGCGAATTTATTCTATAGCAAGTAAGGTAGATTCGTCGAAAGGTCGTGCTTGCACCAAGATCTTGTAGCCCTAGTTCGTCTTTGTATGGATATGCAGAACGGGAGGCGGAATGGAATCCCGGCCCCTGCTCACATTTAAGAATGCGCTACCTCCATAGCACATGCTATACAGTCTTCGACTCTTGGCTTACCTCTATCGAATGGATGACACAACCCCGAACCTTTGGCCGATTTGCGCCGGTAAAGCGTGATCCATTGTAATATGTACCTATCGGCGGGGAGACCGAACTCCCGCCAAGTCGGTCTTTTGCTGCATACCATGGCCTTTCCTCGTCCACATGAGCCGTAGAGAGTCGGTACTATTCATTGTTCACATTGTTACCGTCCAGCCTTTCCCAATGCCCCACTGCCAGCCGGAAACAATAATCCAGGGTGTTGTCAACGATCCGAACGAGGCTTAGAACATGGTCGGGATCGATAATGGCCGAAGAATAATACTGGAGAAGTTTTGAGGACTCAACTGCGAAGACGAGGTCCGGTGTTACAGTAGCACTGAAGAAAGAGAAAATTGAATGTTCGAAGCTGTAACTGTTTGAAATTCTTGTCCATCCGTTGATCTTATGGAGGTATTGCGATGAATGTGTATGATGTCCACTTCGGCTGATGGGCTTCAACCATCTGTTTTAAAGTGATATTCTGGCAGCTATGTGCTGTCTTAACCACATAGCCATTCGGTCCAGATTAAAAACGGCGATGCCGACTGAAATTTTAGAAGCTGAGTGCAACTTTGGGGGGTACCAGGCAAGCTCGTGAGCCGTAAGCTGCACCAGGTAAGTATCTTAATAAGACGCTATCAAGACTATCAAGACTCTATTTCTTCGGATCAAAGTACCACAGTTTGGTTGCTAATGTAGATGAACGAAAAATTTTTTTTAGTTCACGTCGTCCAGTCCAAATAGAAAGATCAGTACATTCTTTTGTTGGCTCCATACACTGGTGACGGCATTGTTCAAAAAATATATGTTGCGGGTGCGACTTTGAAGCGGAAAGTTTATTCTTGTTACGTTCCGTTTATAGAGTAGTAAGGACCTCGAGGTTCCATCTGCAGAATGTTCTGCGACTTCTCGAGGCACCCTCGACCGCTTCGAGTCTCTTTTTTTACGCTTGACGTCATGTCCGAAGCGGCGGGCTTGGGCGTCAAACTGCTGAATCCAGCACAAGATCGGCGCGGCACGTTTTACGGAATTACCGGAGTTACGGGGATTATAGCTGCTTGGATTGCAAGATGTTACTAGCACAGACCTCTGTACAAAGGCTAACCGTTCCCGCCAAGTTCCCGCCTCATTCGGCCACAGGTTTGCCAATCCCAGGGTCCACGTAGCCGTTGCCCGCTCGGATCCCAAAATTCATTCGCCCTATTTTTCGGTGTTCAGTGAGAATTTACAGTAACCCGGTTGATCAGTTGCTCAGTTGGTCATGATTAACTGCGGGATCTACTAATGATCTGCAAAATGCAGCGAACCAGTGTGCAATGGGGTTGGTAGGGTGGGTTGAATGATCACCATACGTACATACAATCGTTGTCGCTCCTCTCTCCACTGTATCCTGCGCAAGTCATAATCGGAATCAGAAGCACAGTCCGATAGCGTATAGACGCGTAACCTTTTCAGGTGCTTACTTCCGCATGGGTACAGTTTTTAGTAAGTATGTATGTAGGCCCACGCAATTCCGGGTCGGGCAGGCGGGCTCCCAGCCAATGCTTATATAGGTAGGTTAAGACTGGAAGTATCATTGACGGTTCGCCCAATCCCCCCTTCGCTTTCTCTTAAATTAACGCCCCAAAGATGCGCGGAGTCTTTCGAACAGCTGCTTTCTTGGGAAGCGCTATTGGCTTGACCTTCTCAGCGACTGTCCCTCAGAGACGAGGTACGTACCGCCTGACTGAATAGTATTGAGTTTCTCAACCTCCTCCTTCCATCTAACCACAGCCAGCGAAGGCACCGTCGAGACCGTCTACACCTTTTCCAGTGGAACCATCATGGAAAACCTCGCAATCCGCTCCAACGGCCAAATCCTCGGTACCATCATCACCGCACCCAACCTCTACCTCTTCGACCCCCAAGTAAACTCCTCCGCAACCCTCGTCCACTCCTTCGACGCATACCAAGTCATCTTCGGTATCGCCGAACTCGACACCGACCAGTTCTACGTCGTAACGGGGAACGCCTCTGTAGCCAGTCTCACTAGCGAAAAGGGAAGTTGGTCAGCTTGGAAGGTCGATATGTCCTTATTCGATAACTCGTCTTCCTCGGATGAATTCATCACCAAAGTCATCGACTTTCCCGACGCCCTCCTCCTAAATGGCATAGGCGTCTTATCAAAAGAAAACGGCCTACTATACATCACAGACTCCTTCGCAGGATCCGTCAGCGTCCTAGACCTCAACACCGGAAAGAACTACGTCGCCATCAACAACACCTACACAGTCGTACCCGAATCCGCCTCGTTCCCTTTTGGCGCCAACGGCGTACACACGTACCAAAATACCTCGTCAGGCGCGGCAGACGACACGCCGTACGCATTCTTCACCAACTCTGCGCAATCCGTGCTCGTGCGTGTACCTATCGATTTGACGGACGGTATGCCTACGGGTGATTCGGAGGTTGTGCTCTCTGGACTTCAGATGGACGACTTTACGTTCGATAGTCAGGGAAACATTCTTACGGCCGTCGTGGGTTCGAACGAAATTATCAAAATCGATCAGAATACTGGGGATTATACCGTCGTTGGTGGAAGCGTTAACGGTACGGCGCTGGTTGGCCCATCAGCTATCCAACTGGGACGATTGCAGAGCGACAATACGATGGCATACATCACTTTGAACGGAGGTTTCGGTACGGTCCCTGGAGCTGTGAAGCAGTTGGATTTGGGTCCTGCCTTGGTGTAAGTTGTCGGAAGGAAAAGGATATCTTTATTACCGCGTATATTATCGACCAGACATAACGAATATCCCCCCAACTTTAACTGGATACATTTGTAGATTCAATCCTGTATTTTTTTTAGCAAGCATTGCCTTTTAGTACATTGAAATTGCATATTTTCTTCGTTCAACTTTCCCTAACGACCTCTCTTACACTCTCCGCAAAGATATCGCATCCCTTCTTCATATCCTCCTCGGAAATGTTCAACGGCGGAATAAACCTCACCACTTCATACACGCTCGTCGTCAACAGGAGCATTCCTTTCTCGATACACTTTTTCGCTACCCGACTCGCCATGCCTTTCTTCACCGATAAGCCTTTGGGCGTGGAGGGGTCAAAAGCGGCCCCAGGTGCCTCGGAAGACGCGAATTCCATTGCGACCATCAGTCCGCTCCCACGTACGTCGAGAATATAGGGAGCAAGGGTTTGGTCGTCCTTTAATCCATCGAGGGCAGCGAACAGCTGTTTCGATCTGAAAAGTAGTTTAGGACAGCGATTTCGCCCAACGAACCATATACACACCGAGCTTGGACATTGTCCAAGATTTTTTCTTCACGGAAGGCGTCAGCTACAGCACAAGCGGCTGCGCAGGATACTGGGTTTCCAGCGTAGGTGCCGCCCTAAGGAAACGCATCAACTTGATGGCACCGATGACGAATGAATGAGCTCACCATTGACCCTGGCGCAAGTTTGTCCGTCAGCTCCTTCCGGCTTACTATACCGCTAAGAGGGAATCCGTTTGCAAGACCCTAGCAAGGGATGAGCATCAGGTAATGTGAATGCTAGTCTGGCCAATCATACCTTGGCCATCAAGAGGATATCAGGCTTAACCCCACTCTGCTCGATGAAGAACCAGGAACCTGCCCTTCCGAAACCAGACTGAACCTCGTCGATAATTAACAAGATTCCATATTGGTCGCACACCGCCCGTAAACCCTCCAAGAACTCTTTCGGTGCAGGAATGTATCCACCTTCACCCAGAACAGGCTCGACGATGATTGCTGCGGTATCCTTGGGCGAAGTTTGCTGGGAAAGGAGGAGATGTAATTGGTACAGGGATTGTTCGGTCAGGACCGAGGGTGGAGCGGAAGGTGGAAGTCCGTGTTGATGCCAGAAGGGGAAGGGGATGGAAAATACTCCAGGCTATAGAAAAGTCCATACACGATTTAATTGAGAATTGTCGTTGAAGAACATACCATCAATGGAGCTTGCCTATCCGAGTAACTAGTCTTGCTTTTGGTGAGAGCCATTGACCCATAAGTACGTCCGTGGTATGCACCTACAAAGCACATTCAGCGATACGGTACATATCTATAAAGCTTCACCTACCTTGCATCGAAATAATGTTCTGTCTTCCGGTCAAAATCCTAGCCATTTTGATCGCGCCTTCAACTGCTTCGGTCCCGGAGTTCCAGAAGAAGAACGAGTCGAGCGAGGAATGGGGCATAGCAGGGAGTAATTTCTCGATAAGCCGGAGGTAGGGCTCGCTGAATGCAATGCTACACTGTGAACGGTAGGCATCCATTCGATGATAGTAGGACGCGACTTACCTGAGCGTGTACAATATTCATACACTGATCAGCCGCAGCCTTGCTCACTTTCGGGTGACAATGACCTAGGATAAGCTGTCAGGATCACCGTTCATTCGAGCTGAATGAACTAATTTATGTACCCAGGTTTGTAACGCCAATTCCACAAGTAAAATCGAGCATCTTCTTTCCGTCTAGGTATTCAACATATGAGCCTGATCCTTTAGCCATAACGCCCTCGGTGATTCTCCCCAGCCCATTTGTAACGTGGTGTTTTCCAAAGTCGTTCAAGGCTGCAGCAGAAGATGTATATCGAAGTCCACCGCGTTGAAGGAGAGGGGATCTGGCAGAATAAGTCAACCAAAACTAGATATTCAACCGAAATAATGAGCATGCTCACCGCACAAGACGGCCAGAGCGAGCTAGAATGGGCAGCATGATGACTCGAGTTCGTTGATTGTGACGAGCTCGACGTTTCGTTAAAGGCAGCGACAGAACGGGCTCGGGAGGGTCATAGGTCACGTCAGCTTACCTAAGTCAAGTTGGCGGAAGCGGAACATCCGCGGAGCCTCCGCTCCGTACCTTAGGTCGAGCAGAACTATCCTTTGCCAGACTAGCTTCAAAGATCCAGAGAAGGCGAAAATATTTACGTGTTCCGAGCTTCACCTCCGAGTCTATATATGATTGAATGTTCCAAGTTGTTCGGAACATCTCGCGCGTGCAGTCATAAGTCTAATGTCAGGGGGATCAGGTTATGATATCTTTGCTACGAAAACTTCGAATCTGAAGCAACATCGAATACTTATGTCGTGCTTGCTTCAGATATAAAATCGCGCAAATTATAATCTTAAAGCACTTTGGACAATCAGAAACAGTTCCTGACCTTTTTGTCCACTCGTACAGACAAAGTTCTAGGCGCTCTGCAAGCTAAGCGCTGTCTCTCGTCGATGCTCCCTTGCTCGACTCTGACCGATTGTAGTTAACCTTAACTGGTGTCAAATTGCGCTGTAAACAGGCTGCAGCTGTAGCTCCTCTCTATCACCAATGGGTTACTAATAAAGGTCATCAATATTTGCGAGTATCAACGCGGTAAGATGTTTTGATAATGAGCAAGTAATGGCTCGGGGCTCTCATGCTCTGGCTCTGTTCTAGGTTGACCAGGATTCATGCATCGATCGCTCTCAATCGGATTGCACCTATAAATATTCTTCCCCGCATATTTCCTACTAGCACGCATGTTAGCTACGACTAGATATAGAGTTCTTCGAGGCACCTGCCTGGGTTATCTTCACTTCTGAGGAGCAGGTCAGGCCTCATCGTTCCCGTTGGACAATGCTTATCCACTCATTCTGAAGTTTGTTTTCGTTTACTGCTGCCATTGGTCCCACACAGCCGACCGTGCGTTATCGCTATTAGTATACTGTCACCAACCATAGTACAGAGAATATTCGCTAAAGTGCTCCTTGCCTACTTATAATTCCGATTCCTTTGATATTTGCTTGTCGGACACGAGACGGATGGACGAGAATTTTAATTTTTCCCCGGATCGTTCTGAGTCATTATTTTAGGGTTGTTCAGCCATTCATCGACGATATTGGTTCTGTATATCAGACAAGGACGTCGCTTTGATGCAATGCTCGACGCGTTTCGAATTATTCCATACACAGCGCGGATACATAACTGGAAGGGGTCGGCGGCAACCGAATTTCCATTTCCTGCAGCCCTCACCATCGTCTGGCTATTGAGTACTCTGAGTTTGATCCAAATTCAGCTTGGAAGCCGTTAAATATTGCACTGGCTTCCAAGTATTTGGTTCTGCGTTTCGCGAAGCAATTTTTTTACTTCCGATATCCACAAGATAAGTTGATCCAGGAAGAGACAATCGATTCTCAGTGACTGCGAAGCACGACTACGCAATCCTCGGCGAAGGCGCACTTATGCTTCCTAAATGTCATAATCCAACAAAGACCGATGTTGACTGGGCTCAGACCACTGTAAAAAACTGGGTAAGATACTAATATCCATCTTGTCCATTCCGTTCTGACACTGACTTCGAGCTGGTCCTCATGTTACCTTCATTGCTGTCGAGGCTTAGTTTTCACTTTCGTGACTGATTCAGCCAGATAGTATTTTCTCGTTCAATGCAGTGAACTTCAATAGCAACCGTCTATTATCCATAAATTCCATAATTATCATCATGGTTTTATCCAAAATTCACCAAACACCTTTTGCATCTCATTTACTCTGATGCTTATCTCTCATGTGTCGCTGAAGGGTGTCCTCCCTCAAAATCTCCTTCTGGCATTCACTGCAGGTAAATTTCTCCCGTATGTTTTTGTCAACATGAGTTTCGAGGTGCTCGAGCAGTTTTTGGCGGCTGATCATTGTGTCGTTACACCCCTGCCATTGGCATTTGAATCTTGTACCGGCTTTGAATGACGGGTGGCCTCCAAAATGCGCCTTGTAGTTTTCTTTTCTCAAATCCTCGTTACATATCTGACCACCTTGGATAAGAACAAGGCATATCTGCGAGCCAGTTGGATCTCCCATTTGGGTCCATTGACTGACACTTAGAACGTGACAGCAGCTTTAAATGAGCTTTTCTTAGTTTTTGAAAAATAGGCGGCTTACCTGTCTTCAATAGCCAGCCAGTCCGCATCAGAGATCTTATTTCTATAATCGTACAGTCTGTTGTAGACGGCCTAGTCTATTATAGTGACTTACTGTTGAGTCGATTTTTTACCCTCGACATTCGAGTGGGCGACCATTGAAGCAGAGTAAGCTGCTTGTAGGTCTGAGGGTGAAAAATTTGAACAATCTGTGCTTTTTATCAACGTACCTCCCCCAGCCTCTTTTAGGGGCTGAAGATCTTGCCTGCCAACTGAAGAGCTGCGATGATGTACATCAGTTCTGAAACATTCTTTCAAAATTGGTGGCTTACCGAGTGTCATTGTCAGGAGCTTGCTGGCCATAATTCCGACATACATTGTCATTGGTCTGGGCAGAATTGTTTGTTAAAGTATACATTGTGAGCAGACTTCAAAGCTGATAAGATTGGAAACTCTGGATTTATACACTTTTTGCTTGTTAGAGCGGTTCAATCTATGGTTTACTTGCAGTTGTTTGTCCACATATCTGCTTGGAATGTTGCATGAGGAATTTCTGGCAACAGAGAGAGGTTTCCTTGGAGGCTAAGCTGCGGTGGTTTGATCGGGCCAATGCTCTATCAAACCATGAGCTATCAAAACCGCAGAATATCAGGAATTAGGGGATACAGAGAGCGGTTCAAAACTTCAATTAATGGCTTCGCTGCAGCAGCTTGAGTGGCCGAATGTCAAGACTCAACTCAAGATCAAGAATTTGAGAGATCGAGGTCCATTTGTTCAAGAGGTTCAATTCGTGGTTTAGTTCCAGTGGTTTGAACTTGTGAGAACAACGTCCATTTGTTCACGAGGTTCAATCCGTGGTTTAGTCCCAGTGGTTTGACCTTTTCGGTCCGAGTGTCGGATGTGATCATTTTTCATCTCAATCGCGGTATTCCAGACCTTTGCGGTTCATACACTACCCGTGTAGGCAAATATGTAAAGGAATATGGAACATGAAAGAGATGAGGGAAATTAGGGAGCAGAATGGTTTGGATTAGGCTTGGTTAAAGCGACTAGAGTATAATCGGCTAGGTACGGCATTTTTAAGCGCCCTACGGCGCCTGATTGGGCTTAAACTCCCGTGGTTACCGGTCCGGTAAATGTCGAAAGGCGGCATAACGGCGCAAAAGAAGTGCCATTTCTACACAACAGATTCTAAGTTACAAGGACGGAACGAAGTGAAGGAGTCGTCCTTGTCGGGGAGTTGTTGTCACGCCATGATGTATTTCTTCCCTGATTGGGCTGAATATGACGTAGTTTTTCCTTATACAATTGTGACCATTATGTGACAGGGAAAGAAGAGAAGAGACAGAAGCCGAAGAAGAGAAGAAGGAAAGAACCTGCCTTCTCTGCGGCGATACAATGCCCCTCACGTTTCATGCTTTGCCAGCATTTAAAGGAGGGGAAATTTGATGTCAAAGTGACGGCAGCTTCTGAGAATCAACTGAAGTCCGGTATCTTTGCTAACCCTCACTGCCTCCCCTCCGTATCCTAATATATGTTCTTCAGAGAGCTAGTTCTGCTATCACAAGAAAGACAGTACCCCTGGCATATGATTAGGACTGGCGAGTGTTGTGAGCTATGCCTTTACTTGACAGTTGCTGGACACCTTTGTTGCGACAATACCTCTCATTGCATTGGCATTTTTGCCTGGATGCATGCCTGGTCTGCTCTGATCTTGCTGAGTTACTGTTGTGAATCTTTGCATATTGTTTCTCAACTGCTGAAGATATTGATACTGCTCCTGTATGATATCTGAGTCTCACTGGCAAACTTTCACTAGTTGTGTATTAGATGTTGGCCTATTTGCCTCATACATTGTCTATGGACACATCATATATATGTATCCTAGATGCATAAAGGAATGTACAGCAATCATTCTGTCCTTGTATTTGCTGTGCAATTTGTTGCAGCGGCCTACTCTCACAAGTGGTTCAATTTGTGGTTTAGTTGTGTGGTTTGATAGTCTGATTGTCATCCATAAGAAATGCCATAAAAACAGCTGAACATCAAGAAGAAAATGAAGAGTGGTTCAAATGTGGTTTCATTGATACTCAGAGTGTTGTCAAGAATCTATGGCAGTTTTTTGATTCGTGGTTCAGTTACAGTGGTTCCACCTCTAGAGATAGTCTGAGTAGATATGCTATTTCACTTGTAGCATTTGGTGCATCCATTTGTTTGTTGTATTTGTCCCTGAGCCCCCTTTTTTTTTTTTCCTCTTGTAGAATATTTGTTGAGTTATGACAAAACTACAGCACAGCTGTCCCATTCCTACCTAATGTTTGCAGTGCTATTGGACCAAAGAGTTTTGAGGCTGTATAGAGCCTTCCATTTATGAACAAAAACATTATGCACAGGGCCACTATGGTACAGACACTCAACCTTTTCTCTTCGAGTCTTCCTCCTCACAGTGCTTTTGCTGGACTCCTGCTCCCGATCTGCATCCCTACTGGTCCTCGTCCAATTCTCTTTGCAGAGTCAATCTATGATTTACTTCTTGCCTTTTGACACAGCAAACCCTTGCACATGAGTGCTCTTTCAGTTTTGACTTTCCATGCTCTCCCTGCATTTAAATTCCATCAGACAAGATTTTGCTGCTGTGGGAAGGAATTGTGATCATAGTGTTGGAAGACATGGTCTGTAGCAGGTCAGTATGCCCTGCTTTGCCATTTCCTTTTCTATTCACTGTACTTACTTTATTCCTTCTTTGTACTTACTTTACTCCTGTCTCTATGTTTCATTTTTTGTTTCCTTGATTACATATATGGTTACAACCTTACTTATATTCAGCATACGCACTTGCTGCACCTCAGTTGTTTCCTTTACCAACTGAGGTGAGTAGTACAATTTATCCTTTACATTCCTATAGTTTACTTACAATCTACCTAGTATTCACTTTGTTTAACAGGTAGATAGTTCAATAGAGTTGTTTCCTTTACCAACTGAGTATTCACTTTGTTTAACACATAGAACTCAGTTCATATTCCTTGATTGCAGAACATTAGGAAAAGTACCTTAAGCCCAGGCAAATGCAGGAAGCCTGAGGATGCCCAGGAAAATGGCCAAATCCTAGGACCCCTCAGGCACTCTCAGGTACTTCAAGTTGCTTAGGTAGCTTAGGCTTCCCAGGTTTTGGGCCAATTCCTAGGCTCCCTGGAAGATGTTTGAAAATAACCTGAGAGTCCCTGAGGGCATGCTGGGGCTCCCTGAGGATCCCAGGAGCAGAAATATTCTAAATGCTACAAATTATACAAAATTAGATTGCAAATATATAGTTATGCATTATTGTTGTGTAAATGTGCAACCAGAACATTTATTTGGTGAGAATTATACAGAGGTTTTCACTTTTTTATGAATCACATGATGAGCTCACTGTGAACTGTCTACAATCAAAAAAATTTTCCCATGGTCCAAACATGCACAATATTATTATAACTTATTGTATATATACTATGTACATATGTATAGGCTTTGTACTACATGAATATACTGTGGTCAAGTATGCTAAGTCAATACAGAGCTTATATTAGTATAATAAATTGTACTTAAAGTATAATAACTGACTAGTAAAACTGAAGTAATAGGTAACAATAAACCATTAGAGCTATATAATAAAATACAATACTACAGTATATTAAAAGCAATACAAGAGTAGGATATATAGAGTAGAGTAAATAGAAGGACAGATGAAAGTATATTTTATTATTTCACATTTATGTATTGAAGCCTCAGGACGCCTGAAAGATCCCCAGGGACTCTCAGGCTCCACAGGATTTGGGGGGTGTCCCTTGGCATCCTGGGCAGTCTATATAGCCCAGGACTCCTGAGAAGCCTTAAACTATCTGAGGACAACCCATAACAACCCATATGTGCCCAGGCTATAGGGCATTTTTCCTGATGAAGTAGCAAGCATAAATTGTTATGGCACTTGACTTTGTTCAATTTGGAATCTTCAGAGCTTTCACTTACTGCTCATTAGAACTCATGTAAAAATTAATATAAATTTGAGCATTTGGCCAACAAAAAATCCTGAGGTCCCATGCTAGTCAGACATGTGTATGTCTAACATCATTTAGGTGGTTAAAGTGGTGCAGGAGATTGTGGCCAAGGGGTGGCTAGATACTAGAAGCAACAGTGCAATGGATAATATCTCATGAGCCAACAACACTAAGGAGCTGAATATCCAGTATCCAAAGATATCTTGCCATATATATGTCCATCACACATCTGGATAATCCAAGTAATACCCCAGCTCTGTTCACTGAATATCCACCACTTTAACTGCATACTCTAAAATGGAACAGATTTTTGTGGCCGATGAAAGCACCAGGATTCAGAAAATTCTCCCATGTGTACTCTTGGAATACAACACTCACAAGCAAAACTGGAGCCTGCAATTTGAATGGCTCAATTTGCAAACTGCCCAGTGACTGGTAGATCACCTACAATTGGCAAGTCCTTAGCCCAATACCAGCTGGTCTGTAGAAATGCTGAAGCATCCATTTTGACATACTAGATCTTGGATTCTGAACAGGACAATTCAAAGGACCACAAAAAGTACTTTAGCATTTTTTGCTATCTCTCAAGAAGATTTCAAATTTTACCTTCATTGCTGATAATTCATAACATCAAATGAGAGGGACAAAATCTAGTCACCGGCAGTGGTTTTTCAGTTAGTGCCATTTGATTTCTGTAGCATAATAGATGCTGTGTTAACCGATAACCGATAGGATATATAGTGCAGAAGCTTGAATGAAAAGCCTGTATGTTTGAAAGTCCTGCAGCTTACCGTTGAGCAAGATGGAAAGGCTTGCCATGAAATTTGTCAGGTTGGTCAATTCATGTACTTTCTTGAATCATTGCCTTAGAAGGCTCCTTTATTTCAGCAATTCTGCCACAAACTTTTGGTCTGGTGCCAGTTATACCATCCCAATATTCTTCCTATATTCAGGGTCAATATAGATCTCTTCGATCCATCATTTCATCTCATTTCACCTTGGATGGACAATGGGTATATTGTTGCATTCCTGAAGCAAAATTGACAGCACAGCCTACCTTCCATTGTATGCACATTGAGATTATTCCACATTCAAAATGATAATCATGGTGTTCTGTAGCTTTCACAAAGTAGCAGCTGGCCTCCATTATCTGCATTCTAGAGGCCCCCCCTGTGATCCATGGTGATATATGCAGGGTGTGCACACCGCTATCTTGATTGATTATTTGGTGAATGATGCCTTATTTCAGGGTAATATCCTGGTCAACAATATCCTTCACTGTTGCCTGGCTGACTTTAGTTTAACACTGGTCACTCCCTGCTCACAAGTGTGGTCACTTATAACTTCCTTGAACACCAGCAAAGGTTCTGTGCATTGGTTGGCAGCTGAATAAATTTTCAGCTCAGCTACATCAATTTCTAATCACACATCCAGAGATGTATGTGCATTCAGCTGCACCATTGTCAAGGTATGTATACTTTTGTCTCATTTCATTCTTCAGTTGATGTCCAATTTATGTCAGGTACTCACTCAGAAGTTGCCCTGTCATGACTGTAACACTGAGGCCCTTATTATGTTCCACTTGATGAATGGCAGCAGACCTATTAGTACAAGGCCCTAGCATGTTTGGTGTCCAGATAGCCTCTGGGATCTTGTCACACATTTCTGGGCTCAGAATGTAGAAGATTGTCCCTCAGCCCAAGAGATACATGAGATTCTGCAGTCTGCACCTAATGCATTGAAATGAAAGAGGGATGACAATGGTGATGAACCACCCTGTCAAGCTGGATGAGGTACCTTAATGATGAATCAAGAATGCTCAGATTTTCATCCTGGTGCTGACAATGCTTCTGCTGAGTGATTGACTGAATCTACTTGACTGTAAGTCTATGTTATTTTTGTGTATGGTTGTAACCAACCATTGATGATAGGGTGTATAGTAATGAATACACCCACATCACTCATCCCAGGTACATGAGCTACAGTTGTATTTCCCCTGAGGGGTTGACTGTATCTTCTCAACAGCAAGTCTTTGTCATTTTCAAGGCTTGGTTGTAACTAATTGTTGATGATAGAAGTAACAAATACACCTACTTTGCTTGTCACAAACACAATCAGGAAGATACCTGCCCAGGTCTCCAAGCTTCTAATGCAATGGGCACTAATGTTATGAGCACCACTGATGGGCCACCTCTGTAAGGATAGTCTGGCATCCTGACAGCTTTGAAATATGTTTAATGTACCAATGATAGGAATTACTACCTTCAGGCTGTGGCTGTTCAGGCAACTTCTAAGTTTTGCCTTGTCAAGGGCAACAATAGGACATACAACACAAAGTTGACACCAGAAACCTCTGCTCATAAGCAACACAAATTTTGAGCAAATGCTAATGGTAAATTTGAATGGAAATGGTGTACAAATAATGTGAGGAACTGGACATGGAAATATATGAGAATGAGCACTCGGTATGAGAGTGAGGTAATGTGTGTTGATTCAATGAGTACTGTGCAAGAGTATATATGTAAATATATAGAGTGGGGGTGAGCAATGAGTTTGTGATAATGATCATGGTGTTCCAACTATCTAGCAGGTTGCTGGTGGAGTATGGAACAATCTGCCAAGTGACCCAAAAGGACTCTTTTTAGCCTCTCTGAGTCAACCATAAGAAGGTTTGTGGACTAAAGAGGAGGACAAAGTGTCACAAAAGCTGTGAGATTCAAGTGAAATTCTTATGAAAGTAGTAAAAAATCCAGGGAGGGCATATATCCTCAGATCCTGAATCTGGCTCAGAGAAACTGTCAGAGACTCAGAAAGCCCCTTTTAAGGATCACTTAGAGCCAGAATTTTAATATTCTAGCAATACAAATTATTGATAGATTTTCATTGACTTATAGCATTAGACATGCTTGTGAAGTTAAAGTGAAATTCTTAGAACAGTATAAAAAATTTGTAGAGGGCATTTACCATCAGCACTGGACCCAATCTCTTCCTCTTTGACCCCCAAGTAACTCCACTGCAGCCCTAGTCCACTCCTTCGACACATACCAAGCAATCTTCAGTATTGCTGAACTTGACACCAGCTAGTTCTACATTGTAACTGGGAATGCTTCTGTAGCTCTCACTAGTGAAAAGAGAAGTTGGTCAACTTGGAAGGTTGACATGTCTCTGTTCAACAGCACTTTGTGCTCAGACAAATTCTCCACTAAAATCATTGACTTTCCCAATGCTGTCCTCCTAAATGGCATAGGTGTCCTATTGAGACACAATGGCCTACCATATATTACAGACTCTTTTGCAGAATCCATTAGTGACCTGGATGTCAACACTGGAAGGAGCTACGTCACCATCAACAACACCTACACAGTTGTCCCTGAATCTGCCTCATTTCCCTTTGGCACAAACAGCATTCACATCCACCGAAACACATTAGGCACAGAAAAAAACAGGCTGTATGCATTTTTCACTAACTCTGCACAATTTATGCTCAGACGCATACCTATTAATTCAGTAGACAGTACACCTATGAGTGAGGTGGAGGTTATGCTCTCTGGGCTGCAGATGGACAACTTTACATTCAATAGTCAGGGAAAGTAGCCCCAGGTGTTTCAGAGAATACAAATTCCATACCAACCATCAGTCCACTCCCACATAAGTCAAGGACATAAGGAGCAAGTATTTGGTCATCCTTTAGTGCATTGAGGGCTGTGAAGCTGACAAGTAGTTCAGTACATTGAGATCGCCCAATGAACCATATACATTCTGAGTTTGAACATTGTCCAAAACTTTTTCCTCATTGAAAGCGTCAGCAACAGTACAGGCAGCGGCGCAGGATACTGTGTTTCCAGAGTGAGTGCTGTCCTAAGGAATCACATCAGCTCGATGGTACCAATGACCAATGGATGAGCTCACCATTGAGCCTGGTGCAAGTTTGTCTGTCAACTATGGAAAGCTGGAAGGCCTCGCTTGTCACTGAGAGTTCATCATCATTTGATGCAATATAGTCTCAGTGTTTCATCCAGAAATGGTAAGGGGACCTCGGATACTCCATGTGAATATATATATATATATTCTATTAATTGAGTTGGGACAAGTTGAGCGCCGCACACAATAATATCTTGGTTCATTGTGCTGATATTTCTAAGGTTAAGTTTACAATGTGCATTCAACATCACTACCATCACTATCATTGCTTTCTTCATCGGAAGAAAAGCAAACAACTCCATCTGCTAATTGAACCTCCTCATCCATACCAAGGCCCCCTCTTATGCCTCCCATGTAACCAGTATCTTCATCATATCTAAGGGGCTGAAGGTCATCTACTGTGTCTCCAACTGTTTGGCCCAAGGCTTGTTGTACTTCTCCTACAAATTCATCCCTGTCATCATGGAAGCTTTGCAGATTGAAAGTCTCCACTAATGGAGCATTGCTCCTGAACTTTGCCACCAGTTGATCATAGACTTCCCACACATTGTGGCGGGTAACAGGAGGGTTGCCAATTTGGGTGTAATACTGCCTTGCCCAATGATCAAATTCTAATGGAACAAGTTCAAACACTGGATGATCTGGTGGGGCATAAAGTTGCTTGGCTTCCTTGATGTAGTCTGCCTCAGGATCAATCATGACCTAGAAGATAGGTAACTATAGATTTACTAATCCTTACTAATTCATAACACTAACCTTGAAATTCAAAGCCTGATAATTTTTGGGATGCTCATCTATGTCATCTGGAGGGCCATGTGGAAGGATTTTATGTTTCTGAGCACACTTCTTTGTGCTGTTGTTCAAGCTGACATATTCATCAAGTTTGGCTTGAAACCAGGGAATTACTACCCATTTAAAGACATTACTTTATCATTGTGCAGTCAGCTTAAAAAGTAATTACGGGTTTTGAAGAGACTTACTATTCCAGAGGATTATGAGGGCTGTAGTCAACATCAGGGTTAGACAAAATGTCTTCTAGTCTGGGAGTGACATTCCGTCACAGATTGGATCAAACAATTTCTGGAGATATATTCTTCTTATCTTTCATATATCTGTGTTGTAGTGTTCCCTGCAATGCTGAGTCTAGACTTTGCCTGATAAAAGAGTGTCCTTTGGCAATACAAAAATTCTCTGGCCCTGGATCACTCTGAGTAATCAAACAAGTATCTGCAAAACAGAAGTAGACGATGCATAAAGATGGAAGAAAAATTTACAGCCATCTTTCTTAACACAATCTAGGTAGTACCGGAAGATAAGCCGAGGATTTGAATTTGAGTGCCAAACACAAAGCCGCTTGATTTTTCCAGTAAAAGGATCAATTCCTGTGCAGTTTGAGTGCAGATATATCCAAGTAGAAGTATTCTTCTTACCAGTGTGCAGTGCAAGCCCATATTTCTTCAACTTGTTGTGCTGGTCTACGCACCACATGTCATTGACTCTGGCTGCCCAAAACTGATGCCTTCTCAGCCTTCAGCAAATACATTGTCTTACTAGATCAGGTTCATATTTATGCATGTAATCAATTATTACCTGCCTCATTGAATTTTAAGTATGGAAAACATTGAACAATCAGTGAATGGACAAAACCTACTTTGTGACCTCCTTACCCTGTTGATGGAAGAGCTTCTTGACATGCCCATATCCAGCCTGGGGATAGCGTTGATGCAGAAGCTCCATGTCATTGCAGATGCTCTCAACAGTATACCCTGCCATAGATTAATGAGTTCAAAACTTGTTGCAATTTAAAGTGGCAATGGGACTTCGTACCTGCTGATCTTGATCTTATTAGGCCCAATCCTCTCTGGTATTCTCAAAACTTTTTAATCCTGATATGCCTATAAGTGAAGGGCCTTCAGCGGCCTAGAACTTTGTCAGTAAACTTACACTAATCCATACTTCTCTTGATCAAATAACTTCTTTTCCTTCAGCCGGTCCAGAATTTGGATATCATTGAGCTCATGGTCCCAGTATTTTTGGATGTGGGTCTCAAGTGCCTCAAGAGGTGCTGAAACAATAGAAATTCAGATTTAATATCTGTATTAACTTTGAAACTCACAATTGGGCTTGTTGTGACCCATGGTGATAAAGCACAGTTGAGTTCAACACCAGTAGAGGAGATGAGACAGAGGCAAGAGTGAGAGTGAGTTGGAGAGCATTGAGGGTTGCATCATCTCTATATATATAATTTTGAGTCAAGCTGTGATCAAGGCACTCGTGATAACTAAAGCAATTACTGAAAGATATTCAAGATAATCAATTGGCATGAGCTTGTGCCCATCATGCTAATTGCCACTGAGACCAGTGCTTGATCTGCCTATTGTATTTCACACTCAATCAATGTGTTTGTGATCTGTTCTTATCTTGCATATCTATGACAGGCTATAGTTCATCATGTGGGAATTATCTGTACTAGGTTACCCTGCCATTGCCAGAAAATGCTGCATGCTAGATGCTCATCAAAGAAAATCGGACTTAATGGCACTTTACACTACATAGTAGGTGCATAATTACACCACATATTCTGAGTAAGGCACCCCACTATCACCAGAAAAATGCCACATGCTAGATGCTCATCAAAAAGTATCCTACCTCATGGCACTTTCCGCTGCTTAGCTGATGCACACTTACACTGCATATCCCAAATAGGGCTGCAAAATTTCCAGGAAGCCCATACATCAAAAGTATGCCCTGGGTAAGATACATGTGTATTATTGCTGCGCAAACACATGGCCAAAATTGTGAAAGAGTATGGAAATTGATTTGGATGCAAAAAGTTGATATATAAAGTGGATGATTTTCCACTTCAATTTTATCCCTCAACCATCCCAGAGCCACTATCCTCATCATGAGCAATGTTGCATTTACTTCTGATAAGACTGTTGATGCAGACTTCTTCTGTCAAAGATCTGAATGTGGCAGACTGGTTTGTACTGGCAAGCCAGCTGCATGGTTTGCCAGTCCTGGGGGAACAAAGCTCAAGCATGTTTGTGCATCTTGCCAGACACACTACGAGTCAAAGTTGAAGTCAATGGTTATTGCAAGTGATGGTAAATTTGTTCAAAAATTCAAAGTTTTCAGTGGTAACATTGATTATTATTTTAACAGATCTTATGCCCCCACCCCCAGTCCTGGCTTCTCACTCTTCAAGGATCAATATAAATCAAGCAAGAAATTGGACAGGCCCAAACCCCCAAAGGATTGCACAGAGCATCAATGCAGCTCAGCGCCATGGTAAGTATATTGCAAGTTTATCTTACAGTATTACAATTCTCAATACTTAATGAATTTTCTTCACAGATGCACCAGCCTCTGCTATGAGAGCCACAGCAATAAGCTCACTAGGTAGTTTAAATTATATTTTTGAGTGCTGTCCAAGTGTTACCTGAAATTTATGCAACTTCTAGGGCCTCAAGTAAATCTGCATGGTACTCACTTGCTTCAAAATCTTCCACCGTATTCAATTCCATCTGGGAGTATTCCATGTCCTCATCTTAGCAGCTACATGCCAATGCACTCACAACATCAAAGTCAAACTGAAATTTGGAGATCTCATGCATATGCACCCAGTGGTGAGAATGTCAGCATCAACATCACCATAGCATATCTTCCTCTAGGAAAAGCAAAGGAAATAGTCCTCCATGTAAGTACCCTATAAGTTTTGGTTTTTTGCTGCTGGTAATGGGAGTCATTATTTAGAATATCAAAGATACTATTTGAGGTTTGGATGCACGCTCAAGAATTCCTCAGATACAGTCCAGTGTCATCAGTACTATCAAGGTCAAACTTGTTGATTTTACCAAGAATACTTTTTTCACCTTTGATCTTAACGAGCTTAATCTCCGTGACATCTCTGGCTGAATGAATGTAGACCTGGATAGTCCTACGGTTGACTGGGAGACTCCATACTTTTACCCGCAATGCCTAAAATACAATGAGAAGTCCAAACAGCATCGCTTTGTAAAGCCTGCTAATCCTTTCAAGCTCATGCTTCTTATTTCCTCTAATCAATGGGAAGAGTGGGAGAATGCACAAGCAGAGATGGAAAATATTCATGCAAGTGTATCATTGCTAATCCTGATTCTGATTGTCCTTAAATATTCCATATGTATAGGCCTCTAAAGTGGCTTCTTCTGGTGAAAGCTATCATGCCAGGCCAGCTTCTCAATCATCCTCTGGGCCTCTGACCACAGCAACTTCAGCAGATTCCTTTGATCCAACTAGTATAGTTCAAGAGGAAAGCCAAGCTCTATCAACCTCTAAATGAGGAAGAAGTGCAAGTCTTTCCATTCTATTTAAGGCTCACTTCCTAAACAGGCTTTATAACAGGATTCTATGGCTCTTCCCACTACTCCCCCCAAAGAAAAAAGCCGGTGACATGGACCTCGCTATCCCAAGACCAAGTTGTTGGTTTGTTAGCATATGGAAGTGTTCAAGTAGCTCAGCAACAGCCTTGAACATGGGTGCACTTCGGTGGATTTTTTGCCCTGGTGCCTAACATTTCCTTTATGGATATGATTAAGCATCTTTGCAGAAATCAATCAGCTTCAATGAATGCAAAGTTGACTCTCCTGCCTCTCTTTCTGCAGACTTTTCAATTGACGGAGAGATTGGTGCTGGAGGGTTCAAAACTTGTCATCCTGCAAAGTTGTATCCCTCCACTCTTATGACTTGTCCAGAGGTGGTACTGAAAGAGATATATCAAGTCAAACAAGAGCAGTAAGATATTTCTTAGTTCTGTTATTCAAATTTTTTCTCAATCAAGTCTGTGACAGTCATGCAAGGCTTTCAGGTTCACTCAAGTTTCAGAAAGTTCTTCGAGAAGCAAATATTCACTATTATGCCAATGCCTTGATGAATTTCTCATATGCATACATTGACCAGAAGTTAAAAGAAAAAGGTCTGTAGCAGAGCAATGTTCTGAATAATTATTTAATAAGATTCTGCCACCTGTTAGGTCTTCCGCCTCAGCTGAAAGTTCCACATCTTCGCTTTGTTCAAGCTGGTGTGTTTGTTGTGATGGCACAGTCTTTTAAACATGTCAAGTCATCCAATGTTGCACCCGACCGGAGCTTTCTTATTGAGGAGCAAATTGATATCCCAGAAGGAGACTCATTTACCAAATTCATTCACAATGGAAGTGCCGAGCCAAATTTACTGCCAGATGATCCAGCCTGTCAAACTTGTCTTTTTTTATGCGCCTGCCAGCACCTTCAGTACTCAAAAACACACCATATGGCCTTTGTCTCAGACCTGCAAGGATGTAATGGTCTTTTAACTGATGCACAAATCATGACATCACTGTGTGTAGTCTTTGCATTCATGCATTGGAGGTTTCTCATTTAATACACAGGGAGCTATTGAAAACTATCTATGGAGAACAGACAGAGAATGACCCATCCTATAGCAAGCCGATGGTCTTTGGCGAAGGAAATATTGAAAGTTGTTTTGCACATTTTCTGCAAGAGCATCAGTGTAATGAATTCTGCTTATGGATGGACTTGGCTCCCCTTTGTGTGGAAGACCAGGTAGCAACTGATGAACTACAGTACATGTACATATTGATTTTGGTTTGTATGCTATACATTGTGTCTAGTGTATGAATATTGTTTGGCCTGTTTTGGCAGATTTTGGCAAGCTTAAGTGAGGAAGAGTCAGATGACATGCGGTGACTTGGGTCCCATCAAGGCACACTGATGATTAACCTCAGTGACAAGTGAGGCCTTCCGGCTTTCCATAGTCAACTCCTTCCAGCTTACTATTCCGCTGAGAGGGAATCCATTTGCAAGACCCTAGTGTTATGACCTAACTTCAATCTATACAAACCTTAATGTGTTGTGAGATCAATGCGGGGATGTTGTGTTATATAGGCAATGGCAATATTTCAGGGCCAAGAAAGTCAGTATTGCTCAAGTTGGTTGACTTAGTAAGTGCTAGATTTGTGTGACCGATATTGGTACTGGCTGCTCAGTGATATACTCCTATGAGTGCAAAAGTTCAACAGTAGAATTAATGAATTGTTGATGGTGCGATATCAACAATGGCAGGTGATAGAGGATCAGAGTTGTTTGGACAATTTCGAGGAAGCTTAGAAGTAAGTAAAAGGAAAAAGTAATAGACGTATAAATTGAGATTAGTATGTACGAGAAAATATATGAGCTGGGGTTCCAGAGGAATCCCAGCCACTTATATACCCTTCTACCCTGTAAATAATGCAGTGCTGGGCGCAGCGTCAATGCACAGTACTGGCACATAGTATGTTGGGATTTGATTATCCCCGCAGCAACCACCAGTTTATTGTACCCTAATCGTGTGATTATTCAATGGTTCAGACGCATGTATCCATCAGTTTTGTGGTATCTCTTGTCCTTGTACTTTAGATAGGAAGAACTATTAAAGGGCTATAATGGTAAATTGGTAAGTAGAAATGTAAAAAATCGGGATGGGGAGTCCTAACACCTAGCAAGGGATGAGCATTAGGTGATGTAAATACTAGTCTAGTCCATTGTACCTTTGCCATCAAGAGAATGTCAGGCTTAACTCCGCTCTGCTCAATGAAGAACCAGGTACCTGCCCTTCTGAAACTGGACTGCACCTTGTCAGTAATTAACAAGATTCCACACTGGTTGCACACTACTTGTAAATTTGCCAAAAACTCTTTGGTGCAGGAATATATCTGCCTTCACTCAGAACAGGCTTGACAATGATTGCTGTAGTATCCTTGGGCAATGTTTGCTGGGAAAGGAGATGCAGTTGGTACAGGGATTGTTCAGTCAGGACAGAGGTCAGAGCAGAAGGTGGAAGTCTGTTGACACCAGAAGGGGAAGGGGATAAAAAATACTCCAGGCTACAGAAAAGTTTGTACACAATTTGATTGAGAGTTGGGGTTGAAGAATATACCATTAATGGAACTTGCCCATCTGAGTAGCTAGTCTTGCTTTTAGTGAGAGCCATAAGTATGTCTGTGGTATCCACCTAGAAAGCTCATTCAGCAATATGGTGCATCCCTATAAAATCTCACTCGCCTTGCATCAAAATGATGTTCTGCCTTCTGGTCAAAATCTTAGCCATTTTGATTGTACCTTCAACTGCTTTGGTCCCAAAGTTCCAGAAGAGTTGAGAGAAGAATGAGGCATAGCAGGGAGTGATTTCTCAACTTTGAGCTGGAAGTAAGGCTCATTGAATGCAATGCTACACTGTGAACAGTAAGTATCCATTCATTGATAGTAGGAATCAACTTGAGTATGTACAATATTCATACACTAATCAGCAGCAGCCTTGCTAACTTTTAGGTGACAATGGCCTAGAGTGGACTGTCAATATCACTGTTCTGTTATGCCCTACGCTATTTTTTCTGCTCTTTCCAACCAGTACACCCACCACATGACTCGATAATAAGTTCTACCATTCAATCCAGACTCCCCAAATCTGACACGCATTGCTCAAGATGAACTAACCAGTTACCCATTCCAATTCTTATTCACAAGGCCACATGTCCTCCTGCAGAGTATAAAAGCCTCGTACCTACATCTCTCACAATAATGCTGTTATTACCTGAACTATCTTGACCTGTGTTGTTTCTATTCTCTTGTTCACTAGTCTTTAATATTATTCTGCTTAACACTGAGTTGAGCAAACCCCATTGACACTGAGTCACTGGCATACCTACCTTTCGCTTGTTGAACTGATCAACAAGACTATTCAACTGCTGTAGCCTTTCGAATATTCCATCTCGTAGGGTAAATGGACACCAAGTCATGAACCTCCCAAGTCAACCCTCATTAATACTGTCTTAATGAGTTCTTTCAATATACTATTTCTAGTTGCACCGAGCTACTAGATTTATTATTCAACACTTGAGAATCATTCCTCCACATCCAATACCAAAACTGTACAGGACTTGTTCACCTGTCGTACATAGCGACTCCCCATTGCATATTCTGTCTCGGCTGTGGTATAATAAATTACTTTCTATTCATTGAACCTGCTACAAGCTTCTAACAACAAAGGTAGTAAAGGTCCTAACAAAATAACAGCATTCTCTCCATCACCAAGATGTCTGGGGAACCTGCAAAACATTTTGTAAGTGAACAAGAAAGACGGTGTCAAGAACAAGAATGCCAAAGAGCAGCGAGAGCTACAAGGTTCCAGAGAAGAGAGGAGCAATGTGGAGCTTCTACACTGGATGACTGCTCAGTTTCATCAGCACCTGCGAGAGGTGCCATCCCCTCAAGAACAGGGGAAATTTTGGAACATAATGATAGAGACCTGTTTGACCTGGAAAATCCTGTTGAACATGGGTCTCCTCATGTTCTGGGACACCTGGTCTCAACACCATATGTTTCGAGTCGCTCCCAGTGAGGTCAGCCATATCATATGGCAGCTAGAGCTGACTTGAGGCTAGCCATGAGGCCAATACAAAGTGCCCCAAACAACACCTGAAAAGGGAAGGGAACAAGAAACAATTCATTTATCAGAATTAACTTGTTCCCTGGAAGATCCTCAAGGCTTTAGTGTGGGAGTCAGCTCAACACACCCCTTCCACATGCCAACTCATCTTGAGAACGAGGATTATTATGAAGATATTGGCATATCTCCAACAACACGATATACATCTATAGGAGTGAGACATGAGGTCATCTCCCCATTAGAACATATCAGATGTCCACTTCCTCTCACACCAAGAGAAGAAGAATCTAAATTTGCATTGCAACAATCAGAACGAGAAATGAGTCAGGGGTTATACCCATCGGGTCCACTCTCATTAAGGGGCCCATGGTCTCCATTCAATTTAAAACAGTCTACTCTGATAGTAGAAAGTGACACAATACAGGCTCAAGGATTGTTGAGTCCAATCCCCGATATAAGTAGAAGAACTGTCTTGTCGCTGGAGCAAAGCAGTCCATTACCTGCTCCTCCAATGACAGAAGAATTTGTGAAGGAGACACAGAGTTGGAACTGCAAGAGTTCCTTAATGTCTCCTCCCTACCTGAATGTTCATGTTGTACCATCAACAGAATTAATACATCAATTGGTTGATCTACTTCAAATCAATCAATGCACATGTTTCAAATTAATAAAGGGAATGCAACACTATATTCAAATTATTAACAGTCGAGACCCAGAAACGAAGGACAATTTCTGGGTACTAGCTATTTTTGGAAACATTTAATGCAACGACCTTCCCAGCTACTAATGGAATAAATAATGAAATATTCCAGTTGAAAGAAGTATATGAAGGAGCCCTATGGCTATCACAGCTGATTATGGATCCCGAACAAATGGAAATGGTGAACAAGGCCACCATGAGGCGTCTCAAGTCAATACAAAAATCTCGAATTGATTTTCCCCTCAATACAATAGTGGATAATGAAATGAGGAGAACGCTAAACTCCCCTATGTTATCATTACTAGATAAAGTGGAACAAGGACAGTCTGCAAGAGCAGACAACCTTATTGGGGGTTACAGTTATACCAGTCAATTTTGGGACCAGCAGAAAATAGCTCAGGTGGCAAAGGAGTATCGTAGATCTATGGGAAATACTACTACTCCAAGCTATGAGGATCTGGAAGAGTTGAGACAACTTCCACCCACTGATCTGGACTGCAGGCTGCTAATAGTACCTGAAGAAAGGGGTGAACACCAGGTGAGGACAGCTGACGGGGTTTGGGAACTCAAACCCTCCTCAGGAAAGGCTCGAAAGGAGGAGAACAAATTCTTTTCAGAAAGAACTGCAAGACATTTGGCATTGCAAAATGCCAGTGACACGCTGATGAGTGCGATAAATCCTCGAGATGAGGATATTCGCCTAGCGAAGCAGTACAAGGAGAGAATCCATGGAGATGTGGGAGGCTCATGGGTAATAAGAGCCCAGATGGAATCAGTGACAGATGAGCCAGAAGCTGCTATGACCACAGGGGATCCTCATACAAGTCTCAAAACCCAAACCAAGCAGGAGATTTTCTCTCCCAGAGCAGAACATTTGCAAGCTGGAAGCTCAAAAGTATGTATTGGAGGTGAAATTCCTCTCAATGCAGCTCTACGATTGGAAAGATGGGCTGCCTGAGACAAGTATGCCGTATCGACAACTTGTTTTGCTAATGAATCTCACCCTGTGGGTCAATATCCCAAACAAATGGTGACAGAGCCCAATTTGGGATGCTCATTATGGCCAAATCATTTGGGATTCAGGACTGACGGTCTGACATATCATAGAAGAGAAACACCCGAAGCTTTCCATGAGAATAATCAGTTGGAAGGACCAGGTTGGAATGCAAGGGGTTTGGTGAATTCCCCAAATACCACTGGACTGGGAATTCCTTTCTCATCTCGATATTCAGATCCTGGAAACACAGCCTGAGTCAGTGAACAGCAAAACCAATGGGAGACATTGGGACCAGGTCAGGTAAAACAATGGAATATGGCATATGCCCCACCTTCAGGGGAAAGGAATGAATTCAAGAATGAAGGATTTAACTTTGTGAGAAGTCAAGATGACTGGGATCTCTCATTTTCTGAAGACCAGCTTTGCCCTTCAGCTCTCGAGACTCATCACCCAATGCCCCCACTAGAGAAAAAGGAATTCACCCCCCTACAAAATGTAAAGGGTAGAGGGAAAGTGGTTAATCCTTTTGCTAGAGAATCAAGTCACCAGACTTCTGAACCACTGAGAATCACAGAAGTCCCCCCTCAACAGCCTGCAGTTCAACAAACAGTGCATGTCCCACCACCAGTAGTTGTGGAAACTGCTCCCCAGGCCACAGGATTCACTCCACCTGTATTTACAGCTGCTCCTAGGCAATACATCCATCTGACTGGCAGAAATTCCAACTCAATACCTGCAATTCCACATAGAACACCCGGACCAGTAACAAATGATTATCACCCTATCGTCTCAACACATCAGGAATCTGCGAGAGTTCCAGCTGAACAATATTGGAGATCGGGACTCAAGAATATAGACCCTACATAGCAGAGCTGACATATGACTACTCAAATTGTGCCAGTACCTACAGAGGGTATAGAGTAGCAGGACCTCCAGGGGGACCTCCGTATGGAGGAGTCATGCAGATGGGAGGAATTAGTGATGGAAATTTGGAAAGAAAAAGAGGTAGTAGAAATGGCAGTTTTAGAGGGGGATCTGGAGGTGGACCAGGGGGACTGGGGGGACCAGGAGGACCAGGTAGCCCAGGAGGACCACCCAATGATCCTGACGATTGGGGTTCAAATCATGATGCATATTGGCACCCAGCAAATGGATGGGTAGCTGTACAAGGCCCCAGAGGTGAGAGAGGAGAACTGGGTCCTGCAGGATGAGACGTGAGTCAGATTCCAGAATTCAATCAGTGAAAAGATCAATTAAATAAGGAAGCAAAACTCGATGTCAAAAAACCTGACCCTTTCAATGGTTCTGATAGGTGGAAATGGGAACCTTTCCTCTTGCAAGTTCATCACACTTTCATGGCCAAACCTACTATCTATGAGAACGATTCAGATAAAATTGGTTTTGCTGTCTCGTATCTGACAGGGGCAGCAGCTACTCACTACAATAATTTACTGAAACAGGAAGAGGCTGGGATCCCTGTCCCTGCTCTCCATACTTGGATTGATTTTGTTGCAGAATTCACATCATATTTTGGATTATTCAATCCTGCATGAGACGCACAGGTGAAACTGGCCTGGATCAAGCAGATGGACAATGAATTGTTTGCAACATTTATTATTCAATTCCAGGAGTATGTGTTCAAGACAGGATACAATGACACAGCATTAGTAGCAATGCTCTGAGGGGTGGTAACAAGGAGTCTCGACATTACAGTAGTGGCTCAAACTCATCCCCCTCAGAATTATCCACAATGGGTACAGCGATTCCAGGAGTTGGACAATTTGATTTGTGCAACCAATGCAGCTCATTCTCGTGGAGGAAATTCTGGTTTCGGGACGTATAATCCTATGGCCCCATTGAATCTTCAAAACTCTAACCCACAACAAGGATCCAATAATAATAACCCCCAGCAAGCAGGGGGTCAACAAGGAAAGAGGAGCTGCAGCTTGGGATAGTAATGTAAATTCGGACAATATCAGTGGTATGGTATATGGACAATCTGAAGACTTTGCAAGTGCCTCGAGTCAAAATGGAATTAGTGGAGAAGGCTTAGAAAATCAGGGAGAAAACAACAGAGTCTCAAAAAACCTAGGAGACAAAGAATTCCTACAGGCAATTTGAGCTGCCAGGACCCCTGAGCAAGTCAAAGAGTTCCATTGACATTGTAAACTGGGACTCTGCTATAATTGTGGTGGATCAGATCATATTGGTAAAGATTGCAAGAATCGGGAGAATTGGGACCCTCCAAAAAATGGAACTTCGAGTATAAACAATCAACAAAGTGACCAGTTGAGGGCTGCAACCTTCACTCTAGAAGGGGACCCACCTAACGACAAGATTTGGAATGTCGAGATAGAAAATGACTTGGGAAAAGTGGAGGGGATTCCAGAGACACACTGAGGGCAGCCTGGAATCCAAAAAACCCTGCTCAAGTGGTCTGTTGTAAGGCAGTAATAGAAAAAACATCCCCAGCTTGTCTCTTGTCTCGCTCTAACAACTCATTTCTTATCTCGACACATTTCCCCTTCTCCGATTCCGAAAATCTAAGCTATAATACTCTTATTGATTCGGGTGCAACTCATTCTTTTATTGATAAAAACCTTGCAGAAAAATTCCCAAAAAATATCTCTGATTTAGATACTCCAATTCCACTTGAATTATTTGATGGACAGCCAACTTTGGCAGGGGATATAACAAAAATTTTTAAAGATACTATCAGCTTCGCCGACGGTTCAATTCAAACAGTCGAATTCCTCATAACCCAACTACACCCAACAGCTCCTATCGTGTTAGATTTACCATGGCTCAAAGAATTCAATCCTGAAATAAATTGGAAGGATTTGACTTTGACATTCCAAGGAAGAGAATGAATTTCAGCTTCACTAGTTGATTTGTTCACCGGTACATGGAACTTGAATACTAGTGAGACGCAGGATACATCAATCCCTGACTCAAAACATGAATCAGCCTATAATGAACAAGTAAACAAAGAAGAAAATGTGGATGTAGACTCATTGGTTTTGAAATTCAATGAATGGTTGATTTATATGAATTGGGCTAATGATTACAACAAGGATCTCAAAAAATGGAAAAATAAATACAATATAGGGGACAATGGAAATGGTTACTCCGAGAAAGCATTGAAAGCTTGGGCAGAAAGGATTGAAGAAAGAAGTTCAAAACTGCCAGCATACAAGCAGAAACGGAGGTGGATATATAAACGAGTCAGAAAATTGCATCAGGATTCTATTCCACAAGGCCTGTCGACAAGGGTATTAAATATCTTGAAAACCTCTGCACTCCAGCAACAGAGAAAATGTACAAAATGAGGGATGAAGATAGGAAAACCCAAAAAGGTCAAAAAGAGAATGGGTCCAAACCTCCCAGGCAAGGCAGTAAGTCTCATAAGTGCAGCTGCAATGGACACTATAATATGAGATGGGATGCCTGCCTATTTCCTGCATATCACCACAGTCTCGAATCAAGTGAATAATGATGATACCACTAATACAGACAAATCTGCAACTCACAAGTCGATTCGAGGAAATAGGGAAGCTACAGAAAGGCTTCCAACAGAAGCAGAGACTGGAGAATCTCAAAAGGACAAAGAAGATATACTCAAACATGTTCCTGAGAAGTATTGAGACTTCTTGGACATGTTCTCCCCAGGAGAGGCGAAGGTCTTACCTCCACACCATCCATACAATTTAAAAATCGAGATGGAAGGGGACTCAGCCCCTCCCTTTGGGAAACTCTATAACATGTCAGAAACAGAACTAAAAGCCCTAAAGGATTATATAGATGATATGCTAGGGAAAGGGTTTATTAGAGCCTCCAACTCGCCTGCTGGGGCTCCAGTTCTATTTGTAAAAAAGAAGGATGGAAGCCTAAGGCTTTGTGTTGACTATCAGGCCTTGAATTGAATCACAAGGAAGAATAGGTATCCCTTACCCCTTATAGGCCCACTCGTTGACCAACTACGAAGGGCAAAATACTTTATGAAACTCAATTTGAGAGCAGGATATAACAATGTCCAAATAGTGGAAGGCCACAAATGGAAAACAGCGTTTTGTATGCAATACAGATCCTATGAAATGTTGGTCATGCCCTTTGGATTAACAAACCCCCCCTTGGCTTTCCAATTTTTTATGAACGACATTTTCCATGATTTACTGGATGTATGCGTGGTTATTTACTTGGACAACATTCTCATTTATTCGGATGATGAAAAAACCCATGAGGAACAAGTCCGAAAGGTATTACAAAGGCTACGAGACAACCACCTGCACGCAAAACCAGAAAAATGCAGTTTCGATACCGACACAGTTGAATATTTGGGGGTAATAATAAATCCCAAAGGAGTGTCGATGGATCAGTCCAAAGTCAAAGCCATAACATCTTGGCCAGTTCCATGGAATATAAAAGAACTGCAATCATTCTTGGGTTTTGCAAATTTCTATTGCAGATTTATTGACAATTATAGTGGCATAATGAAAGCCCTAATGTCACTACTGCGAAAGGATGCTATTTGGCATTGGGATGAGTTGTGTCAAAAGTGTTTCAACTTATTAAAAAATGCCTTTACACATGCCCCGGTGCTACAACATTTTGATCCAGAACTTCTGATTATTCTGGAATGTGATGCATCAGATTGGGCAATAGCAGGAATATTGTCTCAGCTGGATCCAAAAACTGGAGAAATACATCCAATTGCTTTTCATACTCAGTCCATGATACCAGCTGAAATAAATTACAATATCTATGACAAGGAATTACTGGCTATTGTGGAATGTTTTAAAGTCTGGAGAGTCTATTGTGACAGTTCGAGATTCCAAATCCAAGTTTATTCTGATCACAATAACCTTCAGTGGTTTATGACTACCAAACAGCTGTCAGTGAGACAGGCAAGGTGGTCAGAGGCATTATCAGGATTCGACTTCCGAATCAACTATAGACCAGGAACTTTGGGAGCAAAACCAGATGCTTTGATGAGACAAGCAGATGTATACCCAAAGAAAGGAATTGATAGGGACTCTGCTAGAGCAGGAAGAGAGCAAATATTGATTCCTCTGGAATGACTCAATGCAGCATTGCTTTTGAATGAGGATTTGTTATTAGAATGGATTTGAAAGGTGGAACAAGACAAATTCATGCGAGACACAATAAAGCAGATTCGAGAAGGAAAGATTAAAAATGTGGTATTCGAAAATGGGTTACTTAAATGACAAGGTTGTATATATGTCCCTAACGACACAGACCTTCGACGAGACATACTATCTGCCTATCACGATCACGCACTCAGAGGACATCCAGGTGAGAAGAAAACAAAAAAGATACTCAATCAATTGTTCTTTTGGAAAGGAAGCAGCAAGGATGTACATCACTATGTACAAAGCTGCCATACTTGTATAAGATCCAAGGCTAGAAGAACTCTCTGATATGGGAATCTAAAACCTCTACCCATTGGGCAAAGACCCTGGAGCTCAATTTCGATGGACCATATAGTACAACTCCCAAAAGCAGGAAAGGAACAATTTGATGCAATCCTAGTAGTAGTAGATTGGCTCACGAAACAAGCCATCTATATTCCCTGCCACACGACAGACACTGCAAAGGATTTTGCGAGACTATTCCTCAAAAATGTATTCTCAAAACATGGGCTACCAGTGGATATTGTCTCAGATCAGGGAAGCTTGTTCATCTCCCAGTTTTGGAAGGAATTGTGTAAGATACTTGGTATCAAGTCTCATCTCTCGATGGCATATCACCCTCAAATGGATGGACAGACAGAGAGAACTAATCAAAGCCTCGAAGGATACCTAAGAATCTATACATCTTATGACCAAGACGACTGGGATGCCTTATTACCTATCGCAGAATTTGTATACAACAACACTCCCCATTCAACTACAGGATTAACACCCTTCTTTGTGAATAAAGGATACCATCTGAAACTTTCAATTAACCCATCAAAGGTGAATGACTCAGAAGCAAACCAGTATGCTACTGAGTTAAAAGAAATACACAAATATTTAAAACAATGAATATACAAAGCAAACGAGGCAGCAGCAAATCAGTTCAATTGCCACTGTGCTGGAAATCCTGATTGGAAAAAGGGCGACCAAGTCTGGTTGGATATGGGTAACATCTGAACAAGAAGGCCTACCAAGAAATTGGATCACAAGTGGACAGGACCCTATACAATACTCGATAAAATAGGATCTCATGTATATCAACTTGAGTTACCGGGGGACCTACAACAAATCCACAATGTATTCCATGTCAATAGACTAAAACCCCACTACACGGATCCTTTCCAGTGAGTCGTATCGCCTCCTCCACCAATCTTCATTAAAGGGGAACCAGAATATGAAGTCGACTCAATAAAAGACAGTCATCCAATGGGAGAAACGGACAGAGGAATCCAGTATTTAATCAAATGGAAAGGGTATGATGAGGAGTCCTGGATTCCCTGGAAAGGTATGGTAGGAAGTATTGATTTGATTCGCAAGTGGGAGAAAGCACATCTGAGAAAATGAAAGTTACCTCTCGAGCTCCTCAAAGAACTTGAAAGCCTAGCCCTGCGAGATGAGGAGGAAAGGGAGTTGAGACAGGCAGTCGAAGCTGTCATTTAATGGGGAGAAATGACTCTCAAAATTGAAACCTCAACCTTAAAGGGGGGGTAAAAGCAATACTTCAAGTTTTTGTCTTCAATTTCTCGACACATTTCATTTTCATTATTATTAAAATCATAACAAATTCACAATTCTATTTCAGGGAAATAAAGCATACAGTAGGCATAGACTGGGATATACAAGTACAGAAGGCTGGAACAGAAGGACTAGTCAAAGGACGACTCGCATAATTTGTCATGTTCAGCTTGAATGTCAAAAGGGATTCCAAATACTTCCCCCAGTTCCTGGGCATATAAATCCTCAACACACTCGATCTCCATCTGCTCCCATATATCCTGCAAGGTCAAAGCCATATGGAGGCTGGGATCCACCAATTCATCTTCATTCTTCTTGACCAACGAATAGGTCAAAGGATCCTCCCCAGTGCAAACAAAGTAGGCATTAGGGTGACCAGATGAAAAGATCACTACAGGAGATGTATTGCGAGTCTCGACAAGAGTACTGGGAAGGGAAGTGGTATTGAGAGAAGGAATGAAATTGGATAGGGAATCAGGAGTGGAGTCACTCTTTGTCTCAAAAGGAAAGGATTCAGATGAAGGACCACCCCATACATCCATAGGGGCAACAGTGCTAGTAGTCACTGGTTCCAAGGGCAGATCCCCAATATTCAAGAGACAATGAAGCTCCTTGTAAATGCTGTGAAATCAAGATAATTCAACTCCATGCCCCTGGGCCAAAGCTTCAGCAGCCAGTTGGAGGTTGTGGGACTTGATGAGAGAGTCTTGCAACTCCTTAATAACCCGATCTTGCTCCTTAATGGTCACTTCAGCAGTTTTGTGAAGATATCTGGCTTCCTGGGCATCTCGCTAGGAAGGATCAGTAAGCCATGGAAACCCTATGACAAGTTGAAAAGATATACAGAGGACTTGAGCATCTTATCATCAAATTCTTGCATGGTTTGACTCAAGAGTTCTCGCAACTTGTGGATCTCATTGGATTGACCCTCGACAACCCTCTGCAGTCACCCAAACTCACAATGAGCTTGGTTCACAAGGATGTCCTGATCAGATACAACTTGAGAAATACTCTCAGCAGCATCAGCGAGATGATCTAGGAATGAAGCAGAGTCAAAGGGAGAAGGGGAAGTCATGACAAGGGAGGATAGAGAAATGAGGATAGAGAAAGAGTCTCAAAAAGTGTCCTTTTATTGAGACAAGGATGCCCGATATGAACCTAATAAGGAACAAAACGTGCAGCCACATGCATACACCTTATGGAAATTTTTGAATACTTCAATTCTCAGGAGATCTCTTATTTTGAACCTGGGGCAATTTCTTATTCACACAAAGGAGGGGCCCAAAAAAGAAAAAGATTTAATTAAGGAAGGGAAGTACAAAAAATTTGGAATAGGGATCTATCAATATACAAGAAATCTACAAGCCAAAAGTCCTAGGAACTACTGGAAGAAGGCTTTGTAGGTGAGGCAGCAGCAAACTGCCCTCGGACCAACTCGAAAAGCTGTTGAAGTTGGGCGAGTTCTTCATCTCACAATTTTGACTCCTCTGCTGTGACTCAACGGGCCTCCTCACTTGCAGCCAACTTCTTCTTCAACTCCTCTATCTCACTATCCCAAGATTCCATTGCTTCCCTTAATTGTTGAGTCTCCTACAAAAATTCCATTAAACCCTAAGTCAGTTGAACAAGAAGGAAGAAACTCACCATTGACTGAGCGTCACCCTTGAAATGCCTCACAAAGGATTTCAGATGGGTCAGTTCCTCATCTTTTTCCTGCAATTGGCTGTCTCATGAGGACACTTGCTCCTTCAAATGGAGATTCTCAGTCTCCAAACCATCTGACTTCTGCAACAAAGCTTGATACTCCCAATAGGCTCAGAGGAGCTCATCTTGCTGAGCATCGATGATACTGGCAGAGGATAAATTGATCATCAAGAGGGATTCGACGAACTGGGTCAATCCACAATTTGAGAATGGGGCGGGAGGTTTGGAAGAGGGATGTTTCTATGAAGGGAATGCAGAAACAATTAGTGATACAACAAAAAGCCAGAAATGAAGAAGTGACTCACCAATTGTTCCTCAAGATCATTAAAAATGCCTTGAACCAACCCATCTGCCAAAGCCCAGAGATCTTGCTCTATCATGGTTTTACCAGAACCAGACAACAGTTCAGCAACCCATGTAACGACGTGTTCGATTGCAGTTCAAATCACTAAAAACGGAGTTAGTTAGGATGACTATATGAGTAAAAAACAACATTCAAAAAGAAAAACTTACTTTCATCTTGAGACAGGATAGAACCGTCGGAAGGAACTGGTTTGACAAGAGGTTCAAAAAACCAAGTCTTCACACTGGAAACCTTATGATAAGACCACCTATTGTTGACTTTCCAAATGACTGCAGGCTTCGTCGGAGCGGGAGCAGGTGCTGCAGGAATGGGAGCAGATGCAGAAGGGACCTCCTCTGGGTAGTCCAAATCCATGGAATCCATGGCGTCGGGAGCCTCCATCTCAACATCGACATCTACAGGGTCACAAACAACCTCCTTTCCTTTATGAGACAGAGCCAGAACAACTTGCTCATGACTCGGGTCCCCTAAACACACCCTCTCCTGCCAAAGGAGCTGACTCTTTTGAAAAGCATTCGAGGAGATGACTAGAATGATGATGAGTACTTATCCTATCACAGACTCACTGGACTTACCTGCTTCCCTTTTGCCCTCCTGAGCCCTCAGTTTCTCCAATGCCAATCTCAGCTCCTCTGGATGTTTGTGATAATAAGGGTAATCATGTAGCCCAGTTGTTAGGGCAGCCCATTCCTCATCCTGAATGACAAAGTTCCCGCAACTCAACACAAAGCGATAGGCAATGATGAGGGGAAGCTTTGCAAGGACATGGAATTGTAGGAGTCAGAAGATGCTTTTGAATGAACAAAATTTCTTGCTTGTTGGGTAGTTTGTCTTGCAAGTGGCACAGGAGAGGGAATTTGAACAAAGGGAGCAGGAGGATTGGAGATTATGTGAAGCACAATACTTGCAAGAGGGGTAGAGTGCAAATATCTTATGCCACTCATCATTAGACACCTATTCCAAAACCTCCAGACTCAAATTGGTGAGATACGCATCGTCATAGATGGATTGGACATTGGAAGGAAGGGAAGAAGGGGTACTGGTGGAAACCGGGACAGAGGGATACTCGAGGAGTGAACTACGTTTGAATGCCATGCGTCACATCTTCTTGGCCACAGGAGGAACAGAAGGAAGGGCAGTGGAAAGAGGAATGGCTGACACTGGTTGGACGGCTTGGGGAAATTTGAAAATAATTCAAGGCCTCGAACCTCCTGAATTGCTGGAAGAGGCAGCTGGTTGGTCAGGGAACAATTGCAAAGCAGACATAGTGGTCAAAGGAAGAGAGGAAAATGACTCAAAAACCCAGAGTGCCAGCTTTATAAGGCCTTTGGACTTAGAGTTTTTGATCGAAACTCAGCAGCCAGCACATCAAAACTTAATCTGACAGCACGGCAGTCACAACACTGTGTCGCATCAAAAGCTACGCATCCTTTTGAGGGCTCAAGGACCTTGGGGGGGGGTAATGTTATGCCCTATGCTATTTTTTCCACTCTTTCCAACCAGTACACCCACCACACAACTCGATAATAAGTTCTACCATTCAATCCAGACTCCCCAAATCTGACACGCATTGCTCAAGACGAACTAACCAGTTACCCATTCCAATTCTTATTCACAAGGCCACATGTCCTCCCGCAGAGTATAAAAGCCTCGTACGTACCTACATCTCTCACAATAATGCTGTTATTACCTAAACTATCTTGACCTGTGTTGTTTCTATTCTCTTGTTCACTAGTCTTTAATATTATTCTGCTTAACACTGAGTTGAGCAAACCCCATTGACACCGAGTCACTGGCATACCTACCTCTCACTTGTTGAACTGATCAACAAGACTATTTGACTGCTGTAGCCTTTTGAATATTCTGTCTTGTAGGGTAAACGGACACCGAGTCATGAACCTCCTGAGTCAACCCTTGTTAATACCGTCTTAATGAGTTCTTTCAATATACTATTTCTAGTTGCACCGAGCTACTAGATTTATTATTTGACACTCAAGGATCATTCCTCCACATCCAATACCAAAACTGTACAGGACTCATTCACCTGTCATACATAGTGACTCCCCATTGCATATTCTGTCTCAGCTGTGGTATAATAAATTACTTTCTATTCATTGAACCTGCTACAAGCTTCTAACAACAAAGGTAGTAAAGGTCCTAACATGTTCATTCAAGCTGAATGAACCTAGATATGTACCCAGGTTTGTAATGCCAATTCCACAAATAGAACTGAGGATCTCCTTTCTGTCTAGGTGTTCAACATATAAGCCTGATCCTTTGGCCACAACACCTTCGGTTATTCTACCCAGCCCATTTGTAACATGATGTATTCCAAAATCATTCAAGGCAGCAGGAAAAGATGTGTATTGAAGTCCAGTGCATTAAAGAAGAGGGTATCTGGAAGAATAAGTCAACTAGAACCAGATGTTCAATGGAGATAATGAGCATGCTCACTGCACAAGACAGCTAGAGTGACCAAGAATGGGCAGCATGAAGACTCAAGTTGGGTGATTGCAATGAGCTCAATGTTTTGCTGAAGAGAGCAGTTGGGAGCAGCACTCAAGAAGGTCGTAGGTCATGCCAGCTCACCTAAGCTGTTTAGCAGTGGAGGTGGAACATCTGCAATTCTTCCACTCACTTAAACCAGTTCCAGCTTCAGGGGCTACTTGGCAGTATCTACATATGTACAGTTCCAATCTTCTTTTGTATTCTCCCTGACTCTTTTTGTTCCAAGTTTTTTGGAGTACCTCAGTCTGCAATAACTTTACCAGCTTATCAAAAGTTGTCATGAGTCTAGCCACAAAGATCAGGTTATCCTTCCAGCTTAGCTATAAAGACTGAAAACAAATTTGAAAAACAATTAATTTCATCACCACATTGCACTTGCTCCAGGTATAAAGCCTCAAATAACCTTACCATAGAACTCGGACTTTATTACATAATAGAGGCAGTCCGTGGGGTCAATTCAGATGGAGGATTCAGATGTCAATTCTGGATACAGAATCAAAGCCTGAATCACCATTTATTAAAGTGCCTCTGGAGGCACTTCAACAACATGATTCTAGCTGAATTGCATTCCTACCTTAGTCATAGTGATGTGCCAGCTCCGGCCCAGAGCAATTGAGCCAGGTAAGCCAGGCCCCAGCCCTATACTGGCTCAAGAAGGGCTCAGGGTCCGGCCCAGAACTCTGGATAGCCAGCAGCCGGGGCCTTGAGCTGGGGCTTTCCATAGTGTCAAAAAACCCCTAGAATCATAGATATCATTATGAGTGCATGGAATGGAATGGAATGCCGAGTTTCTGCTCTAACAATTCTGTGCCAGACAATTTTGAATTGATCTAATTTTTGCAATTTATATAATTTTAGTTAGTTTTCATTACTTATATTGATGATCCAGGATCCAGGATCTGCAAGGTATGTAATTTGTTCCAATTACTGAAAAGGGCATGAGTCCCGCCACGCATTAGCATTGGCCCACTTTGCGTCAAGTCTAAGATTTTTGTTTCGAGATAATGAAATGCACTGTATCATATGACTAACTTGCATATTGACATGACTATGCAAGCTCTCATACACACTTTTGCATAGAAGGCTGCGAAATTGCAATGAAAGAATGGATATTATATATGCTATACCTTACACTCACCAATATTATATCAATTTTTATTGTGGACTGAGGCCGGGGCCTATGCCTGAGCTGGGCCTTAGCTCTCTATGAGGGCCCAGCTGAAGATCTCAGTGAGCCCTGGCTGGGGCTATTTGAGCCGTAGCCGGGGCTTTTAAGCTGGGCCCCAGCCGGCACATCACACCCCGAGTCAATCTGCCCGGGCCCAGACAGTCACCAGACAATTACATAAATACCTGTATTCTTGGATCAGTATTTCTAAACAAAATTCATTTTGCCACTCCACAACATGGCAGACTCAATAAAACAGAAACAACTGCTACCAGGAATAGCAATAATGAGCTGGTAACACAGAACAGCGGCAGCATGAGAAATTAAGTTCGACTGCATTGCATTTGTCACTGCTTTCACAGGGATTGGCCAGTAAATAATAAATCAGATAAATGTGCTGTGAATGTATTACATTATCTCAAGAAGAGAATCCGCAGGTGAATTGCCAGTGAATCATGCTTTTAAAATGTATGGTCAGCCCAGGTACATGATTCAGTGTCATTTCTGACATCCTGAATTACCTCTGAATCACCCCCGCTGACTGTCCTAATGATATAGCTCCATTGTGAGTCACAAATATATGCAGCTCCAGTTTACCATGGTTGTCTCTATCGGAGTTGCTGGCCTCCCTCTCACACCGCTTTTGCCAAAAAATCTGTAGGACAGATTCATCCTGAAATGAATAGATTAGCCTTATTAGGAAGGAGCAAAATTTCTGATTTCCTAGTAAGAAGGCTAATCTATCTATTTCAGACCATAAATCTGCCCTACAGATTTTTTCATTATGGCGGTGTGTCTTGTTTCTGGTCAAGATCAATTACATAATCTGTTGGAGGTGGCCACTACCTTGTGTTGCACCCTGCTGTGAAATAACTATCTATCTATCTTTGTTGGTTGTGTCCCTTTCACTGGTCTCTGATCATACATCAGGTAGTAAGGGGCTGAAACTGATTATTGTCCTGTGCATCTATCTGGCTTAAATGACCCTCGTGATTTCTTTCTCCCATCTGTTCGTCCAATTTCCACTGTGAGATGAGTTGATAGGCACTTAAATTAAGACTGCCAATGATAATGAGTCACTGGTTGCTTTTAGGTCTAAGGTTGCGATCACAGCGCAAATGATATTGGAGCCAGAATCAGCATCCCACAGTCTAGGAATACAAATTCTTAGTGAATGAATCTCGGGAATGTCCAGAACTTACTATCTACCTGCATCTATCTTATCAATCAAATTAGCTCACAGCATTGTAGGCCACAAATGGCTCAAAAATAATAAAATACTGTCCCTCAGCTCAGAGAACAGTTAATTCTTCTGAGTCCATCTTTAGCCTCGTTCTCATACATTCAAATTCCTTCTCTGCTAGGTCATATTGGCTGTGCTGTGTTACCCAACATGAACTATTCAGTGCTAATGTATTGTCGGAACAGTAGAAAATTTTTTGTTTGATCCCTGATATGATCCAATTCAATTGATGAAAATGACCTAGTTATCCGATTCCATCGCTGGCCTCAAGCTGTTTTGATTTTGATTAGTACAGCGGTTACCGTACTGAATGCAAGCTAAGTTGGTACTTAATATACTGATGTAAGGGCGGACTTGGTTCTTGAATGAGAATCCCGATAGTTTGGCATGACTGCCAGCCAAAATCAGCCGGCAGAGTATTCACAGGGGTAACATCCGCAGGCCCTTTATTTAGCATCAAAATCTTTCAGTGAAACACGCGCAAAATCAGGAAACTGTCATGACCACACTGGGCCGGAACCATATCAAGTCAACTCAGTTATTGTATTTATATGCGCATGCTGAGGCGACAAATTAACTGTTTCAACTCTCTGGATTCTTGACCTTGACTATCAATGGACAATTCCTCTGTTCAAATACTGCAATCATGGTACGTTCCATTTTATGCAACCTTCTTGGTGTCTATTGTTAAATGATAATCCTCTTTGAAGGTTGAATGGTAACTATGCGCAAGTTGCTGCTTCGAGTGAGATTCATTTCATTTGCTGTTCTCAGCATCTTTTTCCGAATCAATTATGAGTTCTGAAAAATCTTCAGCACTTTGGATGGCAGACTACATCCATACACTTCCAACAGAAATACGCATGATATGGTTCAAAAACCAAACAGGGACATCAATTTTATTTATTCTAAATAGATACATTTTTCTTGTATATCTGTTAATCAATTTGCTCTTGGCTTTGCCGGGAGACAGTACAGATAGAGGGTAGGTTATCCACAGATAATTTTTTTTCTATTCTCAGATAATGACTTGGAATTAGATGTGGAGTACTCTGGTGGACATGGAATATTACAAACTCTGCTGCTGTCATGACCACTACTGGTGAGAGTTCCAAGTTTTAATTAATACCATTTGATCTACAATCCCCTTAGCTCTTTTTGCTCTTCGAGTATATGCAATATTTGGAAAAAACAAACTCATTCTTGTAATTTGTGCTCTACTTATACTCTCAAGGCTTTCCATGGACATACTGGCAAGTGTGCAACACAATTGATGAATCCAGGATTCAGGGAGCTTATTTGAAGGACCACTGGTCTGTTTCAATAGTGCACTGTCCTTGAACACAGCATATCTACAACTGGATCTCTGTTTCAAAATCTTTCAAGGTGCTCTCTACTTGTTGAGGATGCAAACTACTCCTTGGATGAAAGGTCAGTACAAGAAATAGTGATACAAGGGAGTTTATTTCAATTGCTAAATGAGATCTGTATCCATTCAGAGGTGGGTTTTATTCTAGTAATATTACTTAACTCTTCTTGATTTCCGAACTACTTAGGAGAAATCACTATTGCAATTTCCGCTTTGGCATTTGATTTCTTTATTTTTGGATCAACACTAAGGAAAACTTTCCACCATGCTGTTGAAATGAAACAGCTGGGTCAATTCAGTGCTACACAATTAATTCTTTGTGATGGTAGGCCATTTGCATTTTAGAATTCATAATACGAGTTATGTTTAACAATTTCATTGAAGGATCTCTTTACTTCTTGTTAGTGATGGGAAATCATGTACAAAATGTTGACTTCTTACAGATTTCTCCAGAATTATGTTTATTGTGGGAGTCCTAGACACTACCGCCAACTTTGTGAGTGACCTTGTAACTTGAAGACCCAAATCACAAGCATTAAAGTGACTCATGTTCAGGTGAACCTGTATAGTCAAAGCTTGGTAGCTATATATCCAAATTATATATATCTTGGGCCTACCTAAATGACACGAAATTTTTCAGATCAACTCATTCTTTGGTGTAATTTCACCATTCTTCACTGTGTAAGTAGAAGATTTCACTTAAATTTTGTACCAATTATTGATTTCTGGCACTTCAAATTTTTCTCTAAGTCTGCCTAATATTTTAATTTGCCGGCTAATGCTCAACTTGCGCACCTTTTCTTCACCCGAAGAAATGAGCAGAGCAACACAACTCTCCGAAGGAATGCAATTCTCGGGATTACACTTTGCTACCAATAGCTTCTTGGGAAATATTGGAGCCCCGTTGAATGGTGATGCTATGGAAAAGGATGAGGCTGATGAAGACTGAAATCATTGAACAGAAACTCAGCCCTGTTATTGAAGCTATCAAACTTACTGAGTTTTACTGCGAGTATCTGACTGACTATAAATCCCATATCCACTACTGCCAATGTTGTTACCTGCAATATACCTAATATTGGAGCTAAAAATAGAATCAAGCCTCCAAAATGACATGGGCTTACTCCAATGTTGAACAGTTTGAGACCCTTCCCCAGCATGATCCACAATGTGCAATGTCGGATTTGCAAAGAAAGGGTTCAAGAGCACATCTGGTATTGAGTAGGGTACATATACCTGCGCTGAATGGTAAACAATAGGTTATCAATAACCTGATTAGCTCCGTTAAACCAGCCCAGCCATTTAAGTTGTTCTGATTAAATTTTGTTGAACTAAACATACAGAACTTAATGAAAGCAAAATAAAAGCAAGGATTAACATATATATCTGAAGTAGATAATCTGAATAGACCACAGCTTAGAGTAGCTAAACCCTGGTTAAACCACTAAACATCATGCTTTGGACTCATTTCATTTTGACCTATGTCACAATGTGACCAGATGAACCATTTTCAGATTGTGGACAGTCTACACTGGGGCTCTGGAGTCTGCTCCAATTTATATCCTGAACCCCTAGTCCCTAACCACCCTAACCCCTAACCAAACCAAACCTTAACTCACCCTAACCTCTAAACATGCTCCTTGGGCTTTTGGTATTGTTTCAGACACCCTCTCCAATGTTAGGGCAACTTTTGCTCACCCCAATGAGAGGTGCCTTCAACATTGCTAAATCAGGTATTTAGTGAGCAAAACTGGACTGTCTACAATCAAAAAGTGTTTGATGGCATCAAGCCCTTGTCAGGCTGAATTAAGGAGCGAAACAGTTACAGTACTCCTGTAACAGCTACAATTACCTAACAAAGGTTGAACCATAAAATATCTGTATGGTTAAACTGGTTAGATTGGTTAAACCAAACTGTGAGATTTTTGCAGTTAAACCTGGTTAAACCAAAATTTCATGGCAATGAACTTTTAAGCAGGGCTGGATTAACAGAGCTTATTGAATTTGATGTTGATCACTTATGCTTAACTTGCACAATTTCTATGTCCCAGAAGAGAACTGCAGAGGAAATCAAACTGAAACAGCCAGACAACTTTGCGGAATCCATTTCACCACAAATAGCTTTTTTGGGAAAAGATAATATAGAGGAATAAAGTTTTGCTATTGCAACAAACCACAGAAACATTACCAACATTCTATATGATGCCCTTATTCTTTGGGATCATTTGTCAGTCCAATGTCCAAATACTTACCAGGCACAGGCCAAGCATTGAATATGGGGCTTGACCCCATCCCAGGTTATTCCTAGTAATGAGTTTATCATTCTGTGTTTGACACCACCCGACAATCTCAACACTCAGTCATATGCCCATAATACTCAGGCTGTAAAAATATAAAACTCATAATGCCTAAATACAGAACAGGTTGACACAACAGGAAGCAGGTATATTTTGCATAAAAGCATCACTTGAAAGAACAGCTAACAGGTCTTCCAAACTGCAGATCATATATTCTGAGAACTGCATAAATAGAAGAATATTGGTTCACAGAACAGCAACTTCATCAGAACAGGTTGAAAGAGGCAGATTGCCATTGGCTTCAGAAATGCGAGGGCAGGTTCAGAATGAGAACAAGTGCAAGGTGAGAGCAGGTGTAGACTTGAAAATAGGTTGATGTTGCCTGGTCTTAACATCAACCTGTTCTCAGGTCACTGCGCGACGCAGTGAAAATAATGACTGAAAAATAGACTGAAAAATTCTATGAACTATGAAAAGGGTTACTCTTTTTTTAGTAAAATTCCTGAATGGAAAAAATGGACATTCTCAAGTGAAAAAATCTTTGAAAAAGTTGACATTTTTCACTGGAGAAACAACGTGCAATGAGCAGGTGATGTCCCAATTTACTGCCAAAATGTTGCCCGGTTTGTTTCTCTCCTAAAAAGGATAACCTTTTTCAAAGGGCAATTTTGATGAAAAAGGATTTCTTTTGTATAAAAAATTCAGGCCGCAATTGTTGATATCTCTTGCCTGGGAATTTTTTTGAAAAAGATGCCATTTTTCACAGAAGTATTTGGAATTTTCTCAAATGGTGTTTTTGTGCAGTCATGGAGTGAGCCTACACCTGCTCAATGAAAAAGATTGCTTCAAAAAGCAAAGTGGTATGACATTTGCCAGAGAGACAAAATAACATCATTGAAATAAAGGACTTGACCAGGTTGTCATAAAGCTGGTACAAACATCTATTCCTAACCCCTATTCATTTCTCTTTTACTATACATCTTTCACATGACCGCATTTATGACTAACTTTCATATCAATACCTTTTGGACATACAACTCCTCCCTATCTCCACTCCACACAGTATCATTGTTCTTTTTCTATTTCATTCCCACTGTCATTGTTTTATTAATGAACTGTCCTTGTTTCTCTTCTCACATCTGTTGCATGACCACATGCTCCATACCTTTTATTCTCGTAGCTGCCACTTAGCTATTGTCTTCCAGTAGCATTAGTTTCTCATCTTGTCCTCCAGTAGCATTAGTCCCTCTTACAGCTTACTACAGTATATATACCTACCACCTGTAACCTGAGTCCCCATCTTGACCTCTCTGTTGATTGGGACCAGGTGAGTATCCTGCTTGTACCAGTAGACTATTTAATTAACTCTGTCGATTGGGACCAGATTCTGCCTGAACTGATTACCATGCTCCTGAAAGTCACTCCGCTGCAAACTGCTTCGTGACACAGGTCTTGAATTTGCCAAGTCTAGGTTTCTAGACTTATGGCAATAAAAATGTTTACAGCTAAAAAGATGCAAAGAATGGAGACAATGAACTTGGTGCTTCCATATATGGAATGCAAATATGTGATCTAATTGGGTGCTTAATAGGCCTGCCCAGAAGTCCTTGAATGACCAGCAAGCAACACATACATTAGTCTACTGATTGTCATGTTCTCTGCTTACATGAGACTATTGAAGAATTTATTGGCCAAGCCGTGCAAGAGGAGACTGGGGAAAAGGGAATAATGGGCCTGAGAGAAGAATGATTAAGAGAAGGGGAAAACATCATAGGACATGTTTATGTGAAAGGTCTATGAAATTTCCCAAAATATAAATTCAATTCTGGATTGCAATTTGCAACCAGGTCAACAAATAATGTTGAGGAGTCCAGACATCACTTGACTCCACCAAGGCATCCTGGAACCTTCACAAACTTAGTACAGATGGGTACAAATCTCCATTGTCCTTACACAAGCTCGGCCAAACTAAAGCAATCAACAGAGGGTATTAGGATAGTGGTCTATGATCTAGATGATACATTACACTGGGAAAGCAAGTTCTGGGAGACTTTGACTTCAGAGAAGAGGATGGTAACTGGGGGATTGTCATCTATTACCAAGCAGTACTTGCTATGCAGGATAGAATTGCAGCTAGTTAGCTGGTTTCATACAGTTTTGTACAGAGTACATATTCATGTCTCAAAACTCAAGTAGTCAGCTTTTGGATGTGCTTTGAGTTTCTAATTTGTTCTTTTCACTTGTACCTGATTTAAACCTGTTCTGAGTTCACACCTGCTTTTATTTTCCAACCTGTTCTCACTTTCTAGATATCTCTGAACCTTAGTCTGTTCTGAGTTCTCAAGCTTTCTCCACTATTGCCAACTGCTTATCATTGGAGCAAACCAGGTATAGGATAAGCTGCGAGTATCTATCCATGCATCCATGGACATAAAACACCCATGGCCTGAGCTTTTCATTTCCAATCATGTGCTAAAGTGAATTTGCACCTCTAACATGGTATACACAATGCCAAATAAAGATGCCCATGTATGTGTTGAGAAAAGGTTATGGCAAGTACTTCAGGAATAGTGAAACTTCTTTTGTTTAGCTACTCTATATACATGTTTTATACTTAGAGTAATTACTTCTAGAATATTCTACTGATTTCGATAATACTTAAAGAGATTACTAAAAAAACAATGGAGCACTGCTTGAGTCGCTCCTAGAATGTGTAAGCACCTTCTGGCACATTCTCAACAGTATGTATCCTCTGTCTATCTCAAAAACTACCCGGCTCTTGGATACCTCAAGGAACAGTTGGATCTTTTGTCCTTGAGTTTATCTGGTTGAAAGTCCAATACCCCGAGGGAGAGTTCAATCTTTCAGCTCAAGCTTATCCAGTCAAAGGTCCTAATGCTTGAATCATATGTCACACAAAGTTCTTTCGGGACAGAAAAAATTGAGTGCCCTACTAGTTTATTATAGAAATTTTAAGTATTGAGGTTTTTCTTTCTAGTATATACTCTGCCCTGTTGCTTACCAGTATAATATTTCAACCCATCTTCATTATAGCTTGTCTTACTGTTACCTATTCTTAAAGTTAACCTGTTCTCATTTCCCACCTGTTCTCACTTTCAACCTGTTCTCAACCCAACCTGTTCTCACTTTTTAACCTGTTCTCACTTCCAACCTGTTCTTAACCTCAGCCGGTTCAATCTGAAGCTGTTCCCTGATTTCCATGTTGTACTTGTTCCGAGATGAAGCTGCTCTCAGTTTTCCAACCTATTGTCATATCTCTGAACCTATTTGCCTCCTTCAACATGTTCTGAGGTTTGACCTGTTCTGCTGAAATTACTAACCTGTTCTGTAAACCTATATTCTCCAAATTATGCTGTTCTCAGGACATGTGATCTGTATTTTGACAGTCCTGCTACTTGCTCTGTAAAGTGATGCATTGATGCAGAATATACCTGCTTCCTGTTCTCAATGTTACTGATCTGAGCATCAACCTATTCTGTATTTAGGTATTATGAATTTAATATTTTTACAGTATTATGGGCATACACTTGTTCTTATTCCAAAAGCTAATCTGGAAATATATGGTCTCAAAATATGGTTATACCTGAGGCAGTTTTTTTACAATATTATGGTCAAATGGTCACAACCCCAACAAAGACCAGTTCTTTCAACATCAAAGAGCAGGTAAACCTAAACTGGCTTTTTTGGCATCTCCACCTCTTGGCAGCCTGCATGAATGGCTTCGGCTATTTTGGACATCTGTTCTGGTTTTTCATCCCAGTAAATATCCATAAGCACTTGCTCCTTAATGATCGTGCTCGTCTTCTTATGCTACTCTTTCTCGCCCGCTCCGGTCGCTTTACGGTGATTGTAATCACTATCAACTTTCAAGAGTAAACTTTTGATTTTTCTGATTTGATCGGCAAGAAACTCTCTTCTTGAAAGCGGTGAATTTATATCTGTGCTGCAACACGACTGGTACCGTCCGTCGTTCTGAATATCTATAAATTCATGGTTATAGAGATTGTTTTACAGAATTACATCTTTAAATACCGATTACCCTCCCTCGTTCGTTTAATAAAGACGCTTAGTCTTCGGATGCTTGGTCTTCTGGTGTCGTTGAAGGTCGTATATCCTACAATACTTCCTACATTTCTTGCAGACAAATTTCCCTCGTACACTGTCATGAAGGTGGGAGTGTAGGTGCAAGAACAATTTCTGGCGTCTAACCAAGGTTTTCGTACACCCCGTCCAAGGGCATTTAAATTTACCCTTAGCATTAGCTCGAAGTTTGTGTTGCTCAAGATGTTGCGTGGAGGTTTCTAGGAACAACTCTTTGTTGCATGTCCCATTGTCGCCCTCGACAAAGCAAAACTTCGAAGTGACCTTAACGACCGCCGCCTGAGGGTTATTATTCCTATGATTGGTGCGTTAAACATGCTTTAAATCTGTCATAACGTCAGATGATGCTTACGGAAGTGTGATCGAAGATGCATTATGAGGTTGCGACACTTGACCGATGTCTAGAAACCTGCAACAGACGTTCATCAGCTCTCAGCAATTCTATCGAAACTAGCAAGCTTACTCAGGGAAACTATATTGCTGACCACGATTCCCGTATCTGCTATTGCTGAAGTCGTCACTTGCGGTGTACCCATTACTGGTAAGCTAGAATTAAACCTCGGAAGAGCGCCAGATAATGCTTACCGAATTGTGGTCGTAGATGCACTATAAGCTTGCGGCACTAGAGCGATGCTTGGAAACCTGCAACAGACGTTGGAATCAGCTCTCAGCAATTCTACCGAAACTAATTATCAAACTCACTGGGTTTCGCTGTGAGTATATTGTTGATTCAACCTATATTCGCGGTTGCCGAAGTCGTGACTTGCGATGTACCCATTACTGGTAAATTTACCTTCAAACTTCGACGAAAAATACCAAATGGCGCTTACCAAAAGGTGGATGTATATCCATTACACACTCGCGGGCTGCCTAGAAACCTGCAACGCGTTCAGCGCTCAACAATTCTGCTGAAACTAGCAAACTTACTCATTACGAGTATATCGCTGACCCTGATTCACGTGTCCTATATTGTTGAAGTTGTTACTTGCGGGACAGCTACTACTGGTAAATTACAGTCCGACCTCGAAAGAACGCCAGATGGTGCTTACTGAAATGTGGTCGTGGATGCTTCATAAGCTTGCGGTACTTGACTGATGCCTGGAAACCTGCAACAGATGCTCACCGGCTCTCAGTAATGTTATTGAAGCTATCGAACTCACAGAATTTCATTGCGAGTATCTTGCTGACCATAAATTGCACATCCACCACTGTTGGAGTTGCGACCTGTAATATACCTAGTACTGACGCTGAAGCTACACTTAAGCTTCCAAAATGACATGGACTTACTGTTGAGCGGTTTGAAGCCATTTCTCAGAATGGTCTGTAATGTGCGACATCGAATCTGCAGAGGAGGGGTTGGGGTACGTCTGGTATTGAGTAGGGAGCATATACCTGTGATGAACGGTAAATGACAAGTTATCATTGAACTTTGAAGATAGTATGGACTCACGATGCGGTCGTCAAGCAAGCAGAGTGCCCATAGTTGGAAGACAAGTAAGTGTTTCCGAACCTGTTCTAGTCAACGGTCTGCGCAAAGTTTTTTTTATATCAAGTTTCAGAGGCAACGGCTACTATATGTATAGCCAGATGATTTGAAGTGGTTAAATTGTTCATAGACCCCCAAGTTATGAATGCTGTTGATGAAATTTGTATGCTTTCGCGCATCCTTATGTTTGCTGTTCAGTAGCTTTTTTTTTCTGTGAAATTCACCATCGTACCGTCTATCATCAATGGTTAGTTGTAATCAAACCTCAACGGGCTAGCGGTTGAGTGGATTCGGCCGATTTGTAGACAGGACCTGCAGAGCCTCCATAGTCGGGTAAGCAAGTGCCTCCAGACATACTGTTGCCGACGGTTTACGCCGTTTCTTGTACTGTGCATGTTTATGAGCCGTATCAGAAACCGCCCCCATATAACAGAACAATCCGAAGACGATTTGAAGTGGCAAAACCGTTTACAGGCACATTGCCTAAGAAATCTGTCAGCGAGGTTCATTTGTTTTCGCGGTGTTCAAGCGTCCACCTGTTTGTGGTTCACCCATAGTTCATAAACCGCCTTCTTTTCTTCCCTCTCGGAGAATGTAAAGTCACAGGGAAGACCCAATACATCCTCCACCTAGGTTACTCACTGTATTAAGTGCATCATTCTGTCTGCGGTTTACCCATTGTCCATGAAACACTTTGATGTTTTCTCTCATAGAACATCAAGTTATGAGGAAGCTCCAATACAACCGTCCTCTCAGAGGTTCAATTCTGATTTGGTTTCGCAGTATTCCGTACGTCTATATCATCAAGCGTGACAAGCCTGGTCACTTTGCACCTGCGAGAAGGTGAACAACTGAGACGTGTGAACTGAACGTCAAGATCTTCATCCCACTCAGCTGATTCGTCGTATCGCCGCCAGCTTGTTCATCACAACCGTTCGTTTCCTCCACGTCCCTTTGAGATGGACGACTTTACATACCGAGGCGACATCCCGGAACCATATGACAAGAGGCTCAGCAAGCACGAGATCGCACAAATCGAAAATCGAGTAGAGAGATTAAAGTGTACGACGGCGGAAAAATCCGAAAATAGCGACGATGCAACTCAACTACTGCTTCAGCAACCTCATCGCCTGAACCACACCCAACCCCTCCCAAGCACAGTTGCCGCCAGCGGTCCACCAGAGGCAGTTACCAAGACTCATTCCGACAGGTTCAACCCATGCAAGTGTATCCATGGATTCCAATCTCCGGTCAACCTGGTATGGGTACGGGAGCGGGTCCTGGTTCTGGTGAAGATACAGGTATACGTATGAGCGAGGGTACGGATACGGGTGCAGGTACCAGTCATGAAGCGGGTGCGTGTTCCTTCACAATAAAGGTCTCGTGTTTGACTAGCGGCAGTAGCGGTGGGATGAAAGTAGGAGCTTGAGGTCGTTTATTACGCCAGTGCCCATCCGTATCTACCTCCGCTCCCAGCTCTGCCTCCGCCTCTTCCGTCCGCTTCCGCTTCTCCCTGACGGTCATCACATGAGCGTACGGTACGCATACGGCGGGTGAGCAAATGTAACGGACACGAATCCGGATGCGGGCACGGGCACGCAGAAACCGAATAAATTGAAGGGTGAACACACCCCCCTAGCACGCCAAAGGACGGACTCCCGCATCGTCAGCATAGACGCTCTTGATCGTTGTCTAGGCTGAGATCGAAATCAGAGCTTCACCTGCGTTTCACGTCTTTTTCTTTCTCTCTGAATCAGAATTGGACGCGGATGATGAGGACTTCCGAATCGGACGTAATCTGAGAGGAGGATTGACTCGAGCTCTGACTCATCGTCTTCATCTGTGCTCCTGTCGTTGCGTTCCAAATCCCCAACCCCCCCTCCGGTCCCATCTTCTCAACAGCGCAATCCTCACCCTCGAAATCCCCGAAAGTCATGCATCCCGCTCTTCATGTGAAAGAGACTTCAGATAATCCAATTCTGTTTTGGGTGTTCCCCTTCCTCCCCATCCTCTCCCGTTCCTTGACCTTGACCCGCTCATTCTCTTTGGGAGCTGGGACCTTCATCCTTACCCTTACACCACCGTCATCGTCATGCATCATCACCATCTCCCTGAACAGCACTTTAACCTCCGCACAAACGCACCCTCGCAGGATACCCATTCCAAATATCCACATCTCACCCTCTCCAGGAGCCAGATACCCAGACCCATCCTCGAACTATCCCGTCCCGCCGTATAGGGAGATCTCATCTGGTACGTGTAACGTCGATTCATTTCCATCAAGTTTGACATTGCGATACAGGTTGGGAGTTAGGTCACGATTCGTCTTGTTTCTCTCCCTCCGTCGCGTTGGCCCCAGCGTTCTTCTTCGGCAGCACATGCCCTCTGTGTCCATCCAACACAGTAGGTAAGAACGGCGAAGCATCGAAAGACTCGGCACCGAAACCAATTCATCCGATGGAACGGAGGCAAGATACTGATAGCATTCGCCGCAGTAGCTGCAGCGGGGCCATCTGAATCCTTATTGCCCTTGACCTTTGTCCGAGCGCCAGCGATGTTTTGTCGAAGGCTGCAGGAAACTTACAGGGAACCAGCGGACTCGAGAACATAATAGGTTACGTCAGCTTAATAAGCTAGCGGAAGGATTTTTTTCAGGTCCCCGCAAATGCAGTATAACAAGCCTTCGGCTTGCACCCGTCGCTATCGCGACGGGTGGGGGGTTAATATCAAGTCCGCTCGGGATGAACCTTCGGCTCACCCCTCACACATTGCACTCGAGACGGCGCTCAAAAGTGATTAGTAATTATTAGTCATTATTAGTCATCCAACAGACGTCTAAAAGTTCCCAGGTTTTATAATATAGGAAATATAGGATGTATGTTTACATCGCCATAGATGGCAGATACTGGTTGACATGATGTTATAGGGCAGATAGACATTGGAAGCAAGGTTGGTTCCGCTGGTACCTGGTAGACAACTGTACTGACCATAAAATTATGAGAAGCCGCCTGATATTCCTGAACCCCTTGCATTCAAAATTATTGAAACCATGTGCGAGGGGCAAGATGTTGCCCCATCTGAAGGCCATGGAGGTGTGCGCATCTACGGATCTTACTGTCATCGAGCAAATTTTAGGACATAGGTGAGTATCATATTGTAAACTTGTAAACATCGCGTGCAAACACCATTCTCACATTGACCAAATAGGGTGTTGCAGACTACTGACAAGGACGATTGGGGGGGCGCTTGTTACAATGCCAGCAACCTGACAGCAACCTGAGAGGACATGGAGGCATTGACATGGGTGCGGAAGAGCTTCTCATATGTGTTAGATTGACTATTCCTGGGATTACATAGTTCAACATCGATACTGTCTACGAATGCCGAGTTACGACGATAGGGGATCCTAGTATTAAGGTGATGCAATAAGAGAACTGCGAGAATGAGGATTTGATGATGCAATTATGAATCCTATGTATATAATATATCAGTGACACGGTGTTATGGTACAACTCACTTGCAGGTAAGGCGAGAATCACGGGTGTGAGAGGGGGAATGGTGGGTGTCAGCGGTCTTTGGTAGGTTGAAAGTGTTAGAAACATTGCTGGAAGGTAATACAATGACTGTATGCCTAGGGATGTGCATGGTCAGGTCACTGACGTATGACCCGACCCTACTGCTGGGTCAAGATTTTCACTAACCCTTGACCCAAGGTCAACAGGAAATATAGCTGTAGGGCTTGTAATTGGAAGCACGCTCATGTGCTTCCCCGATTCATGGTCCACGCTACGTCATTCACTCATGTCACTCTACATCATTAGCTTAGGGTATATAAGGACATGTAGCTCATATCGATGCCCCCCAGTTCCTTACATCCCTCTTTCCTCTTGACCACCACCATCCCCCATCTTCATACCTGCATATAGAGACGTTTTGCCTGTTCACTTGTGTGATTGTGAGTCCAATCACTCCCTCCCTTGTTCCCCTTAGTATTGCACACCCTGCATGCTTCCACTTTTTTTTGAACCTCGCTCTACATCTAACCTGTTGCCTGCCCCCTTGACATACACCGTACATATCACCTGTGCATTGCACCGCTCTCCTCACTTCCCTCTCCCCACTGTATCTGTACTCTGTCCCACCCTTGCCAGTTCCCGGTCTCGCTTGACTCACGTTCTCTTTTTATCTTCCTTCCATCATTTAATAATCAGTCACCCACCTTCCTCTAACTGCCATGTATAACAGATACTCGACTCGACGTGTTGCTCGGCAACTCTCGACACTATCTGAACTGCCCTTCTTCTCCAAAACCTCACTCCCCTCTCCTCTATCCCCCCCAACCATGCCCTCATGCCCACTGGTCTCTCATACCGCAGTGGAATCCGACTCTGAGTCTGATTCCGAGAATCCCACGTACTTCAATAGCTCATCCCGATCCTCTGTCCCCATGTCTTCCAACAGCTCCTCTGTCATTTATGCCAAGCTCGTCCCCGCTCCAAACGAGTACAGTGCCCCTGGCCACTTGTCTGTTGGCAAATGCATGCCTAAGGTTCTCCATGCGGTCTGACATAACCACATGAACTACTTCGAGTTTAAAGGCATTGCCGCTGACGACCAGGTCAGGAAGATCCTTGGCACATTCGAGGACAAAAGCATTCACTCCTGGATTGGGTCCAAACGTGACCATCTAGTTGGACTGACTTATGATTCCTTCTTCCTTGAACTCCGCACCTTTGCCCTCGACAAGGGCTGGGCAGAAAGCTCGTACCGCAAACTTTGTAATTTGCGCATGCCTGAAAACCTCTCTGTCCCCATCTATAACTTCTCCCTCCAGATCGTTGCTGGTAACGCACTCTTGAAAGGAACCTCTCAATACCAGGACAACGAGGGTCTGAAAGAGATCCTGATCAATGGTCTCGATGAATCTCTTATGGCTATATATACCGACTGCAAGATTGACAATGAACTGAACGATGACCACCTCATTTTCTCCCTGGTGTTCACCAAGTTTGTCAAAGCTCTTGAGACCCTTGACGACACTCGCCACCATGCCCTCCACCAGGTTACCATTGCGGCCGACCAGTTCCTCGCTTCTTGTTCCCACTCCTCCTCCCATTCCTCAACTCCACTATCCTCCAGCTCAAATGCAAACCACGCGCGACGAATGAACCATTCCTCCCTTTCCCAGTTGAGTGGCACCGCCGACCAGAACACACCCACTCAGAATAGGTTCCAAGGCATTGGCCTCCCCCCGTTGACTGCTGATGAATGTCAACTTCTCTCTACCCATAGTGGTTGCTTCAAATGCCGCTCCTTCTATGTCTCCTGCTGAGGTCGCGACCAGACCCATGAGTTCCCTGTTCCCTCAGGTGATGGCTACAAAGAGCTCACTGCTGCGGATGCTGAGAAGGCCCGTCGCCAGTGCAGACCAAAGACAGCCCAGGCAAAGCCCATTGCAAGCATCACGGAAACCTCAGACACTGCGTCGCCCATGTTCCCAAGCGCTGTTCTTGGCAACGGCACTGACTCTGAGGAAGAGGTAAGCACCCCATCTCCGGTTCCCCACTCTGTTCCCCATTTTCGTTGGGCATGTCATGTCTCTGGGCCAAAAAGCCCTTTTCCTGTATCTGTCCGCGCCCTTCTTGATGATGGTGCTCACCTTGCCCTTATTCACCCAGACCTTGTAAACTGTCTTGGACTCCCTCGCAAGAAGTTACTCTCACCAATTCCTGTTTCTGCAGCTTTCACCAAGTCTGGAGAGGATCGTACCCTTTTGTCTGAATATGTCAATGTTGTTGTCTCCTCCCCCGACGGTCATTTCACTTCCCGTTCTGTCCCCTTTATTATAGCTCCAGAGCTCTGTGTCCAGCTACTCCTAGGATTACCTTGGCTCTCACATAACAAGTTTGTAGTCAACTATCATTCCCGTACTTGTACCCACAAACCATCCGGTTTTGATATTCTGCACCCCCCTCCTGTTGTCACTCCTTGTTCTTATGAATTGAAACCCTTTGTCACTCTTAAAGCTGATCTGACCAAAATCGAGCACCGCAACTGCAAGCACCAGAAAGCCTTGTTGTCAGAGCTGAAAAATACCTGCGCTAGTTGGTCTGCCGAATTCCCTCCTGAATGTGATTGGTCTCTGGGAATTGATGTAGTTGCTGCTGTTCGCCACCATATTGAAACACTGGCTAATATCGATGTGCTCAGAGAAAAGGAAGCAGCACTGATTGAGAAATACAGGTGCATCTTTGAACCCATTCCTCATGTTTCTGACCTACCCACTGAAGTAACAGCCAAGATTCAGCTGAAAGAAGCTCATAAGACTATTGCATCCTGTTCATATTGCTGCCCCCACAAGTTCCGAGCAGCATGGCAGATGCTCATCCAGTTGCGTCTTGATAGTGGAATGATTCGACCCTCCGACTCACCCTTTGCGTCACCCTCCTTCATCATTCCAAAAGCTGACCCTTCGGCCCTCCCCTGTTGGGTCGCCGATTACTGCCAGCTCAATGACAACACTGTGTCAGATGCACACCCTCTTCCTCATATTGATAACATCCTTGCAGATTGCGCACGAGGCCTAATCTGGGGTAAGATTGACATGACAGACTCGTTTTTTCAGACCCGAATGGACGACAACTCTATCCCACTCACTGTGATTTCGACCCCCTTTGGACTGTTTGAGTGGACAGTAATGCCACAGGGTCTAAAGAACTCACCCGCTATCCACCAGCATTGTGTCACGAATGCGCTCTGGCATTTGATAGGAAAAATTTGCCACGTCTATGTCAATGACATTATCATCTGGTCTAGCTCTGTTGAAGAACATATCCGCAATGTCGAATTGGTACTCATGGCCCTCAAAGCTGCGCAGCTATACTGCAACCTGAAGAAGTGCAAGCTCTTTGCCTTCGAAGTTGATTTCCTTGGCCACCACATCTCTACAGATGGCATCGCTGCCAATGACAAGAAAGTTGACTGGATTCTGCAATGGCCGTCCTCTAGAACCCTGAAACAACTTAGAGCCTTCTTGGGCCTCGTTCGCTACATCGCCGATTTCCTCCCCCGTCTTGCAGAGCAAACTGACATCCTGACACAGCTCACAATGACCAAGGACTTAGATAAGGACAATCTCCCTTGGGAGCCCATCCACGAATTGGCCTTTGATAAGATCAAGGAGATCGTTACAGGCCACGAATGTCTTACAGTGATAGACCACAACCTGCTCGACACCCATAAAATCTTTGTTACAACTGATGCAAGCGATCGCTGCTCCGGTGCAGTGCTAAGCTTTGGCAAAACTTGGGAAACTGCGCATCCAGTGTCCTTCGACTCACGCACCTTCAAGGGTGCCGAACTCAACTATCCCGTTCATGAAAAGGAACTGCTCGCCATCATTCGTGCACTTCAGGCAACCACCTGACAGCCCTAATTAGGATAATTTTTCAATGTCAAAAATTTATTCTAAGAAGGTCATCCAGGAGGCCTTTAGCCCATCCTAACTTAGGGGTGGCTACAGCCTACATTTTTCAATATAGCCCAGGCTGCAGCCTATTTAGCCCAAAACTTTCTAAGCACAAGTTATGCCCTTCTTAGCCTTTCATATCTTTTTTGATTATATTGGAAGTAGATGAAAATAGTGGGTTAGTTACATTGCTCATTTGACACTTACACTAATATTTAGCCTGTTATATTTAGAAACTCTGCTTTTCAAAATGACCAAAAGATAAAAACACTCTAAAGTGNGATATAGTTCAGTGGCTAATAATGAGACCAGCTTCAAAATGTCAATCAGTACAGAAGCTTCT
>KN834772.1:0-31616 GCA_000827265.1 Collybiopsis luxurians FD-317 M1
GCCGGAAAGGCCGACGCGTAGGCGCGTACGGCATCACGTGAGCGCGAAGGTGTCCTGTGGTACGGACTCCGCAAGAGTCTCTGATATAGTTCCGCGCGGATACCTCCTTGCGTAGTCGTCTCAACGGATTATAGTTATTCTCTCCTCATCTTTCTCCCTATGAATTTCCACTCTCTCCTATCTAATTTCCTATTTATATAGCATATATTTCGTAGTAACCCTCAGAACCTGTCTTACGTTCTGAAGGGTACGTCTCACCAACGATATCATCTCACTTTATATACTTACGTTCCTATAGTCGGTGTACTTACTTAGGACTATAGGTAACCAGAACCTGTCTTACGTTCTGAAGGTCGGTGTACTTACTTAGGACTATAGTATATTCTTTACAGTTGGTGGAAGGATCTGGTGCATTGAACCACTTTCTGATTGCTTCAACTTCACCTGTCTCTAGACAAGTGCCATTAGAAAAAAACTTAATCATTATGCTAACTTTACTTACTCCAGTTCTGATATATATTCACGGTAGAATTAAACTTAGGATGACTAAGCACAAAGTCATGGGCTTGATGGAAAGCACTAATAAACATTCTATTTAAGATCTCTTGCTGTTTATGCCGTGTAATTCAACATACCTCTGAGAGTCCAGGCTGAAGGTTGGGCCAGAGACATCACCACTTGTATCATGAATCAATTGCAATTACTGTAAGTTGACCTAATTATCTTACCTGTTAGAATCAACTAGTGTCGTAGGGTCACGCATGATGATGAGAGCGAGCAATGAACGATGACAACCGAGCACACAGACTTAAATATATATACTATTGCAGTGTCAGATGATCAGTGCTCACATCAGCACATGTGCGATCCTCCACCACAGCCCCTGCTTCTGGCAGTTTCCAGAATTTTGAAATTGAATGAGTGAATAATAGATCGGTTGATAGATAACGTTTACTCGGAGTCAGTAGGAAGAAAACTAAAAGCAAAATCGAAGTGAACGCTCTTTTCACTTGATGCGGGGTAAGCGAAGGGCAAATGGAAATGGGATGGATATTGGGGACACAGGGGAAGGTGGTGGACATGAAGAAGTAAAGGTGGGAACAGCCCTCTAATCCTGGACCAACTCAGGTTTTGTAAAAGATTCCTGAAACCTGAGCAGTGAAGAATCTGAGGATGGCAGTGATGCTTCAGTACTGAAGGATCCAAATCTATTAGTTACGTGATGCCACCATACCGGACAATTGTGCTTCCAAGAGAGGCCCTTGGGCTGTCAATGCTCTTTTCATGCAAAAAAAGATAGTAGTAAAATATTGATACATAAAAAGACATAGTCTTAGGAAATAGATGCGATACGGTACAAATGAGGCGTGATCCAAAATAAAACAATCGAAAGCAAACGGAACAAAGTGAAGCAGTATAAGCACTTCCCACTTCAGATCCCGAATGTTACTGGCTAGACTCAGGCCTCAGAACTCGAATTTCTCCTCAACCTCGACCAACCCATCCGTCAGTTTACTAACCGCAGCCCATTTCGGTAGGAAGGCAAGTACTTCTTCGAATGCAGGCATCCGAGAGCCGGATGCTACCTGGTTTATGTTATCCTCCCCCGGGAACGGTAACGAAGATGATGATAAATCCGACAAACTCATCCCTATCATCCCACTCTCGTACTCTACCCATTCGCAAGCTACGCGGCCCGAGTGCGTCTCTTCCATCGTATTCGGATTCGAAAGCGCTTGTTGAGGGTGCTTCGAGTGAACATTGGAAGAAGTCGTGATACCGGGAGAAGACGGTCCCCACTGAACGTCCAAAACGAACGTCCTGTCCCATTCCCGACTCCAAAGTCGGACTAGATTGTAGCTGTCGGATTCGTACCCCCGTTGAACCTCCCATCCGGCATCTTCGTCTATGATAACCTTGGTCGGGTCGATCGTCTGTACGCGGAACTTGTGTATGGGACGATCAAAGTATACTCGGCATGCTCGACTGTTATTCCCCGCGACAAAGAATCGGGCCCCGGAAGGAGATGATGAGGAATTCGTACTACTGTTGAATGTCTTGGATTGTACGCGAGCTTCGAACCAAGGGTTTTTCGTCGATTTCCAGGTCCATGATGTGGATTCATGATCCTTGTTTGGCTTTGCCGCGGTAGAAGGAGCCATTGTCGAAGGCACAGGAATCATCGTTGACTCATTCACATTCAGAGTGGTCGTCGAAAGACCAGCGTTGAACGTCTCCCAGCTACAATGCCCCAACCCAACCTTTCTTTCGTCGATATCCCTCTCTGAGCATCTCACCTCACGTCCATCGGCCACCGAGTGCAGGTACGACGGAAGATATGGGAGGATCATCCTTTCGAGGAATAGCACTGGACCTACAAGCGTCGTTACCACCTTTGCGTTCGTGTCTTCTACTGCAGAAGGCGATGACGACGACGAGAGCTGTACCTTCTGTTGGAAGAACACCTTGAGCGGAGCCTGTTCCGAAAACGGGAATAGTCCTCCCTCGAATCCCTCAACGCTCCCAGCCCATTGACCGGACCAAGGAATCCACGCTATGCCGATACATACAACCCATATGAAGCCCAGAATCCACAACAAGTACCGGTGCACTCTCCTTGCACCAATAAACGGAATAGCGGGAAGAGACGCGATGAAGGAAAGAAGAGAGATGACGGCGTAAGGGACCATGACGGGACTTCCATCAATCAATGTTTGATTGACGGAAGGTATGAGAAAGATGGCCATGTGGGATACGAGGATGAGAGGGACGGGAACGATAAGGAGGAGGAGGAGGATCCACAAAACGTATGGTTGGGGGTTTTCAACTGGGTCAACACCTGCTTTGGACTTGTTCTTGACAATGCGAAGACGTTTGCGTCCAACTAGAGGCGTTCGTTCGTTGGCCTCGTGCTCGTCATCTGCGTGAGCGACAGCCGGCTCCGGTTCTCTCGTGTCATCCATGGAGACTTGTATGACCTCTAGCTCTGCAGTCTCTGCGATACCGAAACACCCTGCTATAGCGCAAATCACTGCGGAAAGCCATAGAAGGCCGTTACAGATGCTAGCCATATAGAAGATACCGCCTAGGTCGAATTGGGTTATGCTGACGGTGGCTATGAGGACTAGGATCCATGTGAAAATATAGCCGTGAACAAGCAGCGTGCGGAATGACGTCCACGCTGGAACGTTGGCAGTGGTCGGCGCTCGGGAAAGAAGTTTGAATCTGGTAGTCGATAGAGTTGGAGACAAGACGAGGGATAGGATGAGGATCGCGAAGGTGAAGGAAGATAAGATAGGAATTGAGGGATAGCCGTATACGACCTAGAGGTATGACGGTGAGCGCAAGCCGTAAGGTATCGAAGCAATACTCACAAAGGGGCTTAAATTAACAAAACCTGCCACTAGTGCGGCCTGAGCTGCGATACCCAGGATCAAAGCGATCCAGAATCGCCCATGCTTCCACACAGAAGAAACGCTGGGTCTCCGCGCTATCCAACGACTTCTAGAAACCATAGGTTGAATGTGGTGATCTTCCGGCTCCGCTGAAGGTTCATCTACCACCGTTCCCCCCGGTGATAGAACCTGAGATGAAGACTCTGTCTCGTCTCCTGCTACACTCGGCGAAAACGTTGGACGCTGTCTTTTGGCGGCACGAGAACGAGCAAGAGCAGATTCGGCGACTGCGAGAAGGATGAGGGATATAGGCCCCACGACCAACGCTGTGATGTTGAAGGTGAGGAGGTAGGTGAGAGGGAAGGCAATAAGTGCAGCATTGAATACTAATAAAAGGTTAGAATGATGAGGTAGTAAAGAATCAAGAGAAGCCTACGCTCAAGGAAAACTGCTTTTGTTTCGAGCAGCGGAGAATCGGTCTCATCATTAGCGAGAGCAACACCGGCTGCCCAGGTGGGTTCCATCATAGCCCACAACGCTTGATCGCCCCCTTCTAGAAACGGGATGGAATCAAATTTGGTATGATACTTTGAACGACCGCGGTAAAAGGCGAAATCTAATCCACGGAGCGGAGCAAACGTATCAGATTCGAGTGGCTTGGGTACAGCGAAAGCGCTCGTGTAAACGGAATAGTCTGTATAACTGCGAATAATGCCAAGGTTGAACGCTTCCGCAGAAATGATATTCGCATGAGGAGTGTCGACATTCTTCCAACTCTTTACAGACCGTAAGTCGGTAGCACGGAACATCAAGGGACGTCCACCACTTCCTGCACCTTCGAGATTTATGAAGGTGGACCCAAAGAGATTGACGAATTCGGGGTGGGATCTGTTATTGATCCAAGGATGGTCCAAAAAGGCATGGGCACCATTGAGACCGTCCTCTTCGCCATTATTGATGTTGAAAAGGACAGTTCGTCGGGGAGGATGAGTCGCAAAGTACTTGATTAGTTGGAGGAGAGTAGCGACACCCATTCCGGCATCCGTAGTGCCCATGGATGTAGAGACACAGTCAAAATGGGCAGAGAATAGGACAGCGGAAGGAGGTGTGGAGGAATCAGATTCCGCAGTTCCTCGAATCTTTACGAGGATATTGTTCCCTTGGAAGTACGTTGCAGATCCAGTACCTCCGAAAGCACTTGTCCAAGCCCCACTTGTCGTGACATCGTCATAAATGAGAAAACTATCGCGTAGATCCGACTGTGCCCGGATGGTTCTAACACGCCGGAGTAGGTAATTTCTGAGGGCATCGTTGGCATGGGAATGGTAGGGGTGTGGACGGGTAGAGATAATATGAAGGTCATCATAGGCCTCTGAAACATCTAAGCCTCCATATCGCGACTTGAGAGTAGATTTAGATGGAACTGGTCTTAGTTGATCGGTTACGAGAGACGAGATGGTGACAGCAAGGTAAACCAGAACAAGAACAGTTGTCACTGGGAGAGTGAGGAAGCCAGTAATTCGAGCAAAAAAAGTGCGGATTTTTGCAGAGATGGACATTGCAATGTTTCAAGATCCTTTTGTATGACTGTGATAGGTTTTATAATGTGTACGTTGAATATGGAAGCGTACCAGTTAAAACATGGACCTAAGGGGTGTCGGCTGACAGTGTCAACTAATATTGAATGGTACTAGGTTAAACTGGGGAGGAGTAAACAACTGAACCAGATGGAGGTACCAGAACAAGATGCGTCCATACCGGTGACGAAATAGACGCCGCTGAGCGTTTATGTCCGGATTTGGAAATCAACCACACCCCTGACCCGATCCATCATTGGAACGTCAAAGCCAAGTCAAATAATGTTCAGCTGGCTTTTCGCCAGCGCGCATGCAGTGGACGGAAAGCCTTGTATCAGAATCGTACTCTTCTGTGTTGGAGGCCTTTCAAAAAGTCAGCCGAAAGGTACTTTTGATATGACCCCTAACTCCGATCCTACTCACAGTCAACTGAAACTCCCCCGTGAGTTGAACGCAACTTTAACTCAGCTAACCATGAGGCAACTAGTTCATAGTATGAATGAGGGTAGTGGGTGCCTCCTCCCGCCCGCTATCCTCTGCCTCCTCCTCTGCTCCCTTCGGCACCACTTCAAGCTTCAAGATCAACGTTTCAACACCGATCGGACTCCAACGCGCGCGCTCCCGGGTTAATCCCCGTAGCAACATTCGTCCACTACGGACAGCAGAGCAATATACCCTATATACCCGCCAAGTGACACATATACCCTCTGAGCGAATGCGCAGGGGTACATGAGTTCGTGCAATTATACCCCTCCCCCTACGCTCTGAATGCTTCCTCCCTTCTGTTTTTGTATCCGGACAAGTGGTATCTGGACATGAAGAACATAACTATTCGGCATCTTTTACAAAGAACGCGTCTAATCTTCTGAGTCCGTACAGAGTGTCCGAAGCTCTGAGTCTCCACTCTCATCTTCGCGTCTCAAGCACGTTTATGCTGGGCACCACAAACTCTTTCCGCGCTACCTTACCTTCTATTGATCATGAGCAACCGCACTTCATTCAGCCAACTTCCCGTTGTATACTAACTTTTGCATCGAGAGTTTCATACGTTCGGTCCCCCGCCTACTCCCCCAGACTAGGTCGCTGGTATTGTCTGCGTATCTGTATAGAGCAAAAAGCGAAATGTTAAGTGCGATTTAATTTGGCAAAGGGCAGCTCACACATTAATTAGACGCTCCACCGTCATACTGGAAAATGTCGTTCACGAGATATTCCAATCGAGATGAACACTTGGAAGACCTCCACTACGAACCCATAGACGGTAGGTTGTTGACTGGGATTTCTGAGACGCAAGTGTCGGCCTGCTTCCGATAGCCTTCGCAGCGCATGGTTGATGGTAGGCCGGTTGAACGGTAAAGTTAGGACTCCGGAGAGTTCCTTTGATGAAAGAGCTGTTCAGTTTGACTCGTTGAATCTGTGTGGGACGATAGAAACGAGGTCGAACGTTAATAATTTGCGCAAAGTTGTAGTACTTATTTGCTAAAATCTTTGCGATAGCCTTTACAGCGACGACGGCGGCATAGTAGGCTTGTTAAACGTGAGGTGGTGGAGGTGGATTAAGGGCCCCGGTGAGTTCCGTACGTTCAGTTTGACTGGTTGGGTCTGTGTATAATAATTCGGGCAACAAGGTCAGGCGTGTCAACGGAGAGATGGTGGTCATATGTACAAAGTTGCACTTGCCTGTCAACGGTGACAGTGTACCATTCTTACCATTGATTTCTAGATAAACAGTCATATCCGATCGGCGTACAACTCTGATCGAAGCTCCAGAAGGAACATATCAGAGTGTGCAGATTATTTTCAGAAAGAGCTCATCCCGATAATACTGGAAATCCGGCAACCAAGGTGGTCAACCGCAGGATAAGACGCTGCCAATTTGAATGGCACTGTCAAAGAAAGTTCAGAGAGCTCTGATCGGAGATGGTGGGTGACTCAAAAGAAAGAAGATGCACATCTTGAAGACGAGGCGTGTGCTATAGACGCCCTTGGAGGGGGAGAAGGCCCCTTTCAGGACAGGCCGAGTCTTCGGAGGTTAGGTAAACTGGTCGTTGAGGAATTCGACTTCCGCGGTATAGTTTAATATCTTATCTTAGCCACACTTCATCCGCGCTTCTTTTTTGGATATACGCCTTCTAGTGCCTTCAAATTTATAGTTCTATATTCTATATCGGTACTCTTCTATGCATCTTTCTGTTGTTCAGCCGTTCGAGAAAAGCTCTTGGTGGACGGGCTCCATGCATGTCTCATCTACACTATAGCTTTTCGTTGACATATTAAAAATTCACTCCCTGTTCTTATTACATTTCGTGTGCAGACAAGGAAGAAGAGCCGCAATTTCCAAGAAGGTGAAGATCACACAGCCTCTCCGGAGTCCGAACCGTATGTTTTTGGTCTTTCGCGCATCTTCCGTGAATCCTTTAAGAATCTTAGCTATCTCAGCTGCAAGTTGTTAACCAGTCCTTCCCTACACCGCGACATTCTCTAAGGAAATCTCCTCCTATCAATTCTTCTCTACGCTACATCGATGACATCCTCAGAATTCAGACCAACTTCGGCAGCTTTGAGAAACTTCAAAGCAGTCTCAAATCATTCGGACCACCCTCTGAGGGAGTTCGCAGATTATATACTCAAAATTCAAAGAGGCTACGAAGTAAGTGATTCCGGGTTTCTCTAGAAATAGGTACACTAAACGAAGACCCTCCAGGAAGGTTTGTCTGAGGATCTTAAACGCTTGATTGCGGTTGTATATGAGTTTGGGGTCGCCAAGATTGATAGAGAGGAAAAGACTGACCCAAGGTTAGTAGTAACCTACGCAAGACTGGAATCGAGATTGACCGCGTTTTCTAGGGAGCTTGATCGGCTTGCCGATATCATGGGCATTGTAGCTTTGGCGAAGGATACATCAGAAGTGCTATATCAGCAAATATACTTTGAAATGGAGTTATCAAGAATAAGGACCGTGAGTAGGCCTTGACATCTATGTCTGTCGGATTCGATTTGATTTACCTTTCATTTTCAGCGATCCTCATCACCTACAACTTTCGCAACTCCTCCCGAGCAGCTCTCGCCGATTGTTCTTCGAGACTGTCATTTTTATAATGCGCAAGGGGGCGTATACGTCACAACAAATAACGACTATTCAGTGACCTCCAATTGCCACAATAAAAGCAATTTCGAATTCATCACCAACTCGGAGATAGAGAGAGCAGCCTTTAGACAGCCATTCATCCCTAATCACAAATTCAATGTATCAAATTCCTCTCCCACACCAGCTTTCAAAAATCCCAATGACATACACTCAAGAGGTGCGGCCCGCATGGAGGACCATCTCAGTCGAGATTGTTCAGTCTTCGCATCAACAGATAACTCCTGGATGTCCCAAACTGGTTTTTTGGATGGGCCTGGCACTGACTTAGAACTAACCCAAGGTCATTGTAATTTTTTGCCCAATCCGCTCAAACACAGACTGTACTACTATTAATAATACAATCAGTTTCGCTCGTCCAAGTTTTCATGCCCTGATATATAACGAACATTTTCAAGTTGTCTTATTAGCTCAAATTGGCGTCATATTCTGGAGACCATTCACAAGAACTATTCGTTGGAAAAATGCTGGTTAAAAACTTATCAACTGTGATTCTGGTTTTCAGGAAAGCCGACGCGGCGGGAATCCATGAGTGAGTTTGATCTGGGCGCATCACACCGAGCATCATGCTGTTGCATTATTCCTTATTCTTACTATCTTGATATGTTACACCGGGGCATGGGTAGTGACAGCTTGTGCTCTCAGCACCGATCGTGTATTGGTACCATGGTTTTACCAGTTCAACAATCGTATAGTGAATAAAAATCCGCTTGTCAACAAAATGTCATTGACGTCCACTCGAGGATGCTGATTTAAAAAAAAGCCCGTCCAGAAGCAGTCGGGCAGTAAATGCCCGCCAGACTTAACGCTTCAGCATGGACAAATCTAATGGCCCCGAGCATCTGCGAGGCCTTGTCGCGAAGTAGTTGCTCCGGGGGTGTTGGGACTCCAGAGTTCATCTAAACAATGTTATGGACGCGACATATCTTTTCATACTGATTTAATAGCTTTCCATTTTTCCTTCCCTTCAGGTGGACAGTTCAGTGCGGGATTGCTTTATCCGCCTCCATTTTACTGTTAGATTCATGCTATTTATTAAACCTACAATGCCCGCTTAGCTCAGAGGTAGAGCTTTGTACTTATGGGTTCCCACGGTCATGCGACCGTATTACCTAAGCATATGTGATGCAAAGGTCGGCAGTTCGATCCTGCCAGTGGGCAAGGAGTTGATTTCATTATTTCATTTTTTCTTTCCTTGCTCTTATAACCGGATGATATTTACATGTTCCACAACCATTGTTGGTTGCCTGAAAAAAAAAAAAAAAAAACAAAAAACAAAAAACAAAAACCAAAACAAACAATGTACAGTAAGGAAGAAACAGTCTTACAGCGCTGTGCAAAAATAATGACACCTGGGAATCATCTTGCCTCATCAAAAATGTCAGTAATATATAACTGCATAAAAAATAAATTGTTCTTTATCAAACTTTCACTGTACACAGGGATGTGGTTAAGGCTTAGGACCTAAATCTGTCTGGATATTTACATAGGTCCTAATTAGGTCTTAATATGGATGTGAACAAGGTTTGGGTGCTGGCATACTGGTGGAAAATGCTGTCAGATGAAAATGCCTCTAATAAGGGGACTTTTGAGGCATGTAATGACCATGGCTTCCTTGCTTACACTCCTTTTTGGTGGTATCACTCTAGAGCCAGCCACTCAAGATATAGACTTTAGTGAACAGTCACAATGGTAGCCTACTAGGCAAGATGCTTTTACTTAGTAAGAGAAGCTTCTCAAGGAGCTCTTAGCATTAGAATAGGATAATAGCATCTTGGATGACAAGGATTTAAGTTCGGGCGATGAATACAAGGAGAAGTAGTGTTAATATAGGTCCTGAAATGCTCCTAATTTACTCTTAATTAAGACCAATATTAAGGTATTAGTACTTAGGAGGCCTTAATTAAGGCCATAAGTACATCACTGCACTGTACATAGGCAACACTTCAATGGTCCAGAATCTAACTTCTGGGGTAGGTTTGAAGACATATATTAGCTGCCAGGCCCATGCTGGTGAAGGACTTCAAATTCACACGCAGGCACTTATTTGATATCAAGAGTATGAATTGTAAGAATGTTTTAGATCTATTTACTTTGAGTATAAATTATGGTGTCTAGGGTACACTGTAACATTTTTGTATCTAGAACCTGAGCCCATCTTGCTCAAAAAAATCAAAAATGTAGTTTCATACATGTGACATGCATTTGAAGAATTGTTTTTGCAAAATCAATGACATCAAAATGTTTGTGTAACCTTATGGAACTACTTTGTGCAATAAAGAATGGATAAATTGTTTACTTGAATTGTACTTGGACCTAAATCAGTATACAGAAAAAGTTTGAAGACAAGTACCAAAGCACAAAGTGCAGAAATGATTTTGATTTTTCAAATGTGTGTCTGTGGTCAAAACTCCCAGGAGTCGTTATTTTTGCAAAGCGCTGTAGGTATTTTGTGCGGTGTATGGATCATTTTAGCTCCCAGAACTTACTATTAGCATACAGATTTTATCATCTGATTTGAAAGTTATGTTTTGAAAGAAATCTAACAGAAATGTTTAAACCATTTGGAAACCCAGTCTTACATAAGATTTAAGAATCTGGATCTAAGTATAACTGATAGAAAGCTTGCAATTTGTTTTGCAGAAGAGTTATGATGAGAAAAAATTAAAGCAAGTAGTCAAAGTAAATACTAACATAAGTATATTCAGTGATATTCTTACTAGTTGAAACTTGAAGCAGATTTCCGTCATTCCAATTCTTTGTCTTAAATCACCCAATTATCCCCCCCCAGGCTACCCACATGTGACTCACTGTGTCACATCTTTACCGAAAAGAGATCTCAATTCCGCATTGCTCGAACAACAGGATCCTCCCCGAATTCATTTATAATTGAAGAATGCCCAACAAGATTGGAGTCGACATTTCCACTAGCGCCGAGTCCAGGTAAGTGAAATAGCTGAATACTCGGATTACTCATCGGGTTTCGTTGTTCTCGAGGTTGCTTGGTATTAGCCATGAAATGCGCAAAGTCGACATTTTCACTGGCACTGTGTGCAGGTATATGGAATAGCTGAGAATTTGAACTTCCCTTTGAGCTTTGCCGCCGCTGAGTATTGACTATCACATGTACACCCGACTGTCTAGAACGCCACGTGCGCAGGTGAAGAATAAATCGAGCTGTCAATGCACCCGAGAGACTTAAAATATCAGAGAATTTGACTTGATCATCATCAACTACCACTTTGATACTTACGGTAAGGTCAAACCGTCGAGAAGACGCTGTAGCCATCCAGTCTGAGTATTATGAAAATATATCAGCTTAGTTTAGCAAGCAGCAAGCAAGAAACTCTACCGGAGCACGCTGTAGCAGCAAACAGTTTAGAAAACCAACATCAAAGGAAAGCGGCTCACAACGTCAAGAATCACAGAAGATATTGTCAGAATAGATATAGTACTAGTGATACTCAAAACAGAGTTCAATCTTGAGGTCAGAATGACGCACCAGAAATACAAAATTCCTGATAACAATTTGATGAGGGCGGCCCATCGCAATAAATTGTAAACACCTTACCTTCTTCAAGAACAAGATAAACTAAGCGGTGCTTTTGACTTCTCCAAGGACCACCGACTTTCAACGCCTGGAAAGTCCTGATAGTGGTAATTGCGGCAACAGATGTTTCAAAAGCAATGGTGAAAACCGAACGAAGTAAACTTGCTATAAGTGGTCGGAAAATCAGGACAGTCATACTCCAAGCATCGTGAACTCCATCCGAACCTCTATAAATTTCCAAAGAGAATCGGTGAATCAGTATCAATCGTGTAGTACAGTGGGGCTGTGTACACACAGAGGCGGGTCCGACGTATTAACACATTTCTCTGAAGGGACATGGAACTAGGCCGAAGTTAGCAACGGGATGTTGAAGTGATCGGCTTTGAACATACCGCATCTGCTATGACACATATTGTGCCAAGGACCACCAGGTACCCTAGTATTAGACGGTTCCGAGAGCAAACAGCATAAGTGCGTCCTATCAATGTCGCTGGAATATATGTAGAAGGAATCAATAGGACGCAGCATCTGAAGAGAAAAGTTTGCGCTGACCAACGATAGCAGCTCTACCAAAAACACTGAGCGCAGATGTAAACTTTTTCCAATTATTGCAGGCCACTGAAACGCTGCGATGATAATTCAAATGTTAAAATCTCAACATTCGGAAGCTGTACGACGGACTAGAAGATATCAGCTTAGATTTATTGACATGGACGAGTAGCTTACCCTTGAGCCAAGCATATTAGATATTTCTAGAAGATACAATACATTCGCCAGAAGGGCATATCGGCAGAATATATAAAACAAAGTTGAAAGCGAAAACTTCGCTCCCCATATGTACTGAACCTAGAAACAGTCTTAGAATATTACTGCTAACAAAGACAAAAGATTATTCACCTCCCTAGGGAAGGTTAGTATCCAGTCATAATACAGTAGCGCTGTGTGGTTCCCAGTTCATCAATGAGCGGCATTTTTACAGATAACTTGACAGTCACCGACGCTAGCTCAACTAACATCATACTGCAAGTAACTGTCGCAAGCGATCCTCATGAACATTTGAGTAAAAACAAAGGAACACAACTCACTGAGTTCTGGTAGCAACTTGATCGGCCATTCAAGCAAAAGAAACTATGAAGCAGTGGCAGACACTACATTGGCAGAGCAATAATGCGCTTTAAATAACAAAATTTTTTGAGTGCAGCAACAGCTTTTCGGAAAGGACTAACATAACTGTGATTATGTTAAAGGAGACGGCGTTGGCATTCTACTGCAAGTCAACTGCAAGTGGACCTGGGGTGGACCACGCACGTTCGATGATCTATTCAGACGTGATTCAGACAACACAAAATTGCTGTTAAAAAATGACAGTTGTGCCTTAATCGGGACTTGGAAGCAAGTTGACCAGAAAAAGGATGGTTCCGGGCGGAACTGGTTTGAAAAGAAATTTCATTGGTGTGGTTATGTGTGCCCAATCATCTCATGGAGGACATTCGCTTTTAGTCAAGGTAAGGTAAGGTGAAGTATATTACTGGCTTGGGACCAAGAACTGATACACCAAGGCAGCCCCTAGTAAGGGCCCCATGTGCATTGGGATGCTTCGGGAAGGGTTACAATAATTTGCATTACAGTCCATACTCGATAGTCCGCGTTCACAGGAAAGTGAAATAAACACGTACCACTGAGAACAAAGTTCACCATAGAGAATATAACATCGTTCGGTTCAATTATCACAGGAAAAGACAGGGCGGGAAGGGAAGGGTAGCGTAAAATGTCACTGCCAGCGAGAGAGAAAAAAACCTAATGAGTATTGAGCCTCATACTAAATATAACAAAAACCCTACCTGACGAGCCGCGAGACAGAGGGAAAAGCAATCAGAACTCTGTCTCACCAGGATAGAAATAAGACAGATAGTAATTCCATGTCTTATAGCATTGAGACTAAAAAAATCCTGATGCAGAAACACCGCTTCCGACCTTTGCACAGGGGGGGCGCTGCCGCATCTCCTTTGGACCTGTGGGAGCTTCAGGTGGAAATGCTCAGGTGCTGCTGCGTTAGTCTTCCTGGAATGACTAGCTTCCATGAAGTCCGATCCAGGGGCCGGAAGGTAATTTCTTTAAATTACACTGTACAGCCCCCAGGTCTGGTATCGAATGAGCTAAATGAGGCCAAGACAAATTTATCCCCTGGTATGTATAAGAGTCCGCGGGAACCGAGGCGGAACATCAATGGGTTATCGTTGGTGAGTATCATGGCAGACACAGGCAATTTCGTGAAGACCGTCACGGTAAACGGCGAGCAACGATTTCATCGAGCGCCCACGGGTTTGCCAGTAAGCGCTGTAGAATGTCACTCGCTTTCAAGGTGAATTGACCTCATTCATTCCACCTCTTCAATTGCGAGTCCGTATATCCCTCCTTTTGCTGCTGCAATGGTTTACTAGGACCAATCACTACTATCATGCACCCTTCCACTCCATGTTGTCCTCATCGGTCCACGAATCATCGATGATGATGGCTGACATTCACGAGTAACATTTCAAAATCCCTAAAAAACAGTCCCATCGCTGCGATTCTTTTCACGCCTACCTTACAGTGATAGCTCAAAAAGCTGGATGCGTCGTTTCCATTACCGAATCTCAGACCTCCGCTCTTGTATACTGGTGGAGACTGGCACTACTGAAGGTCCGCTCTCAGACTTTCCGTGTATATGTGCCTTGAGCCTCGAGGCGACGCCATGCAGAGGTTTTCTATGGGCCGATATTGGAGTCCAGCATGGTCGAATAAGAATTGGAGCATCCACGTTCTAAATTTGACGTATTCTTTTTCTCGCTCCTCGCATTCAACCAGTGTTTCGCTCGATTTCCTGCCTCATCTTTCCCAACGCAACCATCTCTCAGACTTATTTGCCTGGAGGGCACGCATATCCTTCACGTCCTATCCAAACTTCCGCAGATATCGAAGAGCATGAGAGTGACCGCCATAACAGCCAAATCTTTTGCATTCCATGTTCTTTCCGATTTGTTGTTTGTTGGCCTCGCTGTTACGGAAAAGCATGCTACACTGGCCCTTTCCTGTATTTTTCTTAACCAGCCCTATGTTGCCAGTCGATACTAAAAAAGGCCGCGCTCAGTGAATTCTCCGATGACGAGAATGCCGATTACTTCGCATAGGACCTCGATGATTCATCCCTGTTCATGAACACATTGAGACCATTTGAATATGAAAAGAGAAGGGAATCAAGATAATCAAGATGCAGAGAGAGGGAGCTCGAGTCTTGGAAAAGAGGTACTTTGGTGACAATGAGGAGACAAACATTGCCTCTCGGCCCCGGTCCCTGCAGCTCCTGCCTTTCTCTTGTCGCATTTGTATTCCAAAAAAAAAAGACTCATGCTGTGGTAGACATGTTGGTCAGGTCCCGGAAACGAGTATTATAAATGAAGGGCGTAGCAATTTCGCGTTTGGAGCAAGTGCTTATGGAGGGCAATGGGCCTCCCTGCGTGGAAAGTTGGCAAACTACGAGGGGGGAAATGAGGATTGACATATGTCTAAATGTTGAGGGCAATAAAATAGCTGGCGATTGGCCTCAGTCGTTCCATTCATGATTGTTTGCGATCGTGAAAAGCATCCTTTCTTCCTTGTATGCTTTATACTCATTCCCTTCACACGACTTCAGCAATTGTCGTTACTAGTACCTTTCGTATCTTCTTGCTAGTTTCGTACTTGCACGCTCCCAGTCCAGTAACTGTTGCCAACACCCTTCCTACGTAGGGTTATCCATCGATTAAATGTTTACGATTGAAAACTATGTACACAGTAAGTTTGTTCATGCGCATACCTTCACAGAGACTCTTAAGGTTCGGGGCAATTAGACGATGCAGAATCAGATAGCCCAAGCCGTAAACTGTAAGGTCGAGGCTCGGCAGTCGGGTATAAGTGATGCTTCTGATGTTGAACACCTGCTCCTGGAGTGGCGTGCCTCGAAGAGGTTCAACAAGGCGTGGGATCAGACTTCCTTCGAAATAGACGAATAATTTCGATGTTCGTAATATCCTCATAAATTGTCCCTCGATCACGCCAGAGGGTCCGAATAACAATTTATGGCCAGCCACTCGAGACGGAGAAGAGGAGGGGAGTCCATCGAGGCGAGATGAAGAAAGGCTACAGGAACTATAAGATTGAGGGAGCGGACGCGGTGGAGATGAGGAGTCATGCGTTGCAGTAAGGCTCCACTTGACGTCTGCGAATCGCTCTCGAACGTCAGGTCCAACCATAAGGGCGCCCTATCAGTCACAGAGCTGCACTTAAGCCACTGCTGCAAGACCTCGGAAAAGTCATACAAGCGAGATGAATTGCAGACTATATAGTAACTTGATTCTCAAGGAAAAAATTAAAATGCTGATATATACTACTTGATGATATTATGACAAATTAAAGCAAATTTTCGTCTATACCAGAAGGTAACTTGAACAAGAATGAATGAAGATCCTCAATTCCGCATCGCTCGAACTACAGGATCCTCCCCGAATTCTTTCACAGTTGAAGAATGCCCAGCAAGATTTAAGTCAACATTCCCACTAGCACTGTATCCAGGTAAACGAAATGGATGAATATTCGAATTTGCCTCTGGCCTTTGTTGTTCTCGAGGTTGCTGGGTGTTAGCCACGAAATGCGCAAAGTCGACACTTTCACTGGCATTGTGTCCCCGTATGTGAAAAAACCGAGGATTTAGACTCCCCTTTGAGTTTCGTGGCCGCTGGGCATTGGAGATAACATGTACGCCTGACTGTCTGAAACGCCAGGCGCGCAGATGAAGAATAAATCGAGCTGTCAAAGCACCCGAGAGACTGTAAATATCAGCGAATTTAATTTAATCATCAGCTACCACCACTTCAATGCTCACGGCAAAGTCAAACCATCAAGAAAACGCTGAAGAAATCCAGTCTATAGTTAAAATAGTTCAGCCTAGTTCGGACTGCCGTTCTAAATCCCTACCGGAGCACGCTGTAGTAGTAAACAGGTTAGAAAAACAACATCCAACCACAAGAGAAAGGAAACGGCTCACAACATCAAGAATCACAGATGCTATTGTTAGGATTGATATAGAACTAGTGATAGTTACAATGGAGTTCAATCTTGAGGTCACAGAAATGACGCACCAGAAATACAAAATTCCTGGTAACAGTTTGATGAGGGCAGCCCATTGGAAGAAATTGTGTACACTTTACCTTCCTCAAAAACAAGATAAACTAAGCGGTGTTTTTGACTTCTCCAAGGACCACCGACTCTCAACGCCTGGAAAGTCCTGATAGTGGTAATTGCGGCGACAGATGTCTCAAAAGCAATGGTGAAAACCCAACGAAGTAAAGTTGCTATAAGTGATCAGTCAGTGCGGCCATACGCTAACCATTGTATTGTGATCTGGATCCGAACCTCTATAAATTTCCAAAGAGAATTGGTGAATCAGTCTCAATTGTGTATGAGTAGAACGGTGGGCTGCGTACAAAGGGGGGTCCGATGTATCAACACATTTCTCTGAAGAGACATGGAACTATACCGAAATGAGCAATGGGCCGTTGAAGAGATCGGTTTTGAGCATACCGCGTCTGCTATGACACACGTTGTGCCTAGGACAACCAGGTACCCTAGTACTAGACGGTTCCGAGAGCAAACAGCATATGTACGTCCTATTAATGTCGCTGGAACATGCGTAAAAGGAATCAGTGATAGGACACTCCATCCGAGTGGAAAAGTTTGCGCTGACCAACAACAGCAGCTCTTCCAAAAACACTCAGTGCTGATATAAACTTTCTCCAGTCATTGCATGCCACTGAAGCGCTGTGATGATAAGTCAAATGTTGAGATCTCAAATTTCAGAAGCTGTATGACATACTGGAGGATATCAGCTCAAATTTTGAAATGAATAAGGAACTTACCCTTGAGCCAAGCATACTAGATATCTCTAGAACATATAACACATTCGCCAGAAGGGCATATCGGCAGAGAATATAGAACAGAGTTGAAAAAGAGAATTTTATTCCCCATACATACTGAACCTAGAAACAGTTTTCAAAATAGTACCACTAACAAAGTCAAAAGATTATTCACCTCCCTAGGGAAGGTTAGTATCCAATCATAATACAGCAACGCTATGTGTTTCGTCAATAAGCTGCATTGTCACACTTCGTCTGATAGTCACCGATGCAAGCCCAATTAACATCATACTGCAAGTAACTGTCGAAAGCAATCCTCATGACATTGGTAGGGAAAACAAAAGGATACGACTCACTGAGTTTGGGAAGCAGCGACTTGTCCGGTCATTGAAGCAAAAGAAAGTACGCAGCAGTGCAGGTTGTCATCGTACCACAGAGCAGTGAAGTGCTTTAAATCAAAGTAATTTTTGAGAGCAGAAGCTGCTTTTCGCCAGTCACGCCATACATATAAAAATGAAACGGCCAAATCTGACACTAGTACGAGGAACCTAAGGTTTCGTTATTCATTCTGAAAGAACTGTGGCGATGTTGAACGAGATGGCGCTGGCATTCTGCAAAGTACTACAATGATTTGTTCAGAGATTGCTGAAAAATTGAATTGCTGTCGAATGATCAACAGAGTTGAATGACAGTTGTGTCTTACCTGGGTTACACCTTGAAGGTGGGATGATGACTAGGAACTAGTTTGAGCAGAAACGCTTGGTTTCTTCATAGCCCTCAGGCTGGGCCAATATAGGTTTGGTATCGAATGATTAAGCTTCGACGAAGCATCAGTCTATGAGTTGAAATGAGCATAGGCAAATCTTTTCCTAGTAAGGAATCCGCGGGACCGAAGCGGAACATAGGAGTGTATCATGGCAGATATCGGAGGATATCATGGCCGATACACAGGTTTCGCTTGAAGTTTAGTGAAGAACGTCAACGTCAAGGCAACGTCACAGTAAAGAGTATTAAGCGCCCGCCAGTTCCAGCATAAGCGCGCATGGGCAACGCATCGTTGTTGTTGTTACGAGTCCGGAATGTAATGGAGGAATCGTCTTGCAAGGGGACTTAACCATTTTCCCACGGTCTTTCACAGCTTGATATATCAAATTTTATCCCCATATTTGGACTTGTCACTTTTCGTGACTTGCGTTATTTGTGTGACTTTCCAACCACCACAATCTCCTTCCTCCGTTTCCCTCTGTGCTTTCTCATGTAGCTCCGTGCACCCTCCCCTCTTATCACCCTTTCTCCCGCTCCCTTTAATTTTTACCTTTTTTTTTTTCTTTCTCTTTGCTACATTGCTGCTTCTTGACATTTATTCTCTGTCACTTGGCTGTTGTTCTCTTCCTGTTGTCTTTGCTGTTCCTGTCATTGAGAGAACAGCAGTAAAGGGCAAACACCTGAGAATCTCCCTTAGGAAATCATATTTTTTGGCTATCTCAAAAGGGTATCCAATCAACTATCACTCCCACCCACTTAGCGTCAAACCCTGGCTAGAGCTTCACTCGAAGCTCCTCTTTTGTATTACTACACTCTCACTATGTATCTGAATGTGTAGGATCCAACAGGTACAAAATGGCCAAGTACCAGAGGGTGGCCGACTTGTGGGTAAGCGATAGTATTCCAAACTCATATGTCAGTATAAGCATCTGGACTTGTAGATGCCGCGCGCGTAGCGCGATGGCCCACATCCCCCAAGTAGTAAGGGTATGGATCCTAGATCCACAGTCATTCTACGTACTCAATGGTCTCAGTATGTAGTCTTAGATATAGTATCCATTCCCTTAGTTCGTTGTATGCGTTTGCCTCCGTATGTTTCGTCTCTGTTTCATTTCATATATTTCATATTGATAGTTGTATATATATATGTATTTACGAGGATCCTGTATATTTGTTGAATCAACGCCATTATATCGGCATTTTCTCTCTCCTCGCTTGTACTTCTGCCGTCCCGATATAGAGGATCCACCAGAGCCCTCACAGTTGTCACTTCCATTTTTCAATTGCAAATCAGCATATTGTAGAGTACATCTTTCTGTTATTTAGTATCACAGCTGTGACTGTCTGTGTCATCTAGACCGTCCTGACTTAGCCCTCAAAGCTTTCTCTCTCTCGAAAAAAAAAAGATTTTCCAGCAAATTATGAGTCATGCCACACCTTCCACTTCATATTGTTCTCGTCGATCTACCAGTCGTCGTCGAAGATGTGAGACGTAGACTGGGACTCATGACAAACATCCCTAGTTTTGCAGCTCAAAAAGCTAGCTTCCATTACCGAATCTCGTCGGACTTCTGCTTTTGTGTACTGGCGGAGACTGGCTCTACCGAAGGTCAACTCTTGGACATTCCGTGTACCTTGAGCTTCGAGGCAGCACCATGCAGAGATTTTTTGAGGATTGACATACGCCTGAAAGCTGAGAGTGACAAGGTATACTGATGGCGAGTCCATGAATGATTGTTCTGCAATCGTGAAAAGTACTTATAAGCTGCCGTGCCCAATTGACTTCCTTGTTTCTCTCGTTCTTGTATGCTTTATACTCATTCCCATCACACGACTTCAGCAATTGTCGTTACTAATACTTTTCGTATTTTCTTGCTAGTTTCATACTTGCATGCACCCAATCCGTTAAATGTTGTCAACACTCTTCCTACGTACTGTCATCCATCGATTACATGTTTACGATTGAAATCTATGTACATAGTAAGTTCGTTCATGCACATACCCTCACCAAAGTCCTGTAAGTTTAGCCTGCATAACATGAGTATAAAGTACGGAGTATAAACAACGATAAAATTCATTGATACTCAATGTCCAGTCCTCCAAGCCGCATCAAGTCCAACCGACGAGCCACATTGGACTCAGGCGGCCAACCGAAGCAATCCGATCCAACCAAATCCAGCCTTACCTCCTTCAGCCGACACACCGTCCCCAACTCGATAGGTAGCCATCGCGATTCCACAGCGTCAACCACTCTGGCCGCATCCATGATAACAATGAAAATCAAACCCATCGCAGTCCCCGAACACTCGAGATGAAAAACCTCCAGAGCAGGAAGTACGCGAGTGGTTGTGCCTGTAATCACGTACGTTTGTAGAGCGTACAGCGTCTCGCTCGCCGATACAAATGGAGACCGGCGAACCTTGAGTGTGCGAAGGTGTGCACCGACGTCAGTACACACCACCAGATTAATGAATTCCCGGTTTGGAGAGAGTCGAGCGAATCCAGCTCGAGGCTCTGGAGTCGGAAGCCGGATTGCGTTTTGAATATGAGCAATGTCGGTCCAAGCGTCCCAGGTACCGACGGGAAGTTCCTCTTCAAACTTGTCGTGACTCCGCTTATGCAGAGTCTCTTCAGGTTCGGGGCAATCAGACGCTGCAGGATCGAATAGCCCAAGCCGTAAACTGTAACGTCGAGGCTCTGCAGTCGGGAGTGAGCGATGCTTCTGATGTTGTGCACCTGCTCCTGGATCGGCGTGCCTCGAAGAGTTTCAAGGAGACGTGGGATCAGACTCCCTTTGAAATGGACAAGGATGGGATATCGGAGGAGGATGATCAGGAAGGATTTGGGATCTCCGACGAGAATGTCAGGTAGGTCTAGAGAGGTAATGAGGCGTCCAAGGTTCGACACCGTTAAAATCATGAACCATTCATCGAACAAGACACCCCATTTATCCATTGCATCCCGACTACGGCATTCCAGCGCCCACAACTTTGTAGTCGTCGCGTGAGCGAATAGTTTCGATGTTCGCAATATCCCCATACATTGTCCCTCAGTCACTCCAGAGGGTAAATGCTCCCACATCGGGTCTGAACAACTCGTGATGGACACCCACTCGAGACAGGGAAGAGGAGGAGAGTCTAGGGAGGCGAGATAGAGAAGAAAGGCTAGAGGAACCACAAGATTGAGGGAGCGGACGCGATGGAGATGAGGAATGATTTGCTGTAGCAAGGTTCCACTTGACGTCTGCGAATCGCTCCTTATCGTTAGGTCCAGCCATAAGGACTGCGCGCCAACAGTTGGCACAGAGCTACGCTCAAGCCACTGCTGCACGACTGAAAAGTCTTCGTTCCGAGCTAAATACTCGTCTAGAATATTCAGCTTAACACTGGTCCAGCACTCTGGCACACTTCGTACAACACTTGCCCACACGGGAGACACTTGACACAAGACGAGCTGTGGCGGAAGACCGTGCGATGCGCCGCGACCAGGTGAAGGACGGAATTGCTCGTGCCCAAAAACATGAAAGCAAAAGATCCTACCCAAGACCTCGGGAAAGCCATACAAGCGAGATATGGGAGAGAGCCGGTGAAAGATGGCTTCCTTTTCGCGTATAAACACCGCAATCCGGAAGTTTAGGTGTGCAGCAGTGCCTTGAGGTAAGTGAGGTATCCAGTTAGACAGGTGCCGGATGCTCTGATCTATCTCCGGCACACGATGAGCAAGCTCTTGTGCGCTCATGAGCTTGATTCTTGGAAAGTCGGGGATCCTTAGTTCAGAGGTGACGGTGGCAAGTGAAAACATCTCGAGTGCTATGAGAGAGATGTAGCTCGTGCATTAACCTACGAAGATACAGAGTCCTCACCTTGAAGCTCTGTTTGGCGAGCAAGTGGAAGAGTAATGGTTGGATTCTACGTTGGAGGCGACGGTGGCTTATATCCCATCCTTTTGAGAGGACCCGCCCTTTGTTCCAACTAGCGCCTCAATATTGCATATAGGATTCGAGAGAAACAAAGCCATGACGAGTCAGTGGCAATAGTAACAATTGCAGATTGAAAAGGTCTGCTTGATTCAAAGGCGAAATACACGTGATGGTAGTAACAGAACAAGGACGGTTCGATTTCTCAAAAAATGTTTCCATCATATGTATTGCGTTTTGACTTGGCATCAGCGGACTCATCAATCCCGAAAACCGAAAGACTTTTACTCGTGAATGTCCACAGCTCCACTATAAATCCTATAGATACCTCCTTCCAACATGCTCAATAATATTCCACGGCTCTAACTCACGGTAAGGATCATCGGGATCCATAAACATGGACGTCGGAAGTAAGTTTCTTGCCCCCCGCGCCGCCGCCGCCGGTACACCTGTACCCAACCGATGTCGAACATAAGCTTGTACGATGAGCTGCTCAATCCTGTATACGGTCAGATAAATCAAATATCCAAGGTTAGTCTTCATGAACAAGCGGGTAGGAACTCAAAAGGAAAGATTCTCACCGTCCTTTGACTAAAAACGTCACACCCTGATTGAAAAATCCCTTGAGAATCTGCATTTCTAGACCCTGGTATAATCTCTTCAACCCGGTCGCCCGATCAGTATCGACAGACGATTGAGGGTGAGGATATCGACCGTGATAAGCATCTAGCATGATCGTTCTCAGCGTTGGCCCTGATGAGGACGCCGAGGATAGTGTCTTTCGGGAGACTTGAAGGCGGGTCTTGGCGAGTATGAGAGGGTACAAAAGTGCAACAGCTGTTTCGAGCGGACCAATTAGTCAGGTCTAGCCTTAATGGAACACCAACACTCACCAATCGAATTTGATACCGCGCCGCCAAAGAACGATTGTATAGGTGTCGGATCGAGCGTAGCTGGCTTGCCATTCGCAGCTGAGGGAGGTCGGGTCAAAGCTAACAAGCGCCTAAACATCTGATAGAACGCCAGAGTAATCGAAGGATTTAGCGAGAGCAGGATGGTTGTGTTGAACCCTACAGAGATAATCGATATATGAGTATGCTGAGCGAATCTTAAAGAAGTAACAATACCTCGCCAGAACCCGGATAAACCTTGCTCTTTGTATATCTTCTTTACCGCTTCGAGAATACGGTTATTTCCATCCGCGTCCTTTTCATCTTCGTCATGCCTCCCTGTTTGGAATCTTAGAGTTATAATCGAGAGAGGCATCGACACAGCTCTTGAAGCGACTCCGGATAGGAATCCAAGAGCAAGATCTTGCCATACAGTGAGTTTGACAGAGGGAACAGGCTTGCCGGACGTTTTTATGGATGATGGCGTGGACGCTCGCGATCCAGTGAGTTGACGAATTAGGAGTTTACGGAGGAAGGAGTAGATATAAAAGTAGAAAAAGCTAAAGGATGTTAAAACTGTTCCGATGTTCAAGGACCTTTGACTTACTTTGACACCAGCGTACTAGCAGTATCAGTCAAAATCCCATCGTACAGCGCTGCTACACCATCTGAGCGAATTATAGAGTGCAAGATCCGGACGGCTTTCAGCCTAGCGAGGCTCTCGACAGCTCCTGCCTTGACTGACTCTGGGGTTCTCGGAAGAGCTAATTCCGACGCGTCAATCTCTTTCTCCTTCCCTTTCGCTGATGTATGTGTAGCTGGTTCTGGAGGAGACAACTGAACCCTAGTGGTCACCAAATCCAAAGGATATGTCAACGTATTAGCTGACGCGCTGCCTATGGCGCCTGATATGGCCTGGACAAGAGGTGGAAGGGTTGAGGTCATGATTTTAGCTGAAACTTAACTTGTGAACTCGCTGAATGAAGAGAAATTGCGAAGAACGTACATTGAGCCGCCCAGTTATCACAATTTATGAGATTATGGATACAGGAAGCCCTATATCCCAAAGCTTGAGCCTGAACGCGAAGATGTGTGTGGTGTTGAGGAATTGTTCGGCTACGTCATTCCCTACCGGGGTCCAGAATGCCGGAACTGCACGTGCTTGCGTGGGCCAGCTTTGACTTTTCCGTTTCGGGACCAACAACGCTTTCGTCCATTCCATCACGTTCTTCTAATAGGCTCTGAGATATAGTCAAGTGTAACTGCCGTCAACCGCAAATTTCCTAACTTTCTGTTTCCACGGACTTGTTGCTCATTTCGTCGATGGAGATTAAAAAAATTATTATGTTCCAATATTGGTACACGTATAAAGGCTACAGGTATATACATATGTCCAAATTATATCCTTCACGCTTTATTGTCATTCAAGCGTTTTCTTTATCCCGGAACTCAGGCAATGGTAATTTTCGTGGGTTCCGTCTCTGGCGTCGATTTTGGAAATGTGATAATCAGCAGACCATCTTCTAGAGAGGCTTTAATGTTCTCCTCCTATTTCGAAACGAGTGAGTATCATTTTAAACGTTCCACTACAAAAATCAAGCTTACCTTCACTCCCCTGGGAAGTCGCAAAGCCCTCGAAAATCTGCCGTAGCTTCTCTCGCGAAGGGCATAGCCTTCCTCTTTGTGTTCAGAGGATATCTTGCTCTGACCTGAGACAGTCAGGCGACCGTCATGGACGTTAATGTCCAGGTCTTCCTTCTTGAGTCCAGGTAGCTCGAATGTTGCGGTGACCGTGTTCTTCGCGGTATCCTCGTGAAGATCCATCCTGAGGAAGTACTGATGTAAGTATCAAGTTCCAGACGTGCCCATATTGATGTACTCACTTTGGCTTCAGAGGACTGACTGCTGTAGAGCCATTAGCGCTTCGTAATGATGATGCATCAAAGAAGCGGTCGAAATTGTGGAATGGTTCGTAGAAATAGACGGACATTGTGAGCGATGATAAGGAATTACTGAATCGAGTGGGTGATTATGTGTTTCTATGCCTCTCTCAAATGTGAGTTGAACCATTTTATACACTTCTCAAATTTTGCCAGAATCTTCGGTATCCTTTGAGAGCCTCTACTCGACGAATCGCAAAGCTTCCAGAACTTTCGCTAAGCGTGACGCCACGGTTGGTCACGGTTGTCACGAAATGTTACGGAACGCCGCAGACGCGTCGAGAACTTTCTTGGTCACAAGGGACGTCATTTGTCTCTAAACTTTCGAGGGTTCGAGAAAGTTCCCGACTCTTTGCTCACGGCTATAAAAGACTGCAGGATTCAAGTCGAATGTGTCAAAAACATAACTCGAAACCTCTCCACTGCACTTCACATCTAACACCAATACCAACAACATGTCTGTTTACTTCTACGAACCAAGCTACAACTGGGACCGCTTCTTTGACGAGTTCTTCTATCCTCGCTACCCCCGCGGGGGCCAAAGGGAGAACCAAACCCAGGCTTTGACCGAGACATCTGACACGCCCAGATTCTTCAAGCCCAAGTAAGTGGATTCTCCCTTTTCTCTCTATCTGCGATCTACGTTGATGCTGACGAGCATTTCACAGAATGGACTTGCATGAAGACAAGGAAAAGAACCTCGTCACAGCGACGTTCGAATTCCCTGGTGTCAAGAAAGAGGACGTCCAGATCGACATGCACAACGGTCGTCTGACCGTTGCAGCCGAAACCAAACTCTCCCAAGACCACGAACAGGAAGGGTACGCGGTGAGGGAGAGGAGAGTCGGCAAATTCTCTCGGACGTTGCAGTTGCCTCAGGGCGTGAAGGTAAGTTTATCATGGTTGCATGTGTGAGATTGAATGCTGACTATTGTGGTAGGAGGAAGAAGTTAAAGCCTCGATGGAGAATGGTGTGCTGACACTCACGTTCCCAAAGGCAACCGCTGAGCAGACACCACGAAAAATCACGATCTCGTAAATGGAAGATTCAGATGGTGGGCAGAACTCGGACTTGTATTTGTATTAGTAGTGGCAATATAAAATACCGTTTATAATCCTCCATATTCACCTCTGAGCAGTGATATTTGCTCCATAGGTATCCCAATAAATGCGGCCTAGCTTTGAGGGACATACGGCTCAGTATCTAGCGTCAAAACTTCTAACGCGCATTATGATTCGATCACATGATTCCTGATGTTAATTGTGACGCGCGTTGCCGCCTGTTTGCCCCTTTCCGCGTCAGCCCCCGTATCCAGAGTCCTTACTGAAGAAGAATGCTCGAATTTCTTCCTTGAACCTGCAGAGATTAAGTTCAGTAATTCTCCTGAAGGTCTCCAAGATATGATGTTTCGTGAATGTGAATGGAAGGTTGGTACGCTCGGGGTTCCGAGCCTGTTCTGATACTATTTGACAGTATATGAAACCATTCCTAAGTCCTTTCCCGACTCAATCTCTTCCTGAGCACTTCTTCTGGACTCCAGGGAAAGAACGACCCGATTATAAATTTTTATGGGGCTGGGCAACAGCATGGGAACAAGTGTATAATCTCGTGGAAAATAAATTTCCTAATGCTGTTCGACGATTTAAGGATGAGGAGCCGAATGACGTTGGAACAAGTCTTGACGCTGCTCCTCTCATTGCCGAGGTGTGTGGTTTGCGCTTTCTGGTCCTCCAGTCAACTTTCACTGGCCCTCGGATGTTCGGGTTCGAGGGGCCTCCAATGTGGGTTGTGATACGCACTTGCAATATTGGCCCAGTTCGATCAATAAAGGGTCAGTTTGCTGCACTGCAAATTTCTATCCGAATTATACTGAATGATCTCTTTTTCTAGCTCTCGCTGTCATTAGGCTTTCATGTTAATTGCCTCCATCGTGTAATTGCTTTGAAATTGCTGTCTAGTTGCTCCATTGTAATTGTTTTTCTGAAATCACCGATACGATAATTGAAACTTGAACTTGGTTAATTCATCGACCAGGCGTTAAAGAACGCTTTGTGTATAGGTCAGCACAACTCTCAAAAATTCTAACAATCGATGGGTTAATAACTTTTATTCCTTTCGGTCTGAAACTCCACCTTCCTGGGAATGTCCTTTTGTAGGGGTACTGGATTTACTGGGGGCCGAAGTAGATTCTCCCATCATGAGAAGGGCATGCGTGACGGAAAGTTGAGGTTTCCTTGTTAACTGGAGCCTTCAGTCACTACGTTCAAACCCTACCAGCCAATCCTAAGCTCGCAGACGCAGTCATGGCTCTTCATTCCAAAGACATTATTCACGCAACCTACCACCTTGTATTACTCTGCTCGGGATCGAAGGCATTTGATACACAATGGCAGTATTTCGAAAACTTCGTGCAGCCTCCCTTTAACAGACCAGCCGTACACCCCGAATCCTGCTGACCAGCCTATCATGTTGAAAACTCGCATGTTATCACTATATCTTTGACGCTTACTTTTTTTTTTTTCAACTCAGCTGGCTCTTCCCTTATCTCCGACTACCGGGAAGCACCCTTCTTATCCCTTTTTGGCTCTCTTAGATCATTTGAGCACCGGAGAACCGGTCATGTACGGTGAAATATCTATCGCGGAAGGATATTATGTATGTTGCCAATATTCCTCGGTTCTCAAAACAGGCCCGTTTTGATATCCCGCGCGCTGTCCTCATCTCGCTTTGAGTCCCTTGTTCATAGTGCCGTGTACTTGGTCGAGAGCGCTCACTGTTTCATTCCGAATCGTGAACTTCTTCGCCTTCTGTACCTTTTTACGACTTGGTTGCATAAGGTATCGCGCTGCCTTCTGGCGTTGCTTTCTCCGCCCAAAGAATGTTGTCTGAAACGTACCTCCACCGATAGATCTGTAAATCCAGATGGATCGACCTTCATTATCGACCTACCCATTGCCATGCAAAGAAAACGAGCTCTGAGGCGCAACGAAAGATCCTACTAACCTCCTTCACACTTGTGTCAGTGTTCTTTTCGGAGGCAGTACCGGCGTATCGAAGATAGCCTGTCACGGGAGTTGAGTTTGACTCCCCGCGAGACGATAGGTCTGTGCCTACTTTACTTCACCATGCAATACAGATGAGGGTCTCGCCTGCCATAGGAATCATGATTCATTTCGACGTATGCTAACCATAGCAGGCGTTAAGGTGGAACCGGGCTGTTCGTCCAGACTTAGGATACAATCATTATCAGCTGTCGTAGAGTTCTTTGGAGGCTGAGGGGGCTAACAACTTACCATGTCTATTCAATTTTAACTATGTTTTAACTCTGTAAGACCAGTAATCCATGTCCTTAACTGTTCACTTTCGACTTTTAACCTACACGATCTCGAAGGTATTGAGGCAAGTAGCGTCTCTCTGCCGAAGTGTCTCCTTCACTGCGAGAGGCTGTGCCTGACCACGACTTTCTAACTTGAAGGTATGTATGTGTTTATTAGAAGTGAAGCTAATGAAATCTCTTAGACCAACCTCAAATCTAATTATAGATTTAGTTTATCATTGACATACCAAATTCATCTGACATACTAAATTCATAGCTATAAATAATTCTGTTCCCCTTCAAAATTTACGCCGCTGTTTATTTGTATTTGTGTGATGATACCCGGCAACAGTCACGGCACCTTTTTCTCAACACCTCCCTCAGTAACCGCTACGACTTCCAGAAGCCAGCCATCATATACTTGCTGGCTTGCAGCAAGGACCAATATATATGCTAAATTATTGCTTCGTACCCATACTGGTGGGATACGCAAGGACTTTAGGATGACCAGTCGATGACCGAGTACCCCGGTCATCGGATGAACGTGCCGTAGCTGTGCCATATTAGTAAATCCACAGCATTACTCAACTCTTACTTACCCCGACGCTCGTCACTCCAGCGTCCCATACACTGGGTCAATATTGTAATTAGCTAGTGTCCATAAGGTTGTGAATATGGGATTCAGGCATACAGGGTATCTACACTTAATACATAAACGCCCTGTAGGCGCCTGGATGATATAAATAGAAATAAATAGCGGCCCTGAATTCCAACGGGGACTTCCGACGGGGACTATCTTGATGTACGTATCATCCCTTGCTTGTCGACCGTTTCGTTAATTATCAATGCTATAGTTGGCTAGATTGAATGAAACATTCGCGCCAACTTTTCGAGATGTATCACCCGATTTGAAGGTTTCCGCTTGCCAAGGAACAAGATCATTGATTTCGCCACTATCACTTTCATAGATTGCTCGGCACTGGTTTGTTGAACCGCAATCAAAGCTTTTCCTTTTCATTCAATGGAAGAGAAAGTTTTTTTTTGGAGCTCTAGTGAGATGACGCGCTCGGTCATTTAAAAAGAGTCTGTCCAGATCTACCACTTGAGCAGGACTTGCTGTTCTTGTAATTGGTCATGTCTGCGACCGACGACTTCAACTACACCCAGTGGGGTAGGAACAACTATCACACTATCTGTGGTTTGATTCTCGAAAGTGCACTTTATGGTGAGTGGTTGCACTCGTTCATTTGTTCACTGACGGTTCTGACTCTCAAGGTCCCTGTTCACTTCAGGTATTTACTCGATTCTCGTTGCCTACAGCTTTCGCCATCTCTGGTTTGTCTGTGTTCCGTATCCTCATACGCTGGTTTTTTACTTTCTTTCCTTCCTCTTCCTTTTTTTTTGGCGAGCAGGTTCACCGAGAAGGATCGCACCAGAGGACGTATCATCACCCTCCTCTCTCTTCTCGTGATGTTCGCCATGTCCACGACTTTGTGGGCTATCGATATCACGAATTTTCTTGGAGGGCTACAGAAAATCATTATCAACACGGATGGGACGGCTTCTCAGAGAAGTAAGAAAAACACGCTCGAGATTAATCCTAGGGTCATTGCTCAGACCATTATGTTTTCGTTTGAGGTGCGGAACTTGCAGCTTTGACTCTGCGAGGGGTACATAGGTGTTGATTTATGCTCTAGTATATCGTCGGTGATAGCGTTGTAGTGTGGCGCGCATGTGCGCTTTGGGGGTACGACAAGAGGGTGATGTTCCTTCCTATCTTCTTCTTGATCTCTGCGACAGGTACGTAGGTTTTTCAGAAATTAGGCTCAGACATGTCCGACTAAGATTGATCATACTTACCCTCTCCCACCCTTATTCTTAGTTATGGTGTTTTTCTTCCTCGGTTGCCTTGGAGTCAATGGCTGGTCATACGTGACCAAGGAACCAGTAGTCTGTGCGAACAGCTACACTGGAGTATTGGTTCTATCCATCTCAATAAACTGTCTCGCTACAGGTTTGATTGCGACGAAAGCTTGGTGAGTGGTATTGATCCTTGAAAAATCCGGCAGTCCTCTCAAGTGATCGAATGCCAAATGTTAAATATTAAATTTTCGTTAGGATGCATCACCGTGTCTTGCTCAGCGCCTCTGTCAAGAAAACGACACGAGTGCTCAAAGTTTTGATACTCTTGGTCGAGTCGGGGTTGATCTATTTGATTATTTGGGTGAGTCGCTTACCAACGACGTCAACGTCGTGTTACATAGCAGACTTGCGGACTTGCGGCTGACGGATGCACTCGCTCTAGACTTTGAAAAGTCTAAGCGGCTTCAATGGGACTTTCAGCTCGACGCCGAGTGATCAGTTCTTCGTTAGCATTTTGAATAAGATGGGGAATCAGGTAGTCGTGAGTAACCTAATTCGATATGCTGAGTCCTTTTGAGTTTAATTGTATCTATGTATAGGGCTTGTATCCGACTCTACTGGTGGTTCTAGTACATATGCAGCTGACTGCGTTTGATGCAGATTTGGAGTTACGATCTCAATGATTGGGGAGATCTGAAGTGATTCAGGATGGATTACAATTGGATCAGTGGAGGACGGTGGTTGTGGAAGGGATTGTTTTTGCGAATGAGGGGAGAGTTCGGGGGTTGGTTTGAGTACAAATTTGGGTATGGGTCAGGATACGGATACGGATACGGCGACTACCTGGCCAGGTAATTTGAGTTCTGCGGGAGCTACAGGGGTTTGACTGAGTGTTTTCGTTTCTTTAGGGTTTCTCTGCCTGTTCGCTGAAGCTGAAAAGTATAACTAGTGGCTCGTACGTATAGTAATCTACTGATATATTTTCAATTTAATTGACTACAAATACGCGCCTAAGCGCAGGGCTCTTTAGGGACGACTCGGATGAGCGGGAGGGCTAGGGCTTCATTGATGATTATCAGATTCACCTTGCCATGGTACGGGGAGGACGACTGAGGACGAACGTCGCAAACCGGTAAGTGAGTTGAATCCCACCGTGCCCTCCTGCCATGGAAACAGACTGAGAGTGCTTCCCCAACCAGCTCTGCCCCGCATCCGTTTCAACGTTGAAAGTTGCGGCGCATCCAGTGCACCTGTGTGCCGATGTCAAGATTGTAACAAGCGACGGCGCTTTCCGGATACTTGAGTATATAAGACAGTCTAGTCTCCTC
>KN834772.1:31749-146708 GCA_000827265.1 Collybiopsis luxurians FD-317 M1
GTTTTCGTTTCTTTAGGGTTTCTCTGCCTGTTCGCTGAAGCTGAAAAGTATAACTAGTGGCTCGTACGTATAGTAATCTACTGATATATTTTCAATTTAATTGACTACAAATACGCGCCTAAGCGCAGGGCTCTTTAGGGACGACTCGGATGAGCGGGAGGGCTAGGGCTTCATTGATGATTATCAGATTCACCTTGCCATGGTACGGGGAGGACGACTGAGGACGAACGTCGCAAACCGGTAAGTGAGTTGAATCCCACCGTGCCCTCCTGCCATGGAAACAGACTGAGAGTGCTTCCCCAACCAGCTCTGCCCCGCATCCGTTTCAACGTTGAAAGTTGCGGCGCATCCAGTGCACCTGTGTGCCGATGTCAAGATTGTAACAAGCGACGGCGCTTTCCGGATACTTGAGTATATAAGACAGTCTAGTCTCCTCGGATACGTATTGTTGGCTGGCCCACATCTCCAACAAACTACTTACGACTACTTACGACCCCCTACGAATAATAATATGTACGTTCGTTGGACATGAGGCGCCAAAACTTTTGACGCGCGTCGCACATCAGGATTCGATCACATGATTCTTGCTGTTGACCGTGACGCGAGCTGCCGCCAGTCCGTCCTTTATCGATGTCTGCTCCCCCAACGTCCGCTTCTAGAGTCCTTACGAAAGAAGAATGCACGCAATTCGTCCTTGAACCCGCAGACATGGATCGGTTTAATGGTTCTGCCAAAGGGAGCCAAAATATCATGCTTAGCGAATGGAAGGTTGGTCGCACGCTGAATGACATGTCTGAGGCTTGGACCCCATTCAGACGTTACTTGACAGACTATGAAGCCGTTTCTCAGTCATTTTCCTACCGATTCTCTTCCCAAACACTTTCTTTGGATTCCGAAAAAAAACAGCCCTATCATAAATTTCTATGGGTTTAGGCGACAAGCTGGAGGCAGGTATGCGACCTTGTAACACAAAGATTCCCCAATGCTGTCGAACATTATCGCCATAGGAGACCGAGTGCGGTCGGAACAAGTCTCAATGCTGTTCCTATCATTGCCGAGGCATGCGGTCTGCGTTTTCTGGTCCTCCAGACAGCTTTCACTGGCCCCCGGTCTTCCCAGAATCGCCCCATGCTCGCGGTATCAAGTAGCTTTCAGACTGAGGAACAGAGACAACGTGTTCCTGCCGAAGGTATTCAAAAATTGAAGGAAATGTTCGGGTTTGAGGGGCCATCGATGTGGGTTGTCGATACACACTTACAGTATTGGCCCAGTTTTCAATCACTGGTAGATGGATCAATTTGCTGCACTTCAAGTTTTTCATACTAAGTAGTCTCTTCTTCTAGCTTTCGCCGTCGTTTTGTATTCCTGTTGATTGCGTCCACTGTACTTGCCTTGAAATTGCTGTCTATGGGGCATGACAAAGTTTTTCCTGGCCACAAGGCCAACAAGAACATTTTACCTTTTCTTTCGACCAACTTTGTGGCAAAATAAGGATGCGAGAGCGTGTCCAACTTTCTGTTGACATCCACACTGGTTGCTATGGCCAATTTCTCCAGATAAGACGAATCAAACGATATGATATTCTCCTCCTTTTGTATTGAGCAGTTAACCAACATCCTGCGATTACTCTGACTGAAACCCAATCTTCCAGACTCGCTTTGAAAAGTCCTCACTCAGCATCATTTGTTTGAGAACTCAGGCTCCAAGGCCCAAAACTCTATGATCCTTTTCGAGCACAATTAGAGGACCCTTAACACTCACAGTTAATACTTGTCAATGTAGATGCCGTAAGACCGTTCAAAAAAGCCGATTAAAACCTTGGATTTAATGAGCATTGACTATCTACGGCTTTACGAGCCTCCTGCATTTGATGAAGACCTGAGCTTTGAAGGATAGAAGAGCACAGATTGCGGCGCCGGGTTTTACGTTTAGACCCATTATTTCATTCGAACGCAGCGTCTGAGTCCTCGGCGACTAGTTACGTAGATACTTCTCAAACATTCACTCGGAGTGCGGAGAAGAATGTATCGAGCCACTTGTCGAATTAGGTCACAGCGAGACTTCCTTACGCCATAAACTGGCCCTCAGACTTGAGTCCGCGAGAAGGGAATTCGCGCAGCTACTTATAACAACCTGTTGGCGAAGCTCAACAACTCAACTTGGGACTGAAAGTCATACGACACATTTGGTTTTGTTTATATTCGCCGTATGTTCGGGCGACAAAAACGATGATCAAGTAGAATATTCCTTCAGTATACAAGGGCGCGGATCTTGGCAGAGGATAATTTACAATGGCCCAGAAAACTCGGGTCACTAGGAAAGAAAATCTCGCATCTGCCGGTTCCAGTCAGTGAATATGTCGTAGCGATTCAAGTACAAGCAGAACTTACTGCTGTTAGGCGTAGTTACAATCGAACCAGCCTACATTCTGCATCTTGTTCCGAACTGTTTCGTGTCGTGTCAAGATTATTCGAAAAGCTTCAAAGAGCTTCTCGTTGATGCTGACTTTATTGGAATGAAGCTCATAAAGATTGAAACTCTGTGCAGCTAGCTGGGCCTCGGAGACATGAAATAAGGACAGTGGCTTTCTGTCAAGAGGGAACGTGGGCTTGGTATGCTGATCGTCATACTCGTCGTCATCTTCTTGCCCTTCTGCAGGGACCGCATTACGTGTTTGAGCTGCGTTTTTACGAGCATACTTTGCACTGAAAAAGTCTGGAGACATGGCGTCTTTCCGGTACTCCAGCAAGATGAAATAAGGCCCGCATACAATGAATGCATACGCAATGGCGGTTTCCGGTAGTTTGAAGTGAATCCAGGCAAACTGGGCCTGGGTATTAACCTGCTTGATGGTTCTATCAATTTCTTCTTTTGCGGCTGCCCGTCCTTTCAAGGAGAACCAATCCCCGGTCGTCAGACTTTTTGCTTCAACCCAAAACATTAGTGTCTCTCGTCGGGTATCGTCAATCTTAAAGATCAAGCTGTCAGGTATCTTGGCATGAAAAGCGGTTGTCCCATCGTTCTTTCGAAACTCGACCTCCAGGGTGTACTGCGAAGTAACGGAGACTGTGACCTCATTCTTCTTGTCCGCTGTACGGTATGCAAATACATTCCACACTGCGTCCCAAAGAGGATAAAGATCACTTTCGAGCCTGTTTCTTTTCTGGGCCACGATACAAAGAGCCATCAGTTCCTTTACAAGCTGCGGCCTGCTCTTTGTAATCAAGTCCGTGTAGACCTACAATTGAGCAAAACTCAAAATGTGGGTCAGAGAAAAGAAAGAGAATCAGCGTACAGAATGTTCTGAGTCGGGACCAATCTGTAAAGTAGTATTGGGATCAATCGATGATATTAACTGCACCGAGACTAACTATTTGAATTGAAGAGTTATAGTCTTGAGAAGAGTATTCGGAACACTCGAACAAAAAATGAAGGACAGAGCTGGATCCTTGAGACGAGAACTATCAAGGCTTTATAACACTACATCCCATAGAAAACACAGCAAATCAAGAAGTATGTAAGTGCGTTGAGCGTGTGGATTTTACGTCTTGGAAGTCTTCGCCGACGACAATTTGAAGGAACATGCCCACCGGAACCTGTACTCGGGTAATTGCACTAACTCAGATTGCACAGGGCTACTCAAAGATAAGGAAACGATTATCATACTACCGTTTGCCACAAATCTATCGGGGAATTCCTGCTATTAATGGTATTCGCCTTGTTGCCTGTTCCCGTCATGAAATCTTTCACCTACCAATCATCTAGGAGGTCGTGCCGGTACTATTGATTGGACAGCACTCGAAGAATCACCAGACAGAACCCCAAATCTTTTTACAAGGAGGAAGCTACCCCAAGGGTGACGTTTGCCACAAAACTGTGAAGACACTTTTCCCATAAACGGTACCTAAGTATTCATGAAATAGTTCCACGGTGCCGTCACCACAGAGCCTTCATATTGTTGTCAGTTTCTGTCGTGGGAGCGAAGCGAAGAGATTCTTGTCCAAGCCTGCACCGGCGTAAATACTAATACAACTTTACAAATGATAAGGCAATAATCACCAGACGGCAACCTAATTGTTCCTCTTCTCTTAATTCATGAAGCTTGAAGCTTGAAGAACTATCCTTCGACACATTGAAATTTGATATGACATTCTTACCATAAACGGTATTTTCCTTGTTTCGCTCGCCACCAATCTAGGACAGTCATTACACCGCATTAAGAGTCATCGGTGCCTTGAATTTTTTTCCAAATCCGAAAGCTACCGCAAGGTCAAGATATTCTCTCCATCAACGGTATTTCCTTGAGGCTTGTTTTCGTCAGAATCTTTCGCTCGCCACAAATCTAGGAGAGTCATTCCGGCGCAGCAAGAATCACCCCACAGTGCCCTAGATCTTTTTCCAAGCACGGCCAGGGTGCTGTTTGCCACAGAACTGTCAAGAACTTCCTTCTATTATTCAAGTTGCCGAATGACGACTAGGCACTGTACGTACTCATGGAGAAGCCCCTTGTTCTTATCCATCGTGCCGTCACGACAGAGCTTTCAGATCAACTTCAGGCTAACTGACCAAAAGAAAATAATGGCCCTCGGCTCCGCCTTGAGGCGAAGTCTCATAGCTGGAGACTGTCAAGACTAGTTCCCCTTGAAACCACTGAAATACCGAAATGACTGCGTATTGATTCATAATTGACCCTTAGAGAAGACCCATAAAAACAGTGTTCCCATTTTCCAATCAAGAAATTGAAAACACTGGCAGCTGCATGTCAAATTAGGAATACCAATACAGTAGTACTGTATTGGCGCCACTCATGAAATTTATCACGTGATGTTGCTGTATTTAAGTACATGACCGTGACGCGGGTTTCGCTACTAGATATCCCTTTACGATGTCTACTTCCGCTCCCAGATCGCTCACTCAAGAGGAATGCTCGAAACTCTTCCTCGAACCTGCAGAGATCAAGGAGTTCAACAGTTCTCCTGAAGGTCTCCAAGATCTTATGCTTCGTGAATGGAAGGTTGGTACGTCTGATAACTCAAGATGTTTCGAACCTGTTCTGATACTGTTCAACAGTATATGAAGCCATTCCTGAGTCATTTCCCGACACAATCTCTTCCTGAGCACTTTTTCTGGACTCCAGGGAAAAAACGGCCCGATCACAAATTTTTATGGGGCTGGGCCACAGAATGGGACCAAGTGTACGATCTCGTGGCAGATAAATTTCCTAATGCTGTTCGTCGATATAACGATGGGGAACCGGATGACGTTGGAACAAGTCTTGACGCTGTTCCCCTCATTGCCGAGGCATGTGGTTTGCGCTTTCTCGTCCTCCAGTCAGCTTTCACTGGCCCTCGGACGTCTCAGCATCACCCTGTATTCGCGATATCGAATAGCTTTCAAACTGAGGAACAGAGGCAAAGTCTGCCCGCCGAAGGTATTCAAAAGCTAAAGGAAATGTTCGGGTTCGAGGGGCCTCCGATGTGGGTTGTCGATACGCACTTGCAATATTGGCCCAGTTTTAATCAATAGACGGGTAAGTTTGCTGCACTTTCAAGTTTTCTATCCGAATTATACTAAACAGTCTGTTTTGGTAGCTCTCACTGCCACAACACTTTCATGTTGATTGCGTCCATCATGTAATTGCTTTGAAATTGCTGTCTAGTCGCTGTAATTGTTTTTGTGAAATGACTGATATAATGGTTTAAACTTGAACCAGTTTGGGTATCTGAGGCTAGCACAGTTATCAAGAATTCTAACGAGGATAAAGTAAAATGCATACCATTCCATTCGCCACTTTCTGGGAATGTCGTTGCGTAGCAGAAGTACAGAATTCACCGAAAGCCGAGACATTATATGAAGGGCCTGCGTGACGGAAAGGCGATGTTTCCTTATTACATACTACGTCCGACGCTAGCAGACGCAGTCCTGGCCTCTTCATTCCAAAGTTATTATTCATGCGACCTAACACCTTGTATTATTCTGTTCCAGATCAATAGCATTTAATACAGTATCGGAAACTTCGTACAGCCTCCCTCCGAAGGACCACTCGTACACCGCCGAATCTCGCTGAGCAGCCTACTGTGCTAGAAATTTGCATACGTTGAAGGGTATCACTACGGTTATGACGCTCATTTTTCTCAACTCAGTTCGCTGTTTCCTTATCTCCGACTACTAGAAGCTCCCCTCTCATCCCTTTTTAGTTCTTTTAGATCGTTTGAGCACCAGAGAACCGTTACATATACAGTGAAATATCTATCGCGGAATGGTACTATGTATGTTGCCTGTATTCCTCGGTTCCCAAAACAGGTCGGTTTTGATATCCCGCGCGCTGTCCTCGTCTCGCTTTGAGTCCCTTATTCGTAGTGCCGTGTACTTGGTCGAGAGCGCTGACCGTCTCAGCCCGAATGGTGAGCTTCTTCGCCTCCCGTACATTTTTATGACTCGGTTGAAGAGGGTATCCCGCTGCCCTCTGGCGCTGCTTTCTCCGCCCAAAGAACATTGTCCGAAATGTACCTCCTCCGATAGATCTGTAAATCGACATGGATCGACCTTCATTTTTTTGACCTACCCATTGTCATGCAAAGAAAACGCGTAACGAAAGATGCTACTATCCTCCTTGGAACTGGTCTAAGTATTCTATTCGGAGGCAGTACCTGCGTATCGAAGATAATCAGATTTATCATGGGAGTTGAGTTTGACTCCCCACGGGACGATATAGGTCTGCGGCTGCTTTACCTCACTGTGCGATACACATGAGGGTCTCGCCTGCCGTAGGAATCATGATTCATTTTGACGTATCCTGACCGTAGCAGGCGTTAGGGTGGAACCGAGTTGTTCGTCCAGACTAAGAAGTATTAGGATACAATCATTATCAGCGATCGTTGAGTTCTTTGGACACTGAGGGGACTAGCAACTTGCAGAGTTAAAATTGAATAGGCATGGTAAGACCAGTAATCCTCGTCCTTAACTGTTTATTTTCGACTTTTAACCTACATGATCCCTAAGGTATTGAGGCAAGTTTCTCTCTGCCGAAGTGTCTCCCACGTGTGAAAAAAAAAGACTTCTTCACTGCAAGAGGCTGTGCCCTCCCATCTTGACGACGACTTTCTAACGTGAAGGTATGTGTTTATCAGAACTGAAGCTAAAGAAATCTTTTAGACCAACCTCAAATCTTATAGATTTAGTTTATCTGACATACTAAACGGATAGCTATACGTACCAGGTTACGCTATCATGATGTACGTATCATGTATCATCCCTTGCTTGTCGATTGTTCCGTTCATGATCAACGCTATAGTTGAATGAAACGTTCGCGGCGCGCCGCCAACTTTTCGAGATGCATCACCCGATTTGAAGGTATCCGCTTGCCAAGAATCAAGATCATTGATTTCGCCAAGTTTCGCCACTATCACTTTCATAGATTGCTCGACACCGGTTTGTTGAACCGCAATCAAAGAAGCTTTTTCTTTCCATTCAATGGAGGAGAAAGTTTTTTTCTGAGCTCTAGTGAGATGATGAGCTCGTTCATTTAAAATGAGACTAGCCTGTTCTACCACTTGAGCAGGTCTTCCTGTTTTTACAATTGGTTATGTCTGCGACCGACGACTTCAACTACACCCAGTGGGGTAGGAATAACTACCACACCATCTGTGGTTTGATTCTTGAAAGTGCACTTTATGGTGGGTGGTTGCACTCGTTCACTTGCTCACTGACGGTTCTGACTCTCGAGGTCCCTGTTCACTTCAGGTATTTACTCGACTCTCGTTGCCTACAGCCTTCGCCATCTCTGGTTTGTCTGTGTTCCGTATCTTCATACGCTGGTGTTTTACTTTTTTTCCCTCCTCTTCCTTTTTTTTTGGCGAGCAGGTTCACCGAGAAGCATCACACCAGAGGACGTATCATGACCCTCCTCTCTCTCCTCGTGATGTTCGCCATGTCCACGACTTTGTGGGCTATCGATATCACGGATTTTCTTGGAGGGCTGCAAAAAATCATTATCAACACGGATGGGACGGCTTCTCAGAGAAGTAAGGAAAACACGCTTGAGATTAATCCTAGGGTAATTGCCCAGACCATTATTTTTTCATTTGAGGTGCGGAATTTCCAGCCTTTGCAACCTTGACTCTGCGAGGGGCATATAGATGTTGATTTACGCTCTAGTACATCATCGGTGATAGCGTTGTAGTGTGGCGCGCATGTGCGCTCTGGGGTTATGGCAGGAGGGTGTTGTTCCTTCCTATTTTCTTGTTGATCTCTGCGACAGGTACGTAGGTTTTTTAGAAATCGAGCTCAGACGTGTCCGACTGAGATTAATCATATTTACCCTCTCCTACCTTTATTCTTAGTTATGGTGTTCTTCTTCCTCGGTTGCCTTGGAGTCAACGGCTGGTCATACGTGACTGAGGAACCAGTAGTCTGTGCGAACAGCTACATTGGGGTATTGTTTCTATCCATCTCGATAAATTGTCTTGCTACGGGTTTGATTGCGGCGAAAGCTTGGTGAGTGGGATTGATCATGGAGAATTCTGACAGTCCTCTCAAGTGATCGAATGCTAAATCTTCAATCTTCGTTAGGATGCATCACCGTGTCATGCTTAGCGCCTCTGTCAAGAAAACGACACGAGTGCTCAAAGTTTTGGTACTCTTGGTCGAGTCGGGGTTGATCTATTTGATTATTTGGGTGAGTCGCTTACCAACGACGTCAATGTCGTGTTACATAACAGAATTGCGGACTGACGAATGTATTAACTCTAGACTACGAAAAGTCTGAGTGGCTTCAATGGGACTTTCAACTCAACGCCGGGTGGTCAGTTCTTCGTTAGCATGTTGAATAAGATGGGGAATCAGGTTGTCGTGAGTAACCTAATTCGATATGCTGAATCCTTTTGAGTTTAATGGTGTCTATGTATAGGGCTTGTATCCGACTCTACTAGTGGTTCTAGTACATATGCAGCGGACTGCGTTTAATGCAGATTTGGAGAGTTACGATAACAATAATTGGGGGGGATCTGAAGTGATTCAGGATGGATTGGGATTGGATAAGTGGAGGCCGGTGGTTGGGGAAGGGATTGTTTTTGCGAATGAGGGGGAGATTTCGAGGATTGGTTCGAGTACAAATCTGGGTACGAACGCGGATACGGCGACTACCTGGCCAGGTAGCTTGAGTTCGACGGGAGCTTCAGGAGTTTGATGGTGTAGTGTTTTTGTTTCTTTGGGGGTTTCTCTACCTGTCCGCTGAAGCTGAAAAGTATTACTAGTCGCCTGTATGGTAATCACTGATTGATGTTCAATTTAATTGGCTACAAATACGCGCCTAAGCGCAGGGTTCTTTAGGGACGACTCGGATGAGCGGGAAGGCTAGAGTTCATTGATGATTATCAGATTTACCTTGAGGGAGGACGACTACGTCGCAAACCGGTAAGTTGAATCCCGTCGTGCCCTCCTGCCATGGAAACAAACTGAGAGTGCTTCCCCAACCAGCTCTGCCCCGCATCCGTTTCAACGTTGAAAAATGCGGTGCATCCAGTGCGCCAGTGTGTTGATGTCAAGATTGTAACAAGCGACGGCGCTTTCCGGATACTTGAGTATATAAGACAGTCTAGTCTCCTCGGATACGTATTGCTGGCTGGCCCGCATTTTGAATAAGCTACTGACGACTACTTACGACCTCCTACGAATATGTACGTTGGTTGCACATGAAAGGTTCATATTATGACTGACTTTTCTCGTCTTTAGGAACACTGTTGAATTGAATTCCATCCCCTTCCCTACCTTATCCGCTCCGTCGCCACTGACAAGCGTAGTCCGACCCAGTCTTTTACTTCGACGTAGAGGCGTAGAGCTGTGCATGCCGCTACAAATGCCTGCTCCGCCACAATTCACAGAAATTCGGACGGCGGGAGCTGATGGAGGATTATTTGGTTCTGGGGTTTGGAGGCCTTGCTCAGCTGCAGCATTAATCGGAACAAAAGGACCACTTCAACCTCATATTTCGAACGTTCCCCGTAGAAAAAGTAGTCGGAGGAGGTAGTTAGAAAATATTTGAATGTAGAATTGAATCTCAGATTGTGATCCGACATCAGAACGCGTGACTGCGGACCGACGGATTTGTAGTTGTATTTGCTGGCATTTCTTCCTTTTACCAGTTGGACGGTTTTATTCGTTTTCCTGGATAATTTTATTCGCACTTTTCTTCTTGTGCGTGTCTTTTCACCTCCACACTCTTTTACCTGTCCTTCTGCATCCCTCAAACCACGCTCCCTACTAAAATTTACTTACCCTTTTCTTTTCTTCCTTGACCTTCCTTGTCCCTTTCAATTCTCCTTTTGAACACCGAAATGGACGAATCCCAGACAGCTTTTGCTTCTCAGTATCCTTCTTACCCTTTTGATCTCGACATGATGAAGGTGGCCCTTTTTTCCCCATTTTTTTCCGATTTTTTCTCAGCTAAAAAAACTCCTTTTTTTTTTTCCTCTTCTCTCAGAGGTCTATGGATCCCGTCGGAGGCCCAGATGCTAAAAAGGCCCGTTGGTCGCCTACTTTTGCTCAACAAAATCCCAATTCAGGTGCGACCTCCAACCGGGACGCTTTTGCAAACTATGGCTATGGGCCCCAGGCTTCTATTTCTCAGTCGGGATACGCCTCTTCTCCGATCGCCAATAGCCCTCTTTATTCTACCCCTTCCTTGTCTATCAACACCCAAACTAACGGCTCCCAAATGAACCCTCAAATGAGTCCAAATACTGCCACTTTCCCTCAGCAGCAGCAGCCGAGTCCCAATGGCTCGACTCCTTATGGTTTTGGTTCTTACAATATGGTTGGAATGGGCATGCCAGCAATGAACATGATGGGCGGTTTCCCTTACGCTGGCCAGATGGGCGGTTTTCCTCAGGTGGGTTTTTTCTTATTGTTTTTCTGGGACCCGAGTCTTCGTCCTGACTTTTTTCCCAGCAGCGACTTCCTTCCCTGACAATCCCTCAGACGAATCCCGGCGGTGGTCCTCAGTCCGCTTACTCTCCTGTAGCTCTCTCTGCTGCTCTTTCTGCGTCGAACAACACTACAGGACGCACTGTATACGTCGGAAACCTCCCTTCCACTGCCTCCGTTGACGAGCTCCTTAACCTCGTTCACTTTGGTCCCCTCGAATCTATTCGGGTCTTGCCAGAAAAATCCTGTGTATTCTTGTCCTTCCTCGATGGTGCAACAGCAGCGGCATTCCATGCCGATGCCACCATCAAGAAGCTAACTCTACACGGTCAAGAACTTAAGATTGGATGGGGAAAGCCAAGTCCCGTGCCTGCCCAAGTTGCGCTCGCTATAAGCCAGAGTAACGCCAGCAGGAACGTCTACCTCGGAGGGCTAGACGAGAACATGACTGAAGAGCAGTTGAGGGATGATCTGAGTCGCTTCGGACTCATTGATCAAGTGAAAATCGTCCGTGACAAGAACATTGGCTTCGTCCACTTCTTGAGTATCTCGGTCGCAAATAAGGTATAGATTCTTCCACCCCTCTTCCATTCCATTCCATACGCCTGTGAAAGTTAACCGAGTATTATATTTAGGTCGTTAACACTCTGCCGACCGAACCAGCCTGGGCTGGAAAGCGGGTCAACTATGGCAAGGACCGTTGTGCCTACATTCCGAAATCCCAACAAGCCGCTGCGCAGCAAGCCCAGGCCGCAGCTGCTCAGTCTCTTGTCGCTCAGTCTGCCGCGGCGGCGGCAGCAGCAGCGGCCGCGACCGCTGGTGTATCTTCGCCTCAATCCGCGCACCCCAACAGTCAGGGTGCCAATGGCATGGTCTCTCCCTTCACGCCGTACGCACCCTTCGGCACTGCCGATGCTCTTCAGCAGGCCATGGTTGCCGCATCAGCTGTGGGAATGGGCGGTGGGATGCAGGGTATAAATAGGACCGTCTACCTCGGGAACATCCACCCAGAGACGACGAGTGAAGATCTGTGCAATGCCATTCGTGGAGGCGTGTTGCAGAGCATCAGGTACATGCAGGACAAGCATATTGCTGTGAGTAAAAAAAAGATCCGCAATGACTCATTGACCTGTCTAACTGTTTCCAGTTTGTCACTTTTATCGACCCCGCCGCGGCGTTTACCTTTTTCCAGGTCGCCTCTTATCAGGGCATGACGCTTAACAATCGTCGTCTCAAGATTGGCTGGGGAAAGAACTCGGGACCTTTGCCGCCTACGTTGGCTTTGGCCGTCCATGCCGGTGCGACCAGGAATGTGTACATTGGGAACATCGAAGACTTTGAAACGTTTACCGAGGAACGATTAAAGAGGGACTTTGGGGAGTACGGTGATATCGAGTTGGTCAACTTTTTGAAGGAAAAGTACGTATTCGCCTCGTTTTATCCATGCTTTTTGCTCACAAATTGTATTTTTTTTTTTTGTTCTCTCCGTATCTAGGAACTGCGCCTTTGTCAACTTTACCAACATCTCCAACGCCATCAAGGCCATTGACGGCGTGAAGAACAAGCCCGAGTACGCGAATCTCAGGATTGCGCATGGGAAGGATCGTTGTGCGAATCCGCCTCGCTCGGGCCCGCAGGGTGCTTCTGGCGGAAGGAGGAATACTTCGGGATCTGGAGCTAACGGCGGAGAGCCAGTCAGTGCTATAGAAGGCGGCAGTTTCGACGCCGAGCTCACGGATGCGATGGTGCAGCAAGCCGCTGACGAGGAAGCCTTGGTCGCTGCCGGCGTCGTCGCAGCTTCCGAGGAGATGCACGTTGATGGGGGAGAGGTGTCAGCCTCTGCCTAAATTAAACAGAGGATGGGTTAAAAGGGTCGTTTTTGTCGTTGTCGTCGACGTTGTACCCATTAATTTGCGGTGCTTGTCAGTCAACCGACAGACGTTTACATTTTTCGACGATCCTATATGTGTGCGCGCGTGCGTCCGACGCATCGACGCATCGGCAACGTTTTTCTGCTTTTCCGATACTATTTCTTTTATCTTTCCACACACAACATCACCTCCCAAATGACGCCTGTGTAATTTATCAGCACCCCCCCACACTCTTTTGGATACCCCATCAATGTGCACTAATCAATCGCTCGCTCGCTCGCTTCGTGTTCTGAAACGTATCTCTCGCTCTCTCTGTCTCTCTTTCTAATAACATACGAATATGGCTGCTCCGCCTCTGCTCTCCTCTTTTTCGCGATACATTACGTCAATGGAACCCTTTTTCACAAAAACCTCATTGGATGCTGTAGGTGGGGGGAAGACGGAAGGAATGATTCATGATTACGCTCTCGTTCCAGTTCAGTTTCTACTCCCCCTCACCTGCTCAAGTGGTACGATGGATGATGGATGGTTGACGGTGGAAGAAGTTTGGCTCGGGATTTCTCGGGGGAGAAAAAAAAAAGTTTGGACTTGTGACTTTTTTTTCCCGTCCCCCAATCCCGTTTGGGCTATTGGTTGTCGTTGATTTTCTTTTCGTTATTATTTCACTTTTCTTTTTTTTCTTTTTCCCTTTTTTTCCTGCGTGTGTTCTACTTTTCGCTCAGCGCTCAACATGTGTCTTATTACTTCACTTGTTTAAAAAATTTGAATTCTCTTTATATTGTGTTTATTTCGTGTTCAATTTCAATTTTACGTTCTTTTTTTCTAAACGGTTCGTTCTGCCTGTTTTATTTCTTCTCATCTCTCTTAAGTTCAACTGACAAAATGTGTATCAATTTTGAATGAATGCCCTCCCTCGTGAGGGTGGAGAAGGAAGGAAGGATGGGGGGGGGGAAGAAAAAGAGAATCCAAAACGAAATTTTTTTATGCGCTCTGCTTCAGTTGCCTTTTTTTGCTGTGGCGTGTGACGACGATATTGTGAATCTTCAAATCTGCTCCTTCCACACTTTCACCCATCCGTTCTTCCACTTTACCTCTCGAATCGATTCTATCCTACCCTACCTTACCCTATACCATACCCCACCATACCCTACGCTACCCTACGCTACTAAACGCTACCCCCTAGTTATGCTCTCCGATTTTCTTATACACTTGACGCAATTCCCAATCATCTTTTCTTTTTCCTTATCTTTATTCTAATTCTGCCTCCCACGCGAACGAAAGAAATTGAAAGAACCTTTGGATGTGGAGAAAGGGAGGTACGGGAAACGACAATTCGAATTCAAATATTCTCTCTTTATCTCTGTATCTCTCGCCACACCTGTATTCGCCGCTCTCGGCCACTCGCTTCATTTCCTTACTTGCACTTGTTACCTCAAGTTTCTGTCCGTCAGCGTCTTTGGTAGGTCGTTGGCCTGGACGTTTTTGGTTTTATTTCTCCATTTGTGAAGGAACTTCATGCAGTCGAATTTGGACCTCGCTGCTTAATCGCAAGGTCAGGTTCTTCCCTTCATGTGGGCCGGACGTGTTCTTCCGTGTCTTCTTGCTGTTGCTTCTACACGTGTTGGCTTTCCGAAGCCTTCCTTCTTACGTTCCCTGTCGTTCCCCCACCCCCTTGCGCACGCGGATCTCTTCTCACAGACTCTCACCTAACCTAATTGCATGGACACTATATACCACAATAAGATTACTGTAGCCATACCTTACTTAATGAATGGACGGCTTCATATCCTTACTGTAGCTATTTGTATGCTTGAGAGTTAAGGTTGGCCAGTGTACACATGTACAAGTTAACTTGTAGATACTCTGGAACTCCTTTGCCCGGCTAGCCTGTCTTGTCTTAGAGGGGATGTCAAAGCAGTAAATATTTACTGACTCGATCAACTGCACCGTGCGGAGTATACAAAAGAAACTCAGGGAGAAACTCAGAGAATATCAAGAAAACTTCTGTGATACATTGTACATCGGTAGGGCGATATTTGAATCTACAGAATTAAGACTTGGACAACGAAATTATCACGACATTACCCAAGGTTTTAGTACAAAATATGAGAGTGGACTTGCTGGAGGCCCACTGACTAATATCCTCTAAAGGCATTGGACACACCTGACAATCATCCGAATCAACAATCCAGCTATCCCTAACACATATCCTGCCAAAGCGCAGTTCCGGTTCTCGTCCCAAATTTACTGTTCTGAATGCACCAACAGTTGACCGAACGTACTGGTTATCCGGAGAGAAGGATAAGAATTCAAGTCGTCCAATGTTGTGCGCCCGAACGGAGAGTGTTGATACAGATTTGGCGATCTTGTAAACAGCCAATGAACTATTGCTGCTGAGAGCAAGCAAATCTGCTCGATCAGAGAGCGCCATCGAATTTGCATCTTCCAAGGAATCACCGCAACGAACATCATGATATTTCCCAGAAGCTGTCCTCAAAATCCGCACAAATGTAGAGCTGTTGTGCTTGATTCCACACACAAAGAATGCTGAGTCGTTCGAGAAAGCGCATGGGGATAGGAAAGAACCGTCGGATGGTTTGAGTGGGAAGGTCAGATTGGCACTCCTGATGTATACAACATCTTCCGAAGTAGATGCTATGTATTTACCGTTCGGACTGAACGCCAGAGAGAGTACTGGTTCACGGTGCTTTTCCCTCTTCAATGTTTGCAGGACCTTTTTCATCGTAGAATTCCAAATCGTAACAGTACCGGTTTGGGAACCTGTCGCAACCCTTCCATCAGGAGACATGGCGATGGCAGTAACAGGTGTTTGAGCTGAACTGGGCAACTCCATATCCCGCATGTCGAAGAGAATATCTCGGAAGCCTGGGCATGCGTGGGCACAGTGCAGATACCTTCCATCTTTTGAGAATACGACTGACGAAACTACAGGGCATTCCTTCCTACTTTGCAGCCGCATGAGGGGCTGTTCATCCCCTTGAGCCTTTGATACATCCCAGACTAACAGAGACGAGAGTGCGACAGCGGCAAGGTATTGTGCTCCAGGGCTGAACACTAAAGAATTGATACCAGACGATATACTGATGACGCGCAATGGAAGGACAGATTTGGATAGGGAACCTTGGGAAACAAGAGGCTCGAAGAGGGAGATCGCAGCATTTCCAGAGACTGCGAGCAAATTGCCGTCAGAGGAGAAGGCAGCACAAACACCCATGCCTTCAAACTTTATATTCGCCGCCTTTCTATGACCCCCAGATCGCGACTTGAGAGTTTTCAGTCTTGAACCCACCAGAATGTGATGTGGAGAAAGAGCAAAGAGGATGCTTTGCCCACGTGTACCCTCACGATATCGCGCACTAGTCAGATGTTGCTGCCATTCGCCGACAACCCAGACTTCTACACGAGACAGAGTCAAGACAGCCACTAGCGTACTATCAGATGATAAAGCCAGTAGGGGTAAAGGTTGTGATCCCGGAATGTATTCCTGCTGTATTAGAATTTTCTCTGCCTTCTTTGATATGATGTTCCAAAGCTGGACCTCCGCAAAACCAGCACTTGACTTTGTAGTAACGAGAATGTGAAATCTTCCAACGAACATGACATCAACCGGAGTCTGGGAGCTTGGACCGTTCGGGAGAAAAACATTACAGACGTCGGCTGCGCTGTCTGCAATTTCGACACGACCATTCTGCATCACAGCGAACCGACCGGCATCGTGCGACAGTCTGATCATCGGAGCTTCTACCTCTGCATTTTCGAGCGCGGTACGCGAGATCATCTGTCTCCGATGACAAGAAACCTCCTCAATTTCAATTGAGGTTTTGACATGCCGAAATAGTCTGGCTAGTCGTTGACCTGAATGCGTCAAGGGAAGAAGGAATGTGCGATAGACTCTGGATCGCACGAGTTCCGGATTACGTTTTGACGCAGGTATGCTCAATGCCCTCTTAGACAACTTGAATTGTTTGAGCGTATCGGAGACTATATCGCAAAGCGATTGATAACCCTCTGGAGCTGACGGAGAATATCTCTGATGTATCTGTAAGATGAGATGGCCAAAAGTGACGAACTACGACCCACCTTGGTCCATTCTACAAGATCTCCCAAAACTGATTCAATAAATTCTAGATTGTCATGCTTCATGAGCACCTCAAGCCAGTTAAGTAGCTTGTGATAAAAAAACTCGTGCATTGATGCAAAGAGAGGCGTAACCCAATCCGTCTCAGAAGTTGTCTCCGCGACCATAAGTAAATGGTTGGGCCAGTAACGACATGCGTACAACCAAGTCTGTGCACTGAGCGCAGGTAAGTTGTTGAAGTTACTGCCCGAAACGTCACGGTTCAAGGAATTGTTCATCAAGTTCAGAAGTCGTTGAGTGATGTAGAGATGAATGCCGTCCAAACCACTTCCATTCACGTGAGCTTTCCAAGACTTCACGTACTTCTGGAAAGACTGATGGTAAATGAGCACCATTTCACCCCTTCCGTCGACATTGAGAATATGCGGCGGAAACCCACGAAAAAACCTTCCAAGTTGGTCGCCGGTGAGTCCCAACAAGCAAGCTAAAGCCTCTATCCCAAGGGAGTTCCGCCCAAAGGCGACTATGACCAAGGCAGCGAACAACGGTTTCCAACGTTCGGGAGGGCTGACTGACACAGCGCTGTCTATGAGCTCCTGGTAGAGTGTGTTTTCCTGACGTAACAGGAATTCATTGAGGTCAGCCAGTTGTTTCTCGAACGAATCCTGTGGGACAAGCTCCTTACACGCCATCGAAGCGACTAAGAAGGAGCAATGCGCCACGTCAACCGCATTCACGAGTCGGTTGATGTTCTCCTGGGTGATATCCCGAGCACGGAGTTCGACGGAGAGAAGAATGCGTAAATCGCGGGCATGTGCAGATGGGTCAATAGCATTGAGCGAATACTGGTAGGCATTATAGTCAAAAAGTGTCGTGGATATTTGAGAGTTGGAACGACAGGTGATGAGAATTTTCAGCGATGGTATATCTTCCTTGATGATCTCCAAAAGAGACTTGAGGATAGTGTGTACTTCAGCTTCTGATTTGCACTCGTCCAACCCGTCAATGACAAGCAACTTCTTTTGGGACTGGTCAGCCTCCTTCAAAAGTCTCGTTAGAAGGTTTTTATGGCGTTTCTTCTCTGAGTCGTGCATCTTATGCAAGCCAAGCTCGTCTTTGAAAACCGGATATACATCCTCCCAGACTGCAAATTGAGCGGCGAGGGTCGGAAAGATATTGTTGGGATTACTTGCTTCTTCAGAAAGACTCGAGCAAAAGAACGCGGCGAAGCGAACATTTTTGCCATACCTTATCGTTTGCTGGGAGACACTGACTGCTATCGCGGTCTTCCCGAGACCGGAATCGCCTGAGAGACAGAAGACTGGCTGCAGATCATCATCAGAATTGATCCAGTCCTCGATTTCGGTCAAAACCTTCAGTCTCGTTCCAGGATAACATTCATTGCGGTCACGGCTTTTGGGTTCCAATGTACTTCGCTCTTTCACGAGGTCGTCGAAGATCCCTGAGACAGCTGAGTCACCAAGAATAAAAACAAATGAAAGAGATTTACCCTTCCGATGATCTTCCTAGGGAGCGACGAATCCCTTCAGATTACAGTCGTTACATGTAGAGTATGGACAGCAACGTACTTTGACCATAGCCCCAGTTTCCTACACGCATATCGCAAAAGAATGAGATTGAGCCTCATTTCGGGTCTACGATGTGGACTTACGTAGCCTTGCTTTACCGCAACCAGCCCCAGTTGCATCTACGTCAAGAGTTGGGTTGATCGTGTTCTCTAGCAATAGTTGATTCATGCTTACTACAATATCGTTGATTAACTCGCCAATGTCCTTGGATAAATCTATGATAGCTTTTGCGTCCGGACGCGCTTGAATAAACTTTGTGAAACCAGAACCCTGGTTTAGTTCCTCAATCCTTCGTTTGATATGAGCCATATCCCTAACAAGGGTGGGTTATGATTGATTAAATCGAGCGCTGAAGTTCTTACGGTGCTAAACTTTTGTTCAACAGATCTGCCACTTCTATGGGCAAGGACTCAGCGCACGGTTGGATTCGTTCGTACAATCGTTCAAGATTGTGCTTCAAGTTCTGAACCTCTTCGTTGTTGTCTTGGAATTTCTACTTGGCCGTCAGAGCCACTCAAGTGTAATATGTAAAGCTACAGAGCGTACCTCGTACTGTCCAAATAATACTTGGATTCCCCCAACAATTGACGTAAGAGGATTGAAAGGAACGGTATTGCTAACACTTGCAAGTAATTCCAGAAGTAATGAAGCGCTTTGCACAATAGTTTTGGATGTCGCCCGGAATTCTGGTGACGAAGAAAGTAATTGGCCAGGATCTAAAGCAAGGTTCGGGGTATCATCTATCTCCACCGTCATTCTAAAGGAGGAAAATACCTACTTTCTTCAGCCACTTTGTTGACGCCATCTTTCCGACTACTTAGACGTCTGAGTAGTGAAGAAAGCACTTCGCGAATGTTTCGTGCGCCCTCCGGGTCCAGGGAAGGTTGTTGTGATTCATCTCGTTCAAGAGGATGCGGATTCTGCGTGTTACATTCTATTTTGAATCTAGTTTCTTGTATTGCCCACACATTTAATCGTGAAAGACTTACCCTCAGTCTCTTTGTCGACAGTTCCTTTACGAGTGCTCCAGCCTTGAAATGACAATAAGGTCTTTGTAACACTCGAGCTTGGCGTCATGCCTGTCCAAAGTGGGGGATCAGTGAGCCAGGGAACGGGAATTTATGGTCGGAGAAACACCGCATCGATAATCGATAATCGGAAGCAAAGGTGTCTGAGCACACAGAGCTGTGCGGATGAGGGATTCGGCGCTTGAACCCCTGATTGCCTCAAACAAATCACTAATTCCAAGTTTGAAGAATAGATTACTCCTAAATTGATTCTGATAGAACGCGGAGAATTCTAGCCAGAGCTGTAAACGCCTTCTGCATTACTATCGCTACCTGTCGGTGGAACGAAAAGAAAAGGGAAATTTCCACGCGCCCACAGAAGGAACACAACATACCTGCAGAGAATATACCTTCCGTGTCAGGTCTCGCCACCGGCTCACAATTACGTCCTCTCAAAGGAGAAATTATACGGTTACTGCTAAAAGGATTGGGAGTGGTTCCGAGTCAGCGTAAAACAAGGGCAACATGCAAGCTGTTTGCTTGATTGGCGCTCTGAACTCAAGCGCTTTGGTCCTTTCATTCCTTCCATATTCTCTCGAATCTCGATAATGATAACCGCTAGCAGCAGCGCTTCCAGAGCTTCTTTCCCTATTGAAGATTGAACTACTCTGTCAACAGGTGTGTCTGACCTTCCTTATACATGTACACTGAGAGCGCTCACAGGGAGGTTCTGCTCGGAACGAGGCAGCAGGTAAATCGAGATCTATTTTTTCAGCCCAAATCAATAGATGTACGATTTAGGACCTGTCGCACCTCGACCAGAGCCGATTCTTGATTATCCTCCAGTTCAGGAAGGCATAAATACAACCGGCTCCAATTATCGCGCGACAAAATCAGATCTATGACTATAGGTTAACTTTTACAGCTATTTGTTTATTTCTAGCATAACTTTCAAAAAACACACCTTAATGATGGTGTTTACTGCCAAACAAATATGCTGTTCATTGTTCCACCAATGTCAGAACAACCTGAGGCATGATTTTTGAAAACTATGCTACATATAAACAAATAGCTGTACGAAACCTCTCTGCCTGGGGTTGCAAAAGGCTTTTCGCGTTCGGAGCTCCACTCAGCCTCGGATTAGCCCCTGATGTCCAATGTGTATGTAACTGATTTGTTCAGACCGCACTCATCTCTGGATTTCCAGTTCAAACTTCAAGAGCTGGCAAAAGATTGTAAACATTTTGTATATTCCAAGGTTATAGTTATGGTCATTGGGAAATAGAGGATAGAGCTCTAGTGGGTGAGCAAAGTGCACTGATTTGCTGGGTCCAAGAGTTGAACAGAAATTTTTGAGACATAAGGCTGCTTTGGACTGCTTATTCCTTCAGGAAGCATAGAGCTAAGTTTTTGAACATTAGTCCAGTTTCAAGGATGAAGCGAGAAACATATTCACTTACTGCATCAACACCAGCAATACTTCACAAGAGTAAAATACTCAGCAAACACCATTGTTGTAGGGACTAAAGTGTGTCATGTACAAGGTTTGTAGCCAGCGATTCCTTGGACTGTCAGCGCTTGTTCCAGTTGAGCTGGCTAGCTGAGCCGCGGCAACTTTAATTTGTGTTTGCCCTGGATTCTTAAGTAATAAGTAGTAGGTCACTTGTAGTGAATTAGACTTGTGCAGCTAGTACCATACTACATCATTACCTATTTCAAATAAATTTGAAATGCACCGGCAGGCAAGGCAATTCTGTAGACAGACTGGGACAAAAGTTGCATCACAAACTGAGTCACATTTTTGTGACTTTGAACTTAGTGAAATTTCAATAAATGAACTCCTCGCTTGAATGAATATTCGATGTGGAACTTTGTCCCTTCCTTACTATCCATAAAAATGCACATGTACAGCCTTAAATAATACATATAAGTCATAATATCTACATTATGGAAGAAATTAGCCAGATCTAGCCTTCTCAGATCAAAAAAGGGAATGAATTCACCTAAAAAGTGAAGAAATCCATCTGAGGTTCTTCGATTTCCACCTCTGGGTCATTATCAACCTTCTCAGGTGCATCCTCATCCCTTCCACCCTCACCTAAGTCAAAGTTGTCAAAATCTTCTTTGCTGAGTGCAACATTGGCTGCAGTATACAGTCCAAGTGCCGGCTCCTGCAATTCAGCCTGCAAGTGGTCCAAGATTCCATCCAACTCACCACTATACTCCTCTTCTGAGTACTCCCTATCTGCATCTTCATCTTCTGTACCAGCAATTCTATTGGTAGCACTGAATGAGCCCAAATTGGCAACCAAAAATGAGGATTTCAGTGATGAGTCTGGGGTTGCAACATCAGGAGATGGGGAACGGCTTGTCAGTGGGCCAACAGGAGGTGACAGGTCTTCTATGTCAACTGGAGGCATGTGAGAGTGATGCTGTAGTCATGAAAAGGTGTCATTATATTTGCGGAGTGGATTGCTATTACTCCCAGATGTCAAGCTCTGTAAACCAACAGATACGACATCAGGTACTGCTTGATCATTGTCCAGTTTCTGACCCTGTACAAAGGAATAGACCTTCTGGTCCTCTAAGCTGTCCATGAGAGTTGCAATGTCATTATTGAGATCTACAGGAGTGTGTTGCAGACCCTGATCATATCCAAGAATCTCATTCACACCCTTGGCCAGTTTTTGGAGAACATTCACACAAAGAGTAATTATTCCAAGCCATTGCCAGGACATGTTACTGCCATGTGCTTTATAGAATACCTGAAAATCATAACTCTTAGTTTTGAATATGAAACTGAGTGACAATTTTGCACTTTGATCTAGTAGTTCAGGTGTTCTTGGAGAAGATCGACCTCTAGAAATGTCTGACCATTGGTACTAGCCAGCCAGTTGTTGAGAACAGCATCCCTATCATTATTAAAAAGAATAAAGTTAAGACAAAAGGAAATGTTGATATATCTGAGACATACCGAACTGGTTTTGGCCATACTTTCTCTATGTTGTGGATTAAATGAAGCATTTCATACCCATACTTGGTTCAACCATTCCCCTGGAAACTGAGTGCCCATATCTTGAGTACAAGAATTACACACCCAGAATCTCCAGCATGTATAGCATCAGCCATTTCATGTGAGACTAGTGCATCTTGGAGGAAGAGAACAGCATTTTCATGTTGCCTGCTGGTTCATTCTCTTCTGCTAATTCACATTCACCTCGCAGCTCATCAACAGCTGATGGATTTACATAGGTGTCATACAGTTTCTTGGCATCATGATAGAGCTGCTCCCATGAACTCACTGAATCTGCATAGTCATTAAGAGAAGACTTGCTGGAAACCAGCAAAAGACAGTGAAGCACTCATGCATATAAGGATACAAAGATAAGATTTTGGCAGGTACTGAAAGGTGGAAGGGATGTAACTGTGATAGGAAGGCAACTAAGGCAAGTTTTGTGGAAGAGAAGGGATCCAGGGTCTGGAATACTGGCCGCAGGCTTTCCAAAATGAGTAGCCATAACCCCCTGAACATCTGCCATTTTTGCATGAAAGAGCCCAGGCATCCACATGCCCCATCCAAACCCTGTGTATCCACCTTCATGATCAAACCAAATAGACTGAATTGACCAAAGGTGAGCAAGGGAAAGTTGATTGCCGGCAAGGAGGCAGATATGCTCCCAAAAGTTATGAACTTGAGTCTGAAGTTTGAGATCAGAAACCACAGCCTGATCTATATTGGCATTGCCAGTGATAGTCAACTTATCAATATCATAGGCACCAAATGGATAGACTTCAGTACAATGAGGGGCAATGCAGTGTGTGGAACAGGGCTGGAGCTCATTAGCTTGGGGACTGAATACCTTGAGTTTTGGTACACGGCTTTGCTTGACAATAATGCAAATGATAATGTGAATCAAGGACTGCCAAAAAAGCCTGGCTTCAGCTAGTGTGTATATATTATCCTCTTTGGTGAGAAGAGGCACTTTGTTAAATGCTTTGTGAAGCACTGATACAGCCAAATCCTTCAGCATCACAGCCCAAAGTTTAAAAATTGTAACACAAGTTCCATTCTCTTGCGAGTCTGTACCCCTATTATCAATAACATTGAGAATCTGCCAGCAGGAAAATATATGCACCATGGTGACTGACTGCTTGTTTACCAGTTTGACTAAGAAAGTTTATATTATCATAAACCTCTGCAAAAAGACCAGTTGTTGCAATGCTACAAGCCTTTTGCTGGACTGAGGAACAAAGCTTTTATAAAGTTCCACAGAAATCTATGCAAGATGGGGCTGGATTTGAGTTACGAATGGATGTGGATGAAGCTGCAGGAGTCCCAGAGAGTGTAGATAAGTTCAGTAGATTCATAGTTTGTTCTGGAGTGTGAGGAGTTTCTGGTGGAGGGCCAGGAGCAGAACACCCCTGTTTAGCATTTCAGACCAAATTGCTGTAGCTCTCTGTTATACTGAAGTAGAGATCACACCAATGGTTTGCTTTTATGCTCCTGAGGCATACAAGTAGAGTCCCATCATTTGACAGGATAGATTGTTGTGCTCACTGAGACACTGGAGGATTGCAGATGTAACTATCTGTCTACAGTAAGTTCATTTGCTGTATGATTTATGATATAATCTAGTCAATGTACTGTCTTTCTGTGCTTCTTTTGAGAATCTGTATATGCTGGTGTATTCTTTGTCACAGTAATTGCCTCAAAAACTTGAACAAGCAAATCTGCTCCTCCTTCTCAAAGATAATTAAAGATATTCTCAAAGCTGAATAACAAAACAAGCTGTTTATCAATTGCCCTGCCAGCCATTTTTAGCTTCCCCTCTCTTGTTACATGTTGAGCCTGTTTTGCTAAACAGGAGCACACATGCTTGACTGCCCATTCATTGAGCTCATTGCAAACACTTTTGGGATTCTTGGTGCTGTTCCACCAGTTGAGGATCTGTATGACTTGACCAGGAATAATGGCAAAATCATGCCATTGAGCAGTTCCAAGTCCCAAATTGGGGTTGAGAATGTACATCACAAACTCCCCAAATGTACTTCCTCAAGTTCACAACAGCTTGAGACAGTGATGAAAGGTCTCCTGGTGGATGGCATGCTCTTTGTCCACTTTTGCCAGCCATTCTTGCTCCAAAGCGGCATATTTTTGAGTGAGTGTGTCTGCTCACTTGGCCTGTGCTTCTTTCAAATGTATTGCTTTTTTCCTCTACAGTTCCACAAATTGGAGGGGCAAGGATAAATCCAGGAGAGAGATCTAAGGGTGATAGTACTGGTGGCAACCCTTGTTGAGACTTGTGAGATGGTGTGACATTCAACACAGTGCATGCACGAGGTGTCAATTGTGTACAATCTGAAGTTGATCATGGTTGAATCTGATGAGGAGTCTTAGGAGTAAGCACTCCTTGTGTATGCAGCCCTTTAATTGGGGAGGTGGGAGGAGAAGAAAGAGGTGAGCTGAGGATTTCGGCCATACAAAATCAAAAGAGAAACAAGGAAAATAAGCACCCAAAACTGCAACTTCCTCTGGTGCACCCACAATGGCGACTCCATTGAATCTTCCACACAACTTGCAGCACACAATAATCTGCAAAAAGCAACAGTGTACTCAGAAAGCAAACCACTCTGCTTCTAACACACTCAAACCCCTATCCAATGATGACCTGGAAAGCCTAGATGAAGATGTGAAACAAATGTTTCATAAAAACTTTATTCTTTGAGACTTTCAAAAGGAGGCAGCAAGGGCACAGTTTCAATGGAAGGATACAATAGTCCATGCTCACACAGGAGCTGGAAAGACCGCAATAGTTGCAGCACCTCATGCTCATCCCTCATCAAAGGGTAAAATTACCTTTCTTGTTTCACCACTCATTGCTTTGCAAGATGAACAAGCAGAAACATTTTGGGACAAATATAATTTGACAGCAATTGCTATCAATAGCAGTCATGGTGGTCTTACAGCTACAAATGTGGCAGTAAGTTTACCTGTGGATTCAATGAATATTGCACACTCACCTTTGACTATCAAGGACATCTGTGCCAGAAAATACCAAATTGTTGTTGTCTTGCCCAAGATGATGCTTGCACAAAGGTTTATAGCCAGTATCATTAAAAACAAACATGTCATAAACTGGATTCTTTCAATTGTTATTGATGAAGCACACATTATATCACATTGGGGATAAGGGTTTCAAAAGAAATACAGCAAGCTGGGTGTCCTCTGTACATTATTTCCCAATGGAATTCCATTTGTTGCCCTCTCAGCAACCTTACCTCCTCATGTTTGCAACAATATCTTGTTGAAGCTTCAATTTTCTAAAGAGAGTTATGTTAATATTAACATTGGGAATGATAGGCCAAATGTCTCACTGGGTGTCCAGGCAATTCAGCACCCAATGAATACATATAAAGACCTTGACTCTCTAGTCTCACCTGTTGCCAAAAATGTCATTAGTATCCCAAAGACCTTTGTGTACAGTGATGATGTACCATCTGGCCCAGAAATTGTTGACCACCTTGAAGAGTTGTTGCCAGAGGATCTCCGGGGACTGGGACTAGTTTGTCCATTCAGTGCTGCATTCTTAAAGACATATCACAAGGCCACAATGAAGCAGTTTAAAGCAGGGATCATCCAGGTCCTAGTTTGTACAGATATGGCAAGAATGGCATGTGAATGTTAGTAGAAACAAAACCTTGAGATTTCTGAACAATGACTTACAGGGCTGCAATATCCCAGATGTTGACATTGTTGTCCAGTGGAAGCTCCCAGCAACTCTATCAATGTTTATTCACCATGCAGGACATGCAGCACACACTTGAAGCCACAAAGGGCTTACAGTCCTTTTGGTTGAAAAAGGAGCCTACAGCTTGGACTGCGAATCAGTGGTTGAAAAAGAGAATGAGAAGAGTCAAAAGGGTATTGGAAAGGGAAGGACAAAAACAAAGAGTTTTGCAGCTCCAAAACAGCAAAACCATTGGGAATGAGCAATGGGCACTTACAAAAAGGGTTTGGGGAAAGGTTTTGCAGAAGCCAAAGGCATGAATCAAGGCTCGCATGGTGGCAAGGCTGATAATCATTCTCAAACTGGATGGGAACCTATAATTGACCGACAAGCTAAGGATGAAGGGCTGCTCACATTTATTCAGACTGGTCACTGTAGACAGCAAATTTGGACATCTGTCTATGGAAATAAAGAAGCTCATAAGCAGATTCAACATCATGAAAGCAGAGTACTCACCTAGTTGATAGAGTCCACAGCAGGAGTAGATTGTTGTGATATTTGCCAACTGCATCTCCTGCATCAAACAAGGCCTGGCCTTCATAAAGTTTGTTGAGCCCCTGCCATCCCCAAAGGTGAACCATACTGACCTGCCATTAAGGCCCTGTATGAATGGCATACCTGAGTCCATAAGGCTGACCATTCAACTGCTCTCTGGTCCCCACAGGCTATCCTTAGTAATGAGTTGGCTGTATTGCTGGCATCTGTTGGTCCTATTTCATCCATTGATAACTTGAATTGTATTGTGAGTGAGCAATGGGCTTGGTGGGATCAGTATAGTATGAGCTTGTGGGAGGCCATCCAGAAATTATTGATACTGCCAATAGCAAAAACAAAAACAAAAAAGTGCAATGTGGCCAAGGCTGAGAATGCTGGAAATGATGCTGAGCTTGAAGGAGAGAGGCAGAGTAACAGCAGACCTGCAGAAAAATGCGCTTGTCATAAAGCTGGTACAATCACCTATTCCTAACCCCTATTCATTTTCCTTTTACTATACACCTTTCACATGACCACATTTATGACTAACTTTCATATCAATACCTTTTGGACATATGACTCCTTCCTATCTCCACTCTGCACAGTATCATTGTTCTTTTTCTATTTTGTTCCCACTGTCATTGCTTTATTAATGAACTGTTCCTTGTTCCTCTTCTTGTATCTGTTGCATGACCACATGCTCCATACCTTTTATTCTCATAGCTGTCACTTAGCTGTTGTCTTTCAGTAGCATTAGTCTCTCTTACAGTTTATTACAGTATATATACCTACCACCTGTAACCTGAGTCTCCATCTTGATCTCTCTGTCAATTGGGACCAGGTGAGCATCCTTCCTGTACTACCAGTAGACTAGTTAATTAACTCTGTTGATTGGGACCAGACCAGGACCCACCTCTGTTTAAAACTGATTATTGCATTCTGATAAGTTACTCCACTGTACACTGCTTTGTGACATTAGGTCAAGATCCTTGCTGCGCTGATAGTCTATCACCTAGGCTATCCCTGCAGACTCTGCTACCACCATGCCTTCCTTCTCTGCAGATTTGTCTGACTCTGAAATGGATTACAAACAAATTGGCTGCTCTAGCTACCTGCATGCCTTTGATATCAAAGCCCAATCTCATATCCACAAGCTACCAGATGGTTGGAACAATTGTGACCAACAGCCCTGCCCACATGCTTTCAAGAACTCCATCACCCAAGCAACTCAGCTCAGAGACGGTACCCCTGCTGTACCAATTACCAGATCTGTAACTGCCCCATGCACCCTCACTGCTCCTCCAGTCCCACTTGCCCTCACTGCCCCACCAGCCTCAACTACTGTAACTGCCTGCCCATCACCTGCACTGTCACCTCCTTCTCCTAGCCCAAGCATGTCTCAACAAAGCCTTGACCAGCTTATGCAAAGCCTGATCCAGCAGGTCGCAGCCCTCACAACCAGCTTACAATCTAATATTTCCATTACCACCAAGTCTAGCATGGTCAAACCAGACCCCTTTAAGGGTCAGAGTAGTGCAGAAGCCTGTCGCTTCATGGCCCACTTTGAGAGCTGGGCATCAGAACAGTCAGACTTAAAAGGCAATAAGGCCAAAGCCATTAAAGCAGCCTTAGGATTTCTCTCAGGGGGAGCAGCAGATTGGGCCACCTCCTATCTATCAGCCTTTAATGCCAAGCAGGTACTGTTTAATGGGAAATGGGTAGAGTTCCTTCAGGCATTCAAACTTAGGTTTGAATCCATTGATCCAGGAATGGAAGCCCACAATGCAATCAAAAAGGTACAGCAAGGAAAAGGACAGACTGTTGCAGAATTTGCTCAGAAGTTCAAAGTGGACTCTCAGATACTGACCTCTGGGAACAGTTCTATTTTGGTCTTCTCCTAGAAATTCATCAAAACCTCATCATAGTCAATATTGCTCAAGGATTAGCCCAAACCCTTGATGAGGCCATTAGGTGGGCCATATCTGTTGATGTTTACTTGCACAACCCCAGTATGAGTAGTCACCAGCCTAACCACTCTCACACTCCCACTCATCATATTGATCCATATGCTATGGATATTGATGCCAACCACACAAGCAATGGCAATACTCGAGATGGCTTTATATCTTATATGTGAGGGCACTGCTATGGCTGTGGGTCTCAGAGCCATGAGAAATGGAACTGCCCACAGAAGGATACAGTATGTTGCTACTGTGCATGCCATGGCCACCTAGAGGCAGTTTGTCAGAACAAGTTCATGAGCTTAGAGTGTAATCGAGGTAGGTGTCAGCCACTCCACCAACAAGTATCAGCCACCTCCTCTATACCATTCACCTTATTCCCAAATGAACCAGCCCAGGTTGCTGCCTCAGTTCCCCCTCCTGCTAATTCCCCCACTACTACCCCTAATTTTGTTGCCCAGATTGCCCAGCTGCAGGAACTCCTAAACTGTGCCAATGCTATGGTCCCAGATGCATCCTGCCAGGAGGATTTTTAATGAGGGCACCCATCTCAGCTGCACTGACAGCACCCTCAGAATGGTTCACTATATATACTACTTCCTCATACAACTCACTCCCATTATGTAAAATATCTATGATTTTGAAAATAGACTCCAATGCATCCCATTTCTGAATCCAAGTAAAGATAAGGGGAAGAAGACATAGCATAGCAACTGCAGCCATGGTGGACTGTGGAGCCACTGCTCTATTCTTGGATAACAACTTTGTCAAATGGCACAACCTAAGGACAACCCCACTATGACAGCCCATAAGTATTTTCAACATTGATGGTACCCCAAATCAGGCAGGACAGATTACACATTTTGCATGCCTTGCACTCACAGTGGATGACCAAGAATGCTGGACAGACTTTCTGGTTACAAACCTGGGAGAAGATATAATTCTTGGACTTCCATGGCTTCAGAAGATAAATCCAGAAGTTGACTGGGAAAAAGGGTGGCTCTCAGTTAAAACACAGAAAGTAACCATTGAAGACCTGCCTGAGGATACAGAGGGACTAGAAAGTGGTAGGGTGGCAGCAGTTACCACTGATGACTCTATCCTGGAATAAATTATACCCAAGTCAATTGAGGAAGAAATATCATTGGTGCCAAAAGAGGAGTCACCCCTGTGTTGAATTTGAGCTAACCAAGCCATGCACTGATCCTGGGTCAAGGCAGGGATTCTCCTAGATGCAGCAGAAGAGGTATGGTGTGCAGCAGGATATACCTACTCTCAACAATTAGTGGAACAGGCTCACAAAGACAAACCAACCAAAACATTTAAAGAGATGATTCCAGAACCATATTGAGATTTTGGGAAAGTATTCTCTGAATCAGCATCTGAACAATTACCTGCTCATCAACCCTGGGATCATGCAATAGAATTGGTACCAGGTGCACCAGAAACCATGCGAACCAAGGTCTACCCTATGTCCCTGAATGAACAAGAGGAACTTGATCGCTTTCTAGATGAGAATCTATGCAAAGGTTACATCTGACCCTTAAAATCACCACTATTGTCACTGGTCTTCTTTGTGAAAAAGAAAGATGGAAAGCTCCATTTTGTCCAGGACTATCACAAACTCAATCAATTCACTATCAAAAACTGCTACCCCTTACCACTAGTGGTTGATATCATTAGTTGTCTTCAGGGTGTACAATACTTCACTGAATTTGATGTCCACTGGAGGTACAATAACATACAGATCAAGCAGGGTGATGAGTGGAAAGCTGCATTCTCTACCAACTGTGGCCTGTTTGAGCCTAACATCATGTTCTTTGGCCTTACTAACTCACCAGCTACATCTCAAGCACTGATGAACTTGATCTTTGCAGATCTTATAGCGGCAGGAAAAGTGGCAGTATACCTGAACAACATTCTTATCTTCAGTGGCCAATTGGATAAACACCAAGAAATAGTCTGTGAAGTACTAGCCAGACTCCAGAAAAATGACCTCTACCTATGGCCAGAAAAGTGCAAATTTGAACAGGAACAGATTGAGTATCTAGGGCTGGTAATATGGGAAGGGGAGGTAAGGATGGACCCAGTAAAAGTGGCAGCTGTCTGTGATTGGCCAACCCCCCAGAATCTTTGCAAGCTGCAAGGGTTTTTAGGATTTGCCAATTTCTACTGTTGATTCATATGTGACTTTGCTAGAATAGCTTGCCCCTTAAATGACCTAACCAAAAAGAATGTTGGCTTTGACTGGGGGACACTACAACAAGAGGCATTTGAAACACTATGTACAGCATTCACTTCTGCACTGATACTAACTCTTTGGGATCCAGACAAGTCAACACAAGTTGAAGTAGATGCATCTGGATATGCAACTGGTGGGGCACTTTTCCAAAAACAGGATGATGGCCAGTGGCACCCTGTTTCTTTTTGCTCTGCATCTATGCAGGCCACAGAGTGGAATTATGAGATCTATGATTGGGAGATGCTAGCAGTAATTGAGGCATTAAAAGACTGGAGAGGTCTTCTAGAAGGCTCACCTCAACCATTTGAAATCATTACTGATCACTCCAATCTAGAGTTTTGGTGGACAGCACAAGACCTTAGCCATTGCCAGGCCTGCTGGGCACTCTGGCTCTCTCAATTTGATTTCCACATGGTGCATTGACCAGGTAAAGCAAACACCCAGGCAGATACACTATCTTGTATGGCACATCATCAGGTATCAGATAATGAGGACAACTGACAACAGACTGTCCTCAAGCCTGAGTACTTTACACAAGTTGCCACCACAATTTTCTGCAACCCACTAGAAGATAGAATTTGAAAGGCTTTGCAGAGAGAGGCACAGGTACTGGAAGGGCTGGAAGGATTGAAGAAGAGAGGACTACAACAGCTCATAAATGGGATTGCAGAATGGGAAGAAGATGAAGGACTGGTCTACCATAAGGGACAGGTATATGTCCCACTAGATGATGAGCTACACACGGAGGTCCTCCAACAATGCCATGACAACCCCTCTGCTGGCCACCCTGGACTCCATTGCACCCTTGATCTTGTCAGCACTCACTTCTGGTGGCCTACCATGCAATCCTTTGTGGAAAAGTATGTCGAGGGATGCAAAATCTGTGCAAGGAAAAAGATCCAACAGCACCCCCATGCAGTAACACAGCCACTTAATGTTCTAGCTGGACTATGGGAGGAAGTCGGTGTAGATTTAATCACTCAACTACACAAATCCAATGGGTATGATGCCATCCTAGTCTGTACAGACCTCTTCAGCAAACAGATCCATGCCATTCCCTGTATGACCAATATTACTGCTGAAGGAGCAGCAGATATTTACTATCAAGAAATCTTCCACCTCCATGGCCTTCCCCTGCATTTTATATTGGACCGAGGACCCCAATTCTTAGCAAAGCTCATGCAATCCCTCCTCTCCTGTTTAGGCATCAAATCAAATCTGACTTCTGGATACCACCCACAAGCCAATGGACAGAGTGAACATGCAAACCAAGAAGTAGAGAAGTACCTCTGCCTATATATAGGACAGCAACAGGATGACTGGGCAGAACACCTGCCAATGGCAGAATTTGTCATTAATTCCCAGACACACTTGGCCCTCAGGATGTCACCATTTGAAGTCACATATGGCTATCTCCCACTCTTCAATATTCCAGTAGGTCGGCACAGTGGGATGCCAGGGGTAGATGATTGCATTCAGATTTTGAGAGAAGCATGCCAGGATGCAGGAGCCACCTTACATCTGGGAAAGAAGCAGCAGAAGGAAGGGTATGAGAAGGGAAAGTGAAAAGCCCATCAATTTAAGGTGGGAGACCTTGTATGGCTAAGCACAGAGGACATTAATCTCCAGCTCTTGAGTGAAAAACTTGGAGAGCACCAACTTGGACCATTCAAAATTCTTCAAAAAGTGGGACCACTTGATTATCAATTGGACTTACCCCTTTCCCTTGACCAACTACACCCTGTATTCCATGTCAACAAACTTTACCCTTGGAAAGGAAACTATGTCAATGGGGAAATTCCAATGCCACCAGAACCAATTTACTTGGAGGAAGAGGATGAACCTGAGTACAAAGTAGAAGAGGTGCTAGACAGCTGTATTCAGTAGAAGAGAATGGAATATCTGGTAAAGTAGAAAGGGTATGATGCAGGCCATAACTCCTGGGAACCAGCCCAAAACTTGGAGCATGCCCCACAAATGGTACAAAAATTTCACAGGAAACACCCAAGTGCACCAAAAATTTGACCATCGAGGGTGATGGTCTTAAGAAGGGGGGTAATGTCATAAAGCTGGTATGATCACCTATTCCTAACCCTTATTCATTTTCCTTTTACTATACACCTTTCACATGACCGCATTTATGACTAACTTTCATATTAATACCTTTTGGACATATGACTCCTTCCTATCTCCACTCTGCACAGTATCATTGTTCTTTTTCTATTTCATTCCCACTGTCATTGTTTTATTAATGAACCGTTCCTTGTTCTTCTTCTTGTATCTGTTGCATGACCACATGCTCTGTACCTTTTATTCTTGTAGCTGTCACTTAGCTGTTGTCTTCCAGTAGCATTAGTCTCTCTTACAGTTTACTACAGTATATATACCTACCACCTGTAACCTGAGTCCCCATCTTGACCTCTCTGTCAATTGGGACCAGGTGAGCATCCTTCCTGTACCAGTAGACTAGTTAATTAACTCTGTCAATTGGGACCAGACCAGGACCCACCTCTGTTTAAAACTGATCATTGCATTCTGATAAGTTACTCCACTGTACACCACTTTGTGACAGCACTTGAAAAAGGACTGAGGCTAGCAGCAGGGACAATGGTGGTGGGAGAGAATCAGAAGTGTCAATGTCGGCATTGACAACTTCAGTTTATCAGCATGCATCACAAGCTCAACACATTTGCCACTGCCCATCAGAATCATTGCTGTCTCATGGTGATCCTTATGACCCTTCCCCTTCATCATTCATTGCATCTGCCAACATTGAGCACAAATATACCTGAAATTTCACATCTAGTCAATTCCACTCTTCCCATTTGACACGATTCTCACATTCCAACTGCCACTACTCATTGATAACCCCTTTGAGACCTGCACTGCAACATGAGCAAGAAATTTACCCCACATTTATGCAGGAACCAGTACTGGTTCAGCTTCACCAGTACTACAATCTGTTTCCTCCATCTACTCATACTCATTCACCCTCATCTCTAGAGACTCCACAGCTCTTGCAGAATCTGTACCCTACTCCACCTCTACCTTCCGACACAATCCTGTAATCAACCCATTCGGGCAGACACCATTACCACCACCCAGCACATTCCCTCAAGGCCCTCATTCGATTCAATATCTTCAGGCTGATGCAACTCCTTGGCCTTGGCCTTATCACTCTGGCTCCAATCATGCCTCCTGTCATTACTTACCATCAGACTCACATTATTCTGTGAATGACTGCAATTCTCAGCACCAAAATGCAAACTCAAACACTCAGGAGGACCAATTTTGGGGACACTGAAGTTTTCCCTTTGTTTATCATTGATATAATTGCTGTACATGTTTATTTCTAATCTTGAAAACCAGTTGAACCACTTCTTGAGGCTATCCTTAGAGGGATGAAGGTATGAGAACAAAAATTGAGAATGTTGAACTGAGCCGAGCATGAAATTTCACTAAGTTCAAAGTCACAAAAATGTGACTCGGTTTGTGACGCGACTTTTGGCCCAGCCGCTTCCTGAGGAAGCCTCGCGTAGCCGGCTGACCGTTGATCGCATCAACGTTTGGGAAGCGGATGGTTCACGAGCCTAGTAGTGAATATACAATTCTTAGGTCCTGCTTCTCTTCAAGCTGGATTTCTCATCCTTATACTCTGCCCAATGCGCTGATTAGGTCTCTCAAAGATTTGAACATCCGATGGAGCTACGAGCAATCCCTCCCACCTACCGCACCAGATCTCATTCTTGTTGATTAAACAGTGGAAAATAACGACCCTGCTTGGTCTTTCAAACTGGTCCACCAATGCAAATGCAAATATCGGTGTATGGCTGATGATTCTCCAGACATCTGTCATCACGCTGTTGCTTTTACGGATTTTGCTGAAGCATTCGACAAGTCCCAGATGTTGCGTCGGCATGAATCCACTCTCATCCCCTCCTTCTCCCAGGCAACAATGCCAAACGACGTAGTTATCGCAACACCTCTTCCCCAGGTTCTTCCCGCCACCCCTAAATCATCTATACAGCTCCAGCCCCAACCCGGCTCTGCATGCCTCATGTTCTGGAAGATCATTGTGCGGTAACTGACACGCTGCATTAGATGTTCTGCGCTCCTTCTATTCTCCCCTTCCTACCGAGGCATCTCTCAGGAGAGATGGATATTCTACCTTCGTCTCTGAAGCATAAACTCTTCCCACTTGCAGCCGTCCACCGAATCTTTTTCCATCGACCAAGCTCCGTAGTAACAGGGGAGGGGTTGCAGCCCATGCTGGCCATTCCGCGCCCTGCTGCGGAGCACCCACACCGATTACTATAGAACTCTTCTAGTCACCCTCCAATCTCCTGGTTCGCCACTGTCGGCAGTTATGTACCATTTACCTTAATGCCAACTTGACCTCATTAATCTTCATGTTATTTCTTAAGTTGTGACTATAGGCAACATTGCGGGTTTCCAAGACGTTCGTAAGTGATACACTCAGGCCCTTCTTGTTCATTACATGTAGATTCATAAAACAGATATTACGATTTTGCAATCGTTTCTATGGTAAATATATCGTCTATGTAATCGAGACAGGAGTCGAGCCAAAGCTTCCATGCATAGATGTATATCATCCACATTTCTGAACGAGATTGAGCGTTCGGACCGAAAGCAGGCATTACATGCATGGAGAGCAACGGCTTCCCGAAATGATTTCTGATCATTCAACCCTAAAGAGAATGCAGTCAATTAAGGGTGTTCGATTACCGGCTCTCTTCAAGGGCTCACCATATTTCCTGATCTCCGGCGACAGCACTAAAAGCTCCCGGGGCAATACGCGATCCACTAATGACGAAGTTAGAAGCACCATGGAGGACACTGGCGCCTGCCACTGTTGTGCCTCGTTGATTCGAAGATCGAACGGAAGAGCGATAACCTAAAAGAAGTATAAAGATGATAGTTAATCGATTGCAGATATCGATTGCAGATATTACAGATTATATAGCTACCTGTAGTTCTTGGGCCACGCCTTGTGTTGACGCTTGTATGGGTGGTGAGAGGATGATCGTCGTCTAAATTCGCAAGGTGGCAATGAGGTTAAGATTAGCCCCGAAGTAGAGGTTCTATGAGGTCAACTCACTTCGCCTAGAGATGATTCGCTGACTTCCGCTAACCGCACTGAATGCCCCAGGCGAGATACCGGCACGGTGGCTAGTCCGAGTCCACGACCCTAGAGTCAAATTATGCTGTCAGCGGCTGTACACATGTGGTTGAGATCTCTCGTGCACGACGAGCATTACCTTGATAGTCCCGGATTGGAGGCTCATTGCTTATGTCAAACCTCTCATAGTCGTCTGAACCAAACGTGTTCTGCCCTGGCCTCATCAACGCAGCATTTTGATTCGCCCCCCGCGTTACATGTTCGTCACGGTGGTGTTCATCGCGATGATGGTCTTCAAGGGAGCTGATATTACATTCCGCATCCACAATAAAGGGCTCGCTAGCTGTACCATAAATATACACAAAGAGAAGGCGCGCAGGGACCATTAATTGAGTGGTAAAATGACTGTTACGAAGGTTGTCCTGCTTACGATGGGCCCTCATCCAACCGATAACTCTCCGTTCTTCAAAAGTCAGCTCTGCGCGACTCTATTCAGCCCCAAGATGACTTTGCAGCACCGAAGTGGCGTCCAACAGACACTTACCTTGTTCTAACTCTCCGAATTCCGACATCGAGGGAGAGCAAAAATCTAGTTAAAGCAATGCTTGAGAACGACAGAGCAGAGAACATTTTGCAGTGACAAAGAAATGGGACTTACGACGGGGAGGCAGATGCTCAGTCTGTCTCGAGAAAGAGTTTGGACTGTTCGGTGAAGAAACATCATTGAGATCTTGGTGAAAGCTGGTTTGAGAGATGGATCTATGGGGCATTTTTGGTTCGCTGTAGAAGTCCTGGGGAGAAAGGGTATGGTGGCACTCGAAACATGGCTTTTATAGTCCGCGGAAGGACCAAGGCCCTTGCCGGCGATTGCCAAAATTGACAATGCAAAAAGCCTATTATAATCCCTAAAAAGAAAGCTGGAAGCCTTGTTGTCATTGAGGTTGTTGAGATTTTCACTGGAAGCAACTCGGCGCGCGAAGAAAGCACCAGAAACTTTGGATTACTCAGCGTAGAATATTGGACCTCTAGACTAGATTCTAGAGAAACTTCTAGATATCTTACTGTTTGCATATATATCTAATTATAAAGGCAATGGGCATGCGTTTGCGGCGCAATATTGACGCATTACCACTCCATTTTTCTCATAAATTTACTTGAAGTTTGACAAGTCAAACTGGTACCCTGGCACCGGTTGGATGTACTACAGGGCATCTATATTTTGAGATTGCCGCTGCTTCAGTAACACCAAATGTCCATTGCTTCTTCTCATCATCACTTTTTGGGGTACAAGAATATGCGACACGGATCTTCCGGAAATTACAGCTCCAGTCCTCGACGGCGAACGAGTCGACGGGTCTGGTCCTCCGAGAACTTGGCTCTTACTTGGCTCAGTTATATTATGTAGGCAGTGAAGGGAACAAGGGCCGAGACCATCGAAGAACACAACTTGTTCAATATGAAGCGCTGAACAGCAGATATAATGGTGAGGAGGTAAGGGGAGGAGTGATGAGAAGAGTACAGTCAACAGCTTGATTGTGATACTGCTTGTTTACTAACAGTTCATCATCTGGTATCGCACCAAATTGATATCGCACTGGCAAGAGTTGTTCAAAACGATGGAAGAATGGAAGATGAACCAGGGAGAGCTGATCTTATCAGTGCGTGCACAGAACTGTAACTTAATTAAAGTATCGTCACACGACATGTCAACAAGAAAATATCTTTTGAGATTGGGTAATAAATAAATAACCAGACAAGAAGACAACGTACTATAGCTACAGGGTGAGAATGACAAATAATGTTACTTGATACAAGCAAGTCGTACAATCGACCGACTATGAAAATGAGTTTTGAAGCGACGATGCGCCGAGGGATAAGGCTACAGTTTCGGAAAGAGACAAAAAAGCAAACAAAATAACAGAAAATGGGAGTTAAAATGGACCCGGTCCAAGTGGTTGCCACAGACGCGGAGAAACATCGACGAAAGAGGTTTAAAAAAGGTCATATCATACATGCTTCGTGCTATGCTTCGTGAATAAATTTGTCGAAAAGAAAACCAAATGAAACAAGCTCTATTGAGAGGGTCTAAGGTTCAACTAGCACCCCGTTTCCATCGCGAGGTGTTCATGCTGGGCCTGGAACATCTGCTGGAACTCGTCGTGCCCCTCTCCAGCGAAAGCATTGATTCCGGAAACGGTACTAGACATCGTCTCCATTGTAGATTGGTACGAATAATCAGGCACATGCTGAGCGGTAGAATCCATCGGAAAACCCATCGCTGCGGCAAACGATCCACTGGACGAAAGCCCCTTCCAAAGTTCGTTGAAAGCTGTGGTGGAATCTATGTGAGCTGACAGCGTCGAGGAGGATGTGATATCTCCACTCGAGGGGTGTGTTTGCATACCCTCCGCCGCGTGCTGTACAGGAGAGGCGCTATCGGAGTATACCAAATCTACGTCGTCGATCGAGGTCGGATGCACGGGCTGCGGGGCGTGAAGTGTAAGCCCACCCTCTCCTCGGTCTGTAGGTACAGGAGAACCAGAGTTGGGAGATGAATATGACTGCACAGAAGAAGTCGACAAGGGAGACGTATCCAGTGGAGAGTATGATTGAGTATCGAGAGGAGCCAGCGAAAGATTATGAGGATTATGGACATGATTCTGTTGCTCGTGAAGGAGCTGTTGATAGACATGCTGCTGGTCCATGCTAAAGCCCTCGAAAGGATTGCATTGTTGCTGAGACTCAAACGACTGCGGCTGAGACGCCTGGAGAGAACTGGTACCAAAAGCAAACCCAGGTTGAAACAAGCTCGTGTCGGTATCTGGAAGCTCATCCATTTCAGTTTGAGGAGGTAGAGATGAGGCGGAGCTGGATGGCGAGGGACCCATCTGCTCGTATCCAGTTTGCCAGTTGGCAGCCCAGTGGCTGTGCATGTCAGACCAATTCGAGTTTGGAACGGGCCATGAGTCATCTGTACGTCCGTAATTGACGAAAGCCTGAGCACTAGATGCCCTCCGTCCACCGAGAACAATTCTCTGTTGTCGAGAGATGGATCCCACGTCAAAGTTGTTGGGAGAGGGCGAAGGGGGCCGAAGAGCATTGTTCAGTGGCGGGATCATGTTGAAGGATGATTGTCCGACAGCCATTCCGGCATATCCTGCGAGGTCCATGGAAAGACCGTGGGAAGAGTCGGCGATATGCGAGAATGTAGCATCGGAATGTGGGAAGAACTGATGAGTCTGTTGGTATCCAGTTTGGAACGGAAGGTAATCGTTTGGTAAGGGAACAGATGATGGTCGACGAGGATACCTAGCCACAGGTGCAGCAGGTGGCGGAGGAATGAGGTCAGGAGTGGGGGCGACTTGGGGTGTAGCAGCTCGAGCTTCGAGCGCCGCCATGCCCTCGGCACTTTCATCCCAGCCGTGCAAGTCATCCCACTGCTTGACTCGCTCTTTCAACGCGTCACTTTTCAGTCCATCTAAAAGACACTGGGCTATGAAACCCTCCCGTTCCGTACGCATAGCCTCCATTGAAGCCAGTGTAGCGGGAAGAGGATCTGTTTTCATCTTCTTGTTGGGAGGAGCAGTATCGGCACCCTTGTTCTTGTTCTTGTTATGCACCGGGCGGAAACGATACTCAGGATACTTGCGTTTGTGTTCAGCCTTCTCCGCTCTGGCCCTCTTCTCCCAAATCGCCTTCTCTTCAGCGGGAAGCGACCGCCAACAGGAGCCTGTTTTGATGGGCATCAGACAGTAGCTCGACAGCGACCACAGCCAAGCCACTTACCAATAATCTTGCTCAACGAACTATGATTTGTTTCGATGCTGTTTGGAACATGTTTCTGCTTGACGAAATCGGCTCTGAAGAGCATGAATGCATTCGGGGGACGGGGGATATAACCTAGAGAGCGGCGCTTGCCGGGCGGTGCGCGTCGTCGTCGTTGCGGAGGAGCGGGTGTCGAGGATGGAGGGAAAAGAGTGGCAGAGGAATCATCTCCTGGAGAGTCGTCGTACATATCTTCAGCGTCGGCCTCGGTTTTGAATGTGGTTGGAGTAACGTTGGGGCAGAAGGTCAAACGGCTAGGCTCAAGATTAACACCGTAGATGCCAGGTTTGGCAGGCGGTAAAGAGACTGAGAAGGAGAGAGTGAGTTATTGGTGTAGAAACAAGAAGGAAAATAGCTTACCCAAGCCTAGCGAAGACTTTCTCCGGGCCCATGATCGTGCAGCTGGCATCCTTATTGTTCAACAAAAGTAGAGGACAAAAGAGATGCTGACAGGAAAGAACAAAAGAGGTGGGACTCAGAACGGGGGCTTATTGTTCTCTGGGAAGTATATAAGGAAGGCGAAGAAGGGGAAGATGGGTGGAATTCAGAAATCAGAAAGCGTATCTATGGCTTACGTGAGCTACTCGTTAAGCGATGCTGCCTTATTTGTCCGTTAGTTTGTGCTTTGATTGGGAAATGTGTTTGTATTCGACAAACTAGGAAAGGGCGGGAAGCAGCGACCTTGTAAAAATCCATCAGGTGCAAAGTTCAATACAAGTAATGTTGCCGTACGTACCTCTTCAGGAGAAAGGGAGGAACATTTCTTAAATACTCGCAGACACCAAGACCTCTTCGCACTTGAATCGTCCTGCTAATGCTCATTAAACGCAAATTTCCTGCAGTTTCCAGGAACTTCCAAAATCACCCCTTATCGAACAAACAGCAAGAATGAAGACTGGCCGGATCCAGTGGGGAGGGTGAGAGTGAATCGCATGACTGATTTCAGCACTCTTCCCGCGGGATTGGGTCCCTTTACTTACTCTGACGAGGCAGCGAAACAGCCTTTGATGGATTATTCGGGCTCAAATAAGGGCAGGGAGCAGACCGGTAGTAATCTTTGAACGAAGAGTCCTAGGCTCAGTTTCGACGACGTAGCAGATGATCCAGCACAGGGAGATCGCACTTTTTTTTTTTTTTTGGATTATTCAATCATTCCATACATAGGTCTCCGGGTTTTGAGAGCTGGATCCATGGGATCGTCGGGGATCGCCTACGGGACTCGTATGTGGCATTATACAGGAGCATACATTCATTAATTTCGTCTTGTATGCGATGAAACTAATATTTGTTGACCGACGAATACTTACGAAAAATATATGTGAAAAAAATACAAGGACCATCGGAGGAACGAGGCAACGAGGCAAGAGCGGCTTTCAAAGGCGGGTGAATTGTAACACTGATTCCTTGCAGCGGTTGCAGTCGTCGAAAGGTTCATCCAAGAAAGGCGAGTTAAAATCTACTTCCAGGTATCGGAAACAAAATGAATATGCACCTGTACGGACGCGTTCGAGAAAGGCGCGAGGCAGAGCGGAGCGCTCGTAGCCAAGTTGGAACGATGTCTATTTGCGGAGGATAAGTACCGCGTATCCAATTCATTTCATCATTCAATTGAGCTCCCGTCCCGTAATCACTTTGTTCTTTCATTCGCGTCTGCCGCGAAAATACAAGGATCCCAAAAGTTGACGCGAATTTTCTGGGCGATGAGCGACTGGAGTGTTCAGTTGAGAGATCATTATTTGAAACAAAGGTGCTCCTGGCGCAATCTGCCGCGAAAGTGCAATCTTAAGCGTTGACGCGACTTGTCTTGGCAGTGACTGACTGGAGCGCTCAGTAGCGTGATAATCGTCCGAAATCAAGGTTGATCCTGGACGAGAGAGCTAGTGGGAAAAAAAAAAAAAGCAAAGGTCGGAAAAGAGACAGATGACGAGAGACGTTGACTAAAGTGGCGTGGGAAAGCTCTGCCACCACTAAGGTCCAAGTTCCTCGCATTCCTATGCTCGTTGAAGAGTCCCCAATAAGTACGCCGGAGTGACTTTGAGCCCTCCTCTCATACGGAGATATTGATGAGGCCACTGCGCGCAAGTTAATACTACCAACGATAGGGTACTCGGCCATTCACTCTATAGCGATTTCCACAAGCTTCAGGATGGCTTAGAAGGGATTCAGTTTCGTAGAGTAACTTTAAACAAAAATTTTAAACCTTTTTCGGGGTCGGGTGCAGATGATTGAGAGTGCTGGCGGATCGGGTATCACCCCGAATTGTCCGAAAAACGTGGTTTCGTAAGGCTATTTCCGGATTTTGGGTCCTCTGCTGACGTTCTCCCCCAATCTGCTACTTCAACAATGGCCGTTCCCACTCTCTATAACCACCCTGTGTATATTCCAGCTCTATTTGACATTTGTACGCTTCTTATCTCCGCTCGGTCTGTAATTTGTTGCACAATACTTCAAGAATTCACAACTTTTTACACACGAGGAGTCTCGATCCAGTCCTCAAGGATGTGCAAACTAAATGCCAAAAAATTAACATTACTGATTGTTTGTATCTATTGCTTGCATTTGGTTTGAGTTTTGTATTTTTAGTGATTTTTTTGCATGCTAGCTGGTCATTGAAAAAAGGACTCGACGTGGGAGAAACCAAGGTGGGCAATCTTTGAATCGCTAGAAAGATAACTGGTACATCTCAACGCATTTGGATCTTCATATTTGTTTTTTCTAAATACTTCTTGTTTGCTCTCTGTCATTGCCAGAACCGTCATTGGTTATTTTTGTGATACACAACTCTGCATTGACGAGGCTTGCATTCAGTACAGTTCAGCCTCTCATCATTGAATTTCTGGCCTAAACACATTCTAACTGAACCATTGTATCCTCCCATTCCTCGAAATTGTCATTCTGTCAGCATCGAACAGAGGAATAGCCTCGCTGATGTTGGGTGTAGCTTGCTGAGATTTTCAGTGGAAATTGCTGATTTATTGGTATTTATACCGTATTTACGCCTTCTTTTATATGAATATATGTTATTCTGAGCTATCTAGCATTGTTCCATCATCTTACAAGTGCTGCTGGTCGGAGCAGCTAAATTTGTTTGATTCCCACGGTGGCCGAGTACGGTCCAAATGCCGGTTTGAGATCCGCCTCCCGAAAATATTCACTACGGCGTCAATTTGCATTGTAAAAATCTGCAAAAGATCTCAATATATGCGCAAGAGGCCATTCCACCCAAAAGTATTGTTAACCCATTGAAGGTGAGGTATAGCAAGCATAATTGTCCAAATACGCTTATGTGGCCGAGTACCCTGTCGTTGATAGTATGTTTTTTAGGATCTTTTGTTGCTACGTTTTCAAAGTGTGTGTGCTTTGACTATATTGGATAAAGATAATGAAAGGTTCGAACCCGACGCCATTTCTACAGAAGAAAATGTTCGTCTTCGAGGCTCATCAGCCACTCGCAGAGAAGACAGGCTGCCTATAGATAAACTATCTCTAATATTCCTTTGAAATCGACTAGGCTCAAAATTTGCTTCTTCATCTGAGCGGATTGTGCTCGGAATAGACTCTCCAGCGGCAAAAATTGTCTTGTCCATAGAATAATCCTTGTTCACAACCAGGAGGACCAGTATGGGGTAAATTCCCTATGAAGAACATCGCACTTGAGTGCAGCTGCGGTGAGTATATGCTGGGACCTACAGCTATTTGGAAGTTAACGAGAGTGTATAGGTCTCCCACTGTTCCGAATTCAATGCGGATGAATAAAGTGACGAGAGCTGTGATCTATGTAAAAAGTCTAAGGTCATCCGACATACGTTCATCTCGATAGACAGCAGACTTGCCACGGAAACACAGTATATGACTCCGGACTCGATGAGGACTAATAAAATTCGACCTCCCTTGAAGAAAAATTGTCGACCTTGCGTTGATGTTGAAAGGTTTCGGTTGATTACCCGACGATGTCTCCTGCGATGCATGAAAAGTCAACTCTCCCAATCTCACCGTACCGCGGGTTCATAAAGTACATACCATGCTTTTGCAGTTATAATCAGTATCGCAGAAACATTTGCCAACACGGAAAGGCCTAGATTTGCGGTTTGGCTGATGTTAATTGCATGATTTAAGATAGCGCCGCGAGATTTCAAGGTTTGGCTGGGAACCGTAAGAAGTATTCGTATGACGATCGTAGCGGTGACGCTCACTAAGCAGAAACGGAGTCGAGCGGACGTTAATCTCTTTTGTTGGTACGTACATGCTAAAAAGAAAAGCAATATCACGGTCATTCTGAGCGCCAATCTACTTGCTCTATTGTCATCATTGCACAACACCCAGGCCCGCCACACAACAACCGCATCAGTCAGAAAATACTTATTGGCTCGGTTAGTGATTATATCAGCCTGAGGGGAGACAACTCAACTCACGTTGGTCAGTACAACTGCGCTGAATACCTCCCGGTAACTTACGCCGGGAGGCCCTACAGAGCCCTCGGCATCCGCCATCCACTCCTGGAAATGCTGGATCAAGTCCGCAATTGAACTTATCCAATGAATACTGGAGATGGTGAACATGTAAAGGGTTACGGCTAGCATAACTCTTCGAGTGGTTGATTGCAAGCCTTTTTGCCTAGATGGCTTCAAAGGTGAGCAGTTTAAAGATAGAACCAAAACATAAGCGAGCCATACATCACAGTAAAAATGAAGTGGGGAATGAGACAGCAATAGATCCCTGTCGAATATGAATACGTGAACATCAGTAAATCGGGCAACCCGGAGAAGAAACAACCACGCAAACCATATACAAATGTTTGAGGAATAATGCCTATGGTGAGGTAAAGAATGTTCAATGTATTGCGGTGTGCTACGGGAGCGGCATCTAGCGACTCCATTTCTGCTGTAAAAAGTGAACAAGATAAAGGGAGGAACCGGACAGTACTTAATATCATTTAACAGTGTTTGTTTTATAGCAGGAACGCTAGTATGTCCAGGAGAGTAGTACTGATAGATGCGATGGTTGCCAATGATTGAAGCCTCGCTAATCATGCTAGGAGAGTTTCCCCAGGTGGCGTTGTAGTAAGTAAAGTCCGGCCGAATAGGGTGCTCCAATTGAGCAGTGTCGAATGTGATTTACAACAAGTTTTCAGTTGAAACTATCGTGGAATCGTCTTCACACCTCATGACAGATCCATATGCTTGCACAACATTTTATGCAGCTTGATGCAGAGTGAAGAAATGCAAAGGTTCAATCCACTCATCAAGTTCATCAATTGTAGTCACATCAAACGGCCGAATATAAAGGACAGATCTAACGTCGTGGTTTTCAAAAGGGAGGTGAAATTTACCTTCCTTCCCGAGCTCGTAATGGAGTGATAATGATGAGTCAGTGTGAAGATCTATATCTTCCCTGCAGCGCTCATACCAGGTGACCTTGATCGGCTTAATAGAATAATAACAATAATTAGAACGTGAAATCACCAAGGTAGACCATAACATAACGCACCGCCTGCTCCTCCGTCACTGGCTTGTTCACCAGTGTCGTCAGGCTCCAGTCCAGATAATGGAAGATACCGCAAATGTACTGCAGCCGAAGGTGAGAAGAAAATTGCCCGGACGAAGATCGTTTGGGAATTACCATCAATGACACTGCCCAACAGGAATCGGAATGCTGAGACACTCAGACAAAACAGTAGGACGTTTGAACGTACTACTTAACGGTATATTCCTAATATTACGAATCGGTGAAGAGTTGTATTGCATGGTGGTAAAAAATCTCAGTTTTTTCTTAAATGAAGTTGCGACTGATCTGTGCCAATGTATTTTCTGTGGACAATATGGCCATGGATACTTGTCAATAATTTAGGTTCGTTCTAAGCGCGAAGAATTCTCACGATGTCTTGCCGGTGGGCCGGCCTTCTAGAGGCACGTCCATACTATAGCTATCGATGTACCAGAGTTGATACTTTCGTAAAAATTGTTTCGTTTGAGCACATTCCTCAGCCGTTCACCCTAAAGCTTTTCCTCTATACTGAGTTAACATCATTTAATAAGTTTACCAACCTCAATTAAGGATTAATGAGCTGGAAAATAATCGAGAAATTTTTCAAGTGTTAAAACAGTGGGTTTTTTCACTTATCAGCATCGGGAAACTTGGGAAATACTCGGTCTCTTTCCTGTTTCGAGGTTTACGCTACTTATGTTAGATAGAAACCTTTGAGGGAGTTTTAACCAAAACATATTCTTCTCAAATGAACAAGGATGGTGAGAACCACACTTTCCCATCACCTTCGGAAAGCGGCGGTCCGGGTATCAACTCCCGCAATTTTAGCATCGTTTCTCGGGAGGCAGCTGGCACAACATGGAGAGTTCGAAAAATTCTCAAACGCAGTAAAGGAAGTTAAAGATGTCTACTCGGCACGTTCCAAGTTTAAGCAAGATACACAAAGAACTGCAAAAGTTTTTCTATACCGGTCGCCAAACAAATACAGGTGCAAACAATTCTCACGTGACTTCAGCCGCGGGCCGACGGTGAAGAGGCTTGGAACGAACACTTGACGCTTGATTAGATTTGCTTCTATTTGGTTAATGTTTCGAAATTCCCTTTCCCGACACGCAAGTACTCAAGTTCAAGGTCCTGCGAAACTATTATCCCCATCTTGCGGGCCGTGTTACACATCGCAAAAAGATTTTCATTCTTCACTTTTACCTAGCTGAATGAACTTCTTTTGCTTATAGTACTATATTTGCTAATCCTATACTTTTTTACTGCAAAATATCGCAAGGAAACGAAAAGGAAACTCATTTTGCGACCGTTTGCGGATGCTGACGCAAAACAATCTTGTCACTAGGCAATCACTATAGGTATCACGACTCTCGTCGATACTCCAGTTTCACACGCTCATCCACCCTCGCTTGTACTTCATGCAACCGGAACCATGGCCAGACTTTTATGAGGTAGGAGCATGATTCGACTGCTCTGCTGCTCTCCAAGCCCCATCTGATATTCAATGTTTTAAGGGCGTGAGAGCTCAGACTGGTCCAAAAATCCCTTTATCGCCAAAGGAGCGTTCTCGAAGGTTCCGGTACGAATTCTTCCTTAGAGTGACATGGTGCTGATATATCGCGTGCTGATATATTGCTTAGAGCAAGACAGAAGCAGAAGAACTCAAACAACTTACAGCAGACCGCCCAAAAAGTCCAGAAAAAGCGCCAAAAATTCGGCCAAAAGATTGAGTTTGAGCCTGCGCAGCCTCGTAGCGTTGAACTACCCCAGCAGCCTATGACTTCCCAATCTACCTTTACTTTCGAAGTGATTACCCCCCTTACCATGAATCAAATTTTCAGCACGTCGCGCACCGACAATACTCCCCAATAGGTCCATCCTTTTCTACTAGCCCTGAGACAGTTCTTTATACAGTAGCGTTTCCTGAACATGTTTCCTCTGCTTTTTCACCATCATAGAAGGTGTTGTATTGAGACGATTTAAAAGTGAGGACCCGCCGGGATTTGATCTGAAGCTACCATCTCTCCAAAGAGTTTGAGAATCTCAACTTCGGCATAGGTCTCGGTCATTCGCCCTTCTGCATTAGTGAGAACTTTCACCACCAGACTTGTATTGGATAAGGCTTTGTATCGCAAATGAAGTCACCAAAGTTGATGTCCAGTTTGGATGTTGAGTAATTACGTTAACGATTTGGGTTGGAGATAGGCCCTTAGGGTGCTCAGCTGCCTTACCGAAGACGTTTTTGTCTTCCGTAGTGCAAAATGCTACCTAACCCGCTAGCAGAGGGAGAGAGAAGCGTACAGTAGGTATTTTATGCCGGGAGGGGATCAATGTTTATGAGATAAATAGCGAAGAAGCTAGTAGCAAACTTGAACATGTCGTGCCGGATTTATTTAGAAGATTTTGAAGGCAGGACCGGCTCAACAATCGGACGGGAAGGAAAATACACTAGCGGGCCCAAATCAGACTGCCAACAACCAGAGCGCCAAGCATATTTGGCTCTGCGATGAAGGAGACGTATTTCTTGCCAATCCGACTATCTCAGAGGCCGCCGTCGAGTCTATGCTCAAGGCTCTTGGCTGTACCCACACATAGAGCGATTTTCGGACCAATTCTAGCCATTACCCTGATCACTGCTATGATTTCCGTACGAGCTGTAAAGACGAAATTGGACAAGAGCTAGCAGGAAAAAGAAAGGTTGAGATGAGATAACCAAACGTTGACCAAAGTGGCGTGGGAAAACTCTGCCTCCGCTCCTCCGTAGCCAGGTTCCTCACTTTCGTAAGTATGCCTTTACTCAGATACTTTGTCAATACTTCGGAATAATAAAGACCTTCATATGCTAGGAGTACGTACGTATTTTAAATTTTTCGGTACTACATCTTCAAGGTGTACGTTTTAACTATATTTAATGATGATAATGGTACGTTTGAAGCCGATGTCATTTCGACAGAAGATGATGCACGTCTTCGAGGCTCATTTATCACTTCCAGAGAAGATAGATGACCTATGGAGAGATTATCTCTCATGCTCCTTTGAAATTGATCTGTCTCAAGATTTGCCTCTTCATCGGAGCGATTAGTGCCCGGAATGGAGAGTCCAGCCGTAAAGATCATCTTGTCCATAGAGCGGTCCTTGTTGACGAGAAGAAGCACCAGTATGGGATAGATTCCCTATAAAGAACATTTTCCGTTAGCGTGATCGCACCTTAAACAGCACGGGATGAGACCTACCGCTATTTGAAAATTTACAAGAGTATATAGGTCTCCCAACGTTCCGAACTCGAGGCGTATGAACAAAGCAGCGAGGGTTATAACCTGAAAAGCCTCATGGTCATTCAGCGGCTCTCACCTTGAGTGGAACACAAACTTTCCCCAGAAAAGCAGTATAAGACTCCGGACTCGATGAGAACTAGCAATATTCGACTTCCCATGAAAAATCGTCGATTTCGCGTTGATTTTGGAAGATTTTGGTTGATTGACCGACGGTGCTTCCTGAGATGTATGACTAGTCAAATGCTCCGGTCTTCTTGAATGGAATCAGAGCTGAAAGGAAGTACGTACCATGCTTTAGCAGATATAATCAATATCACAGAAATATTTGTTAACAGGGAAATACCCAAATTCGCGGTTTGGCTGACGTCAATTGCACGATTCAAGGTACCATTGTGAGATTTGGAATATCGGCTCGGAATCGTAAGGAGTATCCGGATGACAATTGTAGTCGCGACGCTTACTAGGAAAAAACGAAATTGAGCGGGCGTGATTTATCTGCTTTCGTGGGCACCTACACGCCAAAAAAGAGAGCAAAACTGCGGTTATTCTGAGCGCTACTTTACTCGCTTTATTCTCATCGTTGCACAACACCCAGGCTCGCCACACAACGACCGCATCTGTCAGAAAATACTACGTAATTGGATTCCGTCAGTCATTTCATCCTGAGGACGAATAATACAACCCACGTTGGTAAGGACAACTGCACTCAATAACTCCCGGTAGGTTACAGGAGGCGCCGCAGGGCCATCAGCATCCGCAATCCAGCCGCGAAAGCGCTGGATTAAGTTCACGACTGAACTTATCCAATGAATACTGGAGATAATAAACATGTAAAGAGTTACGAATAGCATGACTCTTCGAGTGGTTGCTTGTAATCCTCTTTGCCTAGATGGCTTTCAAGGTTAGCAGCTTGAGGATAGAACAACTTACAAGCAAACTTTACACTGTGGTGAAGATGAAGTGCGGAATTAGACAGCAATATATTCCTATTGAACACCAATACGCGAATATTAGTAAAGAAGGCAACGCGTAAAAGAAAACACTTTGCAAACCGTAGACAAATGATTGAGGAATGATGCCTATGGTGAGGTAAAGAATGTTCAATGTGTTGCGGTGCTCTACGGAAGCAGCATCTAGCGGCTCCATTTTCGCTGTAACGAGTGAGCAAGGTGAAGAAAGGAAACTTGCAAATACTTGATTTCGTTTAATAGTTTTTGAGAATGCAAGTACAAATGCAGAGCCACTAATACTGATAGATGCGATGGTTGCCAATGGATTGAAACCTCACTACTTCAGACAGGAAGGTTTGACCAGGTGGTTCGCCTACCGCTCACCGCAGTGATCTCACTTAGACATAGTCCCGCCAAATACAAAGCTCCAATTGAGCGGTGCCGGAGGTGATGCACGAAGAGCCAACACTGTCGCGTTCGCATTTCATGACAGATCCACATGATTGGGTATATCATCACTGTGCAGGTGGAGATAAATGAAATAAATCCGAAAGCTCAGGCTGCTTTCCGAGTTCCCTACCTCGCAGGCCAGGCCGGAAAATAGACAAGATAGTTTAGGCTTCATCCGGAACTTGGAAGTACGGAACCGAAGAGTAGTAGGAACGGGTTCGTTCTTCATATCAGACCCGTATGGTTGCATGTTATTTCTGCGCAGACGAAGGCAGATCGAAGAAATATGAAGCTTACTCTGCTATTCGACTTCACCTTGCAAACTGAGCGGGAGGCAAGATAGTTTAGGCTAAATTCGAAACTTTGAGGAAACTCGAGTTAGGAATGAGCTCGGATCTCATGACAGATGCGTATGGCTGGACAGTGGACAGGTTATTTCTGTGAAGGCGGAGCTCACTCTGCTATCCAAGTTCTCCACCAGTCGCAGGCTGGGCAATAGGTGAGATAGGCTTAATCCAAAATTGTGAGCTGCGAAACTGAAAGGTAGACGTAAGCTATGTATCATCCCTGCGGTAATCATGATAAGCTTCGAATGTCTTCTTTGTAATACTCATACTATGTGACCAGGAGATCAGTTGAGTAGAACGTGATATTTAAGAGGAGGTCAAGACGGCAACTCACTACCTCTCCCTTCGTCACTGGCTTTTGAACCAGAGTCGCTAGACCCCAATCCAGAAGTTCAATCGAAGATACCGCAAGGGTGCTTCCGACGAAGGTAACAAGAAAGTTACCCGGATGAAGATCGCTTAAAAATTATCATTAGTGGTATGGTCCAAGAACTACGTATGACCATAGGGTCCGAGTGATGTTCAAACGTACTAATGGTATATTCCCTTCTCAGTAGCCACTTGTGCCACCTTTCGACAATATTTCTCAATAACATGATTCATCAACTCTGTCCTCTTCTTACCGTCATAGAACAAATCCTTATACTGCGGCGTGTCCTGGATATGCGTTCCCTGCTTGGCTTGCATTATAATAACGGGATGAAGTTTGTTCTCTTGAGACGATTTGAAGGTACTCTCCGGGATTTGACCAGAAGTTACAATCTTCCCAAACAGTTTGAGGACTTTAACTTCTGCATAGGTTTCGGTGATACGCCTCTCTGCATTGGTGAGAATTTTAGCCACAAGGTTTGGATCGGATTGGGATTTGTAATTTTTAACGGAGTACACGAGCCCCGTTGAGCCTTTATCGGAAATGAGGTTTCCAAGGGTAATATCTTTGCGGTCTAACTTGGATTCTTAGGATCCGAAGTACGTCGGAGACCGGGTTTGATGAAAGGTCCTCAGGCCGGTGAGCACTTACCAAAGACATTTTTGTCTTGCGCAGTGAGATCGCTAGCAAAGGGCTTCCCAGTCCACTAGGAGACGATTGAGAACAGGGTCTGAGATCAGAACACGGAGAGAGAAACGCACAGCAGGTATTTTACGCCGAGTGGGGATCGAGCAAACGAAACCGACGTTTATTAGACAAATGACGAAGAAGATAGTAGCAAACTTGAATAAGATTTTCATACAGAATTTTTTTTTACCGGGCAAGGAGAAGATTTTGAAGGAAGGAGACCGGCTCAACAAACGGACTGGAGATAAAAATACAGTAGCGGTCCCAGATCAGACTGCCAGCAAGCAGAACGGCGGGCATATATAGCTCTGCGATGAAGGATATGTATTTTTCGCGACCCCGACGGCTATCTCAGAGGGCGCCGTCGAGTCGATGAACCCTGAAGGCTCGTGGCTGTACCCACCCCAAAAAGCGATCTTCGAATTGGTTTGCTTTTAGACAATAGATGAGCGTCGAAGTATGCCATTTTGAGTTGGAAGAGCTGTAAAGACAAAAGTCATTGCGATGCAACTGTGGATATATAATTGCACTGCCACCGTGTGCTCATAAGGTACATATAGAATGACTGATCAATTCTGATTCATCATCGATTTCTGTTCTTTCTTCTCAACCACCAACACTTCAGTCAACGATGTCTTACGGTGGTGTAAGCTTCTACTCTGCTTGCAATGATTTCAGTATTCAATCCTCTACAGTACGGTTCTGGATACGGTGCTCCCCCTGGTGCCCCTCCTCCAGGTGGAGGTTATGGTGCTCCCCCGCCTGGCGGATATCCTCCTCCTAGTGGATATGGTAGCTACCCCCCTCCAGGCGGTGCTCCTGGCGGTTACCCACCTCCTCGAGGGGCCCCTCCTGGTGCTGATCCTCAGTACGCCCGCAGATTCAAACATTGACGTTCGATGATATATCGGTGTTCTACAGGCTATGGAACTGGTTCGCTGCAGTTGACACAGACGGTTCGGGACATATCAATGCTCAAGAACTCGGTGAGCTCTCACATAACGTTTCGGAACGGTATCTGACAGCTGGTTGTACAGAACGAGCGCTGATCAATGGAGATTGGACTCGTATGTTTCTGATGGGTTTTGATGATGGGGCTTCTCTCTAATTATGCTCCAGCGTTCGACTTGGATACGGTTAAGATGTTGATGTCGATCTTTGTAAGCTTTTCATGCTGAGCTTAGTGGAGGACTCATAACGAATGCGGTTGCATTCAGGACGCAGATAGGAGTGGGACAATTGGTTTTAATGAGGTGCGCCATTTTACGCATTTTCGTTCGACCCTTGATTTAAACATTGCTTTTTAGTTCGCTGGTCTGTGGAAGTACATCAAGGTGAACCTCCGAGAACATATATCTTCCAAGGCATACCGTCTCCTAACTATGGTTCTCGTTCGATTCGTTTACCCCAGGACTGGCAAAATGTATTCCGACACTTCGACCGGGATCGGTCTGGATCCATTGACGGACAAGAGCTGAGGGAAGCTCTATCTCAGTTCGGGTACGCAATCCATATCATGATCCCCTGTGATTGTGACCTCTGACATCTCCTCAGATACCAGCTGTCTCCTCAACTGCTTGACCTAGTCCAGCGCAAATACGGTGAGTCGACATTCTCTCGTCTTTTGCACCCATCGTGAAACTCATTTTCTACCCTCTCCGAGGGTAGACGTTAAAGCCAGCATCCCTTCTGCCCTGCGTGGGCCTGCTCCCGGGATCTCATTCGACCGTTTCGTACGCGCATGTGTCGCCATCAAGCAGCTCAGTGAGGCGTTCAAGAATCTCGACACCGATCGCGATGGGTGGATCCAGATAAACTATGATCAATTCATGCATACCGTTCTGACTCTCCCCTAAGTGAGCCAGTCGGGTGATACGATGCTTTGAGATGGAGAAGAAGGAAATATTCGGCGTTGATGAGCCGATGAAAGGAATGAATAAACTTGAAGTTTCTTTATGCTTGACCTTGATTAAGTACGTGAAATTCGATTGACTGTCTGTTTCTCTCTGTACAATATTTATATGGACCATCGTATCGCATTCTTTGCTATATTGACAAAAAATTGTATGCTCGCCCTTCCGATTAGTGCAACGTTTGATGGTTGAAAGGACGAGCAAAAGCTTATTGGCATGTATTTCGACCTTAACTTCCTATTTGAGTAGCAGGTGGAGAAAATGATTCGGGGAAGGACTCGGAACCCAATATAGAAGGTGTCAAAGCTGGGCTATGCAAGCACGAAGTTTCGGATAAGTAGTTCTAGGCACGGGAATTATTTTAATTTATTAGTCACCATCTTAGTAAAACGAACTTCGTCTCTCACCATTTCACGATGGACGAAATGCCCGTCACCGAGAATCTCCAAAGCGACATTATTTCCCTGTCCAGTTATCTTCACAGTGTGAAGGACTCATCATATCGGTCTGAACGCCACAATTCAGCAACAACTGCAGGCCTCACCTTGTTCAACAATGTAGCTACTCTTCTCGCTACAACTACCAATGGGGTTTATGACTCTACGGCTGTCCTCGGGAGTGTCGAGCCCTCAGGTGTCAACTGCTTTGTACTCGCTACCCAACAAGGTCCAGATCAGGATACTACAGAGGGTAGTGATAATCCGCAGGTTGTTCCTGTTACTCCTGATGCTACAAATGGGCGGAAGTTACTCGATGCCTGGAGTAGTCAACAATGGTGAGTCGACTGTTAACCCTAAAATTGGCACTTGGCATGACCGACATTACTATGTAGCGACGTCAGCATCATCAAGCATATTCAAGAAGTTTTTGATATCATTACATGTATTCAACATTCTGAAAATCCCTCTCGGGACTTGTTGAACTTCTTGTTTTTCACTTATATCCGAACTTTCCGAGTTCTGGCTTCTCGGGTGTTGGATTTGCAGCGTCATTGGCGTATAGCACCCTTTTGCCTGGTCCAGGAACACATAGCGGACATCATCGAGCGTCCAGACTTGAAGAAACGCTTTTATCTCCAAGTTGACGAGATGCAACGTCGGCTGCTCTCGAAATTTGACCTCACCGGGGACGAGACATCCCATAAATCCCATTCATCTCACCGTCCCGACTGGCTATACTCGGTTGATCCTGCGAATGTCCATCTCTGGATCAGAATGCTTGTCGGCTTATATCAGATGCTCGAAGTAGAGATACTCCTCCCCAAATCTTCCTCTGGAGCGTATGATGGCAACTCGCAATCTGATGCTATCCCTGAGGCTGCATGGCCTCCAGCCGACAAAATATCGCTCATTTGTCTTTATATCGGCACCCTGTACGTTCTCAAACCGATACAGAGGCATATCCTCTCGGTTCTACGCAATCGTAAGCTCGTACGCGTTTTTGAAGAGGCCGGTATGTCCACAATTCGTCTGGTTCTAGTTGTCTCTCAATCCTTTCATTTAGAGTTAGAACAAGTTGACGGTCACCAAGCGAGTCAGTCACTTTTCAACATAGCCAAGTTTGTTCCACTAATTGTCGGTCATTTTTCCCTTCAAGATGAGTATAATGACAATGCCGTGGGTCGCGTTATCCGCGCAATCGATGGCATCACAGCCTGGCACAGTTCTGTCATATACGTGTCGAGCATAATGCGAAACTTAGCGAAAGCCCAGAGATCTGTTCGACTTTACAATTTGCAGTATACTGTTGCGTCTACGGTTCACTGCGATATTGCACGAGTCGAACAGGTTCTAAAGTCCATTAATCCTCAGCGCGAATGGAATAATTCGGATATCGAGAGCCTTCACAAAACGGCCATGTCAGCCGTCGTTCATCCTGAAGCTGCCCTTATGGCATGGGCATCTTCTCCTGCGTCTCACGCTTTCCTCAATGTGGTCAGTCTTCTCATTGATACACTTTCTATATTGTTTGACTCGTGTCTCCAGTCCCAGCCCCTCACCATAGGGGTGAGCCATGGGTGTTGCCGTTCATGTTGGTTATTTCAGCGAGTGCTGAACAGTGACGAGTTGTCTGCGAATTTTGTTCTCCCTGAGAGTCAACTTCGTTTCGAGTCGTGGATCCCTCCTCCCGATATTCCGGACCGTGTTCTCCTTGCACTTCGCGATAGGATGCTGCAAATGACGCGTCCTGATTCTACCCGGCCCGACCGTCCTTTCCATCTCATCCCAAGAATGTTTGCCTGGTTGGACTCCAATACGACTTTCAAGGAGGCAATGGGTGTGTTCTGCGTAATCGATTCAATCTATTACCGTAAAAACTAACACTTATTCGTAGCTGCCTAGACACCGATATTCTTACAAGCGATAGCGAGAAGCAATAGGTGCCTCCCAGAAAACACTTTATCTTAGCTGCCCAGACATTGATATTCTTACAAGCGACAGTGAGAAGCAAAAGGTGCCTCCCAGAAAGAAGCAGAAAAGAAAGGCGGCAACATCTTCTCAAGTCGAACAGGTTGAATAGTGTTTCTCTCAAGTTAAACTAGGCTTGTGTGGCAGCTTGGTTATACACTGATCCGTTCTTGGCCTTTGTTAAACTGCTTATGTTTGTGTCACCAGAATATACATCTTGCTACCATATGCGTCGACTAAGGTTCGTTAGTCTGCCTTTACCACTGAACGTTCCAAATATAGAAGGTGTCAAAGCTGGTCTATGCAAGCACGATAGTTTCGGATAAGTACTATGGAATTTACAACTCGTCAGAATTATAATCAAGAAAACGGTGTTGAGCCAAAGTCGGAGAATACTGTATTTTGAGCTTTCCATCGTAGACAAATTTCAGTCTTGTTGTTGATCGTTGAACCGTGTGGCGGTGACAACTTCGACCTCGGCCCTGTACCGACGATAAAATTTCCTGGTCCTGCGGGGAGAGCATGGAGCATCCTAAACAGAATCAAATTTGTGTAAGAGGATACGGTGGTTGTACAAGACATACTTAGTATTCTGCTTATTACAACAAGCGTGTCGCCTGTGACTTTACGGAAGTCGCGGTAGGCACTCTCAATAGCGTCTACATCAAGTATATTCATGGAAAATAAATACGGTACACGGGCGCGGATATTGTGCTTCACAAATATGGCGAAGTCCTGGAGTCCGGACGCTTTTTGAGCAGCATCGGTAGCTCACGTGCTACTTCATCCAATGGCTTCTCAACCTCAACCAGCCCCTGCCTATCAGCCACCTTCGGTTCATCTTCCCAATGTTTTTTCGCAAATCCATAACCCAGAAAGCACCACCATTTTGCGGCAAACAGTCACCTCCTCGTGTGAAGGTATCCAGGTTCCCTCGAAAATCTGGACATTTTCACAGTGGAGAGACGCGAGGACAATGATTCGCCAGGAATACCACGATTCTTTAATGGCAATTCTTGAATGGATTAAATTAATTAGTCCTGAAAAAAGGCATGGACTACAGGCATTTCGGACTTCCATGAGATAATGGTCCTCGCACTCGATAGTGATATAAAGAACTGGTTTTCGATCCCCTTCACTCCTACTAATGTACTGGCGGAAGATTTATCCGAGTACCCCAATCCGTTTCAGAATCATCCGCAATCTTCCGTGGTTGCAGGAATTGTGGTCACTGGGCATTCGGGCATTGGTGAACCCTATGTCTCTCGTAGACCGTTTGTTTTGGCTGACTCACAACAGGAAAGTCAAGCTTTCTGCATTACATATGGGTCCTCAGGAGAGCTATGAATCTTCCTACTCTATTCCTCGAAGAGAGGAGAGTGTACGTGTGGCAAAATGGTCAATTGTATTCAGGCCTGCTCGACTATTGTTCGACGAGAGATTTCCGCGTCATCCTTGACAAAACTGCGTGGTGTCTTGTAGACTCGACCTCGCAGGTTAAGGACGTTCCCTGTTCCCTCTACCAGGCGGGACGCTTTATAATACAGGCCGCAGATTCACCCATCAGGGAACGAGTGCGTTGGGAAGACAAAGCGTCAATGATGGTGAACTACCTTTTCATGCGAGACTGGTCAGCTGCGGAGCTCATTGCTGCGTGCGTTCGAACTTGGATTCAATCATTAAATATTAACAACTTTAACTTCTAGACGTCAACTGCAATATCGCTCTTTTCGACTGGCGACCCCTGAGAATCTGGTTGAGTTCTGTGAGAAGTTCGGAGGCTCTGCTAGACAGGCCTACAGGGAAGCTCATAATGTAGAAAAAGAGCCGGAGGGAATGGCGATGCTTGAAAGGGCGGCAAGGAATTTTGGTGTTGAATTTCTCACCCAGAGCTGCTTTATACCGTTTCGTCTCTCGGAATGGGAAGACAATTACAGATTCGTATCAGTATTCCCCCGTAGCGACGAGGACAGGACTCGATATACAATCAGACCCCCAACGGAAAAGGTGATGGATGTCATTGTCCAAGCTATCTCCAATAAACTGCGGGCATCTCGAGTCGACATATTCAATCAGCTTTCGTCTTCCAGAGTCTCTTGGGATTGGACGCTGGCAGGGCCTTTTTACAGGCAATACTTTCATGAATTCCTTTGCCGCGATGTGAAATTGAAATGCTTCAGGTTCCTCATGAATCCCCCCTCGGAAGAACCCCACACTGGCCAGAAAACGCAGTTTTGGAGTGCTGACGACTCCAAAGCCTATCTATTTTCGATGAAAAAGAGCCCTATACTCCGCTTCAATCCAGACGATCTCCCCAAACTTGAAGTGGGACGTTATTATATTCCAAGGTCTCGAGCGTTCTCGATATTCGATGCCATCTGGATCGGGACACAAACGCACGCTGTTATTTTTCAAGCGGTGACCGAGCATCCTCATGGTCTCAGCTTCAGAGGACTCGATTGGCTGGCGGCTCAGGGACTTGAGACAATCGAATATGCTTATGTCACCCCTTCCTCCGCCATTCAAAAAGTAAATGTCCCATTTCCCGTAGCCATTCCTGGTTCATTTCGGTATGACGATCTTGCGAACTATCCGAAGACTGCTATCATTGGTGACGATCTGCCGGTCCAGTCCGGCGAGAAGAAGTCCTCTATCAATGACTCATTCCAACTCTGGCAGGACCTTCCTGTCAAGACCGTTGGGATCTACCACTTGATTCTGGATTTCGCTGAGTGTGTACCGCCTAATCGATTCAACCTATTACTGTAGAATCTTACACTTTATCGCAGCTACGTAGACACCGATATTCTTACAAGCGATAGCGAGAAGCAAAAAGCGCCTCCCAAAAAGAAGCAGAAAAGAAAGGCGGCAACATCCTCGCAAGTCTAACAGGTTGGATAGAGATTCTCTCAATTTGAACCTGGCTTGTGTGGTAGCTTCTTGGGTCTATACTAATGTGTTCTTGGCCTTTGTGAAACTGCTTATGTTTGTATCACCAGCCTGAAAATATACATCTTGACTAGTAATGCCACCGTATACGTTGACTAAGGTTCATTAGTGTGCTTATCCGTGTACAGTATCATATCGGGGTAACCGGTAAGTTCCTCTGTTCTTACAAGTGGATGGGTGGCATAAGAGTCGCTTGGTCGTCATGAACTGCGTCTAAAACCCAAAATTACCGAGATTCGAAGGATCGCCCTGAGATATGTCCAAATTATGAAGTTCCGATGAACTCTGGTTTCCACCACCGCGGAGGCGAATTGTCGAACGGGCCATCATTGTCAAGCTCAAGCTTGATTGATCAACCAATTCTAATAATATACTTGAACTTTCGCAAGTTAACGTTAACTAGTCAACTGTCACCGTGTAAAGTATTACCTCTCATCATAATGCCAGTCTAAGGTTTGAATGACTCGGTAACTTGACCAAGGTCCCGCATGTTTCGCTCCACATAGTTCGCAAACAGTAGGTATTAAATCCAGAACTTCCATTATTCCAAGTCTCCCAAGTCTCCCTAGGTTCTCCAATGGCATATATTCCCGACACTGTAATTACTCAAGTAGTCATGGTGGACGACACTGACCCGTCGATCTTGTATTCACCTTCTACTGCCTTCTCTTTTGATTCAAATGGAACCCTTGACAACGCAGGATGGGGCGGACCAGTCTACAATCGTACCATTACTGGTACAACCACCAATAGTTCGCTTTCCTACAAGTTTCATGGTCAGCGCAACTGCAACTCATTAATTTAGCAGTCTTAGCTGACGAGACTCTGCTGGTTGGTCGTAGGTACATTTGTACGAGGGGTGCTTGCAGCTCAAGGACAGAGCAGCGACTGTGGCTGGACATGTTCCGTCGATAATCGGTCCATCGCTACCTTTGGCAACATTCCCTCTCAAATCACGAATTACTTTGCGTGCGACTCTGCGGACTTGCTTGATAATTCCAAGGATGAACATGTTTTCAGCATGAGTTTTTTCTTTAACTCTGCTGCGAACAATTGCTCGCTTTGGCTTGATAGCATACAATATCAACCACTCGAGTCTGATCCATTGGATTCAGTTATGCTCAAAGTCGACAACTTCGATCCTTCTGTGATTTATGGCAATACCTCTGGGGCATGGACTGGCACTCCCTGGGATCAGTCAATTCACGCTACGAGACAGACGGGCACGAACGCTAATCTTATTTTCAATGGTACGTGTATTGTCAAGGTCGAGCGTCTTGTTGCGGAATCTTAACCGCCAAGGTATATCCCAGGTACAGCGGCAACTTTGTACGGAGTGAATTGGGGTGGCAACCCTAGTGGATCTCCGGAATACAGCGCCAATATGGCTTTCTATTCGGTGGATGGAATCACCAACGATTTCGTTCTCCCTGGCAGTGCAAATATTTCCACCACAGGCGAATCCGCGACCATATACAACTTACCACTTTTCACTATAGACAACCTGACCGAGTCGTCACACAACCTCGAGGTTGCAACCGACTATAATAGCTCCAGCAATCCTCAGTGGCTCACAATCCAGTTTTTCATAATCAAAACTAATCCTGCGAATCAAAGTTTAAACTCTACTCCCGCCGCTCCACAGTCTCCGTCCACCCCATCCTCATCTACGACCTCCACTCCCAGCCACCATACCAAAAGTTCTGTCATAATTGGGGGAGTTTTGGGGTCAGTTGTTGGATTTGCAGTGATAACCATATTGGTTGTCTTCATTCGCAAACGACAATACCGTCAACGACCTCAAGGTGCTCCAAACCCCGAAATTACACCATTCATAAATCCAGGGTCATCTCCCCTTGTAACAGATCAACAAAGACCGCGGACGGAGACCACTTCACCTATTTCATCAAGTACATCGGATTGGACTTCCTCGAGGAAAAATACTACACTGAGAGGATTTGCAGATCGCAATGCTCCGGCGCCTGTTGCACAGAGTGAAACCAGCGACAGTCCACCACAATATACAGAGGATTGGCTGCCAGGAAACAATCAAGGCTAGGTTTTTATCCCGAACCTCTCGATATGCCAAAATGCCAAGCTTGGGTTTTTAGGTAGTGAGGTAGCGTGCTAAATACTTCGAATTCTCTTTCTAGCGGTATACACCCCCGCTGTCGACGATTTTACATGTTCACTCAGTGCTCTGATGTTCTATCAGAAGGAGATTGGAGTTCCAGAACATTCATTGCCACCAAAAATGGCGGCTGCTACAGATGGTGGTAGGAAGCGCTTAAGCAGCGATAACCGGGTGTAGGACTTGGTATGGACGGGTAAAGCGGTAATTCTGTAGAAGGACAGTGTCATGGATAGCTATGTAGATAAAGAATACTGGAGATGGCGCAGAAGATCATCTTTCATTATTCAAGTCAAACTTAAAGCCAGGGTCTATGTCAAACATTCCGTTGGTTCAAGCCTGGTATTTGTTTCTTTCCCGAGGTAACTGGAGCTTTCATAATGTAGGCATTACTTGCCCGAAACGGATGACGAGATGAGGCACGATTGCTTGAGGACCATACAGTAGCAAAATGGGTGTGAGGACATAGTGCTTAGACCTAAAATTAGTAAAAAGTAAGTGAACACAGAGTGGGAAAAAGTCAAAGCTGGGTTTAGCTGACACGTGGTGGTGGCGAGCGCCCAAATGGGCAAGCCAGCAAGCGCCCGAAGTTTCTTCAATCCATCATCACCTCAGCATACCCTAGACCTATCCTTGCTTTACCCTGGGTGAAGCTAAATTACCCCGATATGGTGAATTCGAAACTCGCTTACGCTGTGCATTGCTTTATCTTTCGACTGACAGTTAGCTGACCATCGAGAAAGTTGCCATTACCATCGAATGAATGGCAAAATCGGCTGTGAGGTGCATCTGACCCCAGTACAACTGTAATTTGCGAATGCACCGGCTTGTAAATCTTGTCTCAGTGCAAGACCGCCGCTCTCACACCACTTGTGTACAATGATTGGCTGATACCGTTTGAATGAGGTCCTATTCTAGGATGAGGTTCTGTTCAACAGTCATTTACAGGCCAGTCTGATAATCATATACGGAAGATACAACCTGAAGGTGGATGAGGCCAATATCGCAAAGGATTTCTTCGATACTCGGCACGCTAAAGACCGGCTTTCGCGAATCCTATCTCGCATAGGAGCAAATAGAAGGATACGAATGACAGGGTGCGGGCAGCCTGAATGCACCTGGCATACAACTAACCCGGGCTCAGGTATAGCAGAACCCACCCACTCCAGCCACAGCACCGATTTTTTGGCTCCGATGAATTCCTGTTGTTTGATTCTGTGACTATAAAAGATTCATTATCGACTGGACGGACTTTCAGTACAGTCGTTTCCTTCATCTCGACTTATATCATCACTTGAATTCACGATGACCGTTCAGTCGATTGAACCTGTAACGCTTGATCATCTCCTCAAGCCCAATCCGATTTTCCACAAGCGGGCTCCGAGATTCGGTCACGAAATGCTTCCATATTATAGTTTCAAGTACCTCAACTTGAACAATGGTGAGCATTCCGACATCGAGAACTGATCACGCTCATACTCTTTCTCACTTTCAAGGATCATTCGGTGCTCTTCCGAAGGTCGTCACCGAACACTGCAAAGACCTTACGGAATGGCAGGAGGAAAACACCGATTATTACTTTCGCGTCGGCTACAGGCTACCTCTCGTCGGAGTACGCGAGGAGCTGGCCAAGCTCGTTGGCGCTTCGGACGTCGATGAACTTGTCATGGTTACCAACACCTCCACTGGCATGAGTGTCGTCCTCAGAAACTTCATCTGGGAATCTGGCGACATTATTATTCGTTGTACGTTTCCACGGATCCCTTGTATTCATACGGACTTGAAGTCATGTTTGATGCCCCTTCACCACAGCCAACACTACCTACGGTACCGTCTATAAGACTGTCCAATATATCCACGATACTATTCCGGGAGTTCGTATATCTGAATTCCAAATGTTGTTTCCCACCACCCGCCATACACTTGTCAACGAGTGGAGGAGCTTTATCGCTGGAGTGAAGAAACATGCTCCGCATGGAAAGAAAATTGTCGCCGTCATTGATTCCATCGTCGCCAATCCTGGAGTCGCATTGCCTTGGAAAGAGATGGTGAAGATTTGCAAGGATGCGGGCATATGGACGGTTGTTGATGGTATGTGATAGCTAGCGTTTTTTTTCAAAATTCGGCGACGGACGTTTCTGTTCTTACTAGGCGCCCATTCCGTCGGACAAGAGCCACTCCAACTAGCTGCGAGTGGTGCCGATTTCTTCGTTAGCGTGAGTCCACATTTCTTCGCAAGTATAAATAGCTGGAGTTGATATACTTGCTGGCTCCGCCCTGTAGAGCACCCACAAATGGTTGGGTGCCAAACGAGGTTCCGCTTTTCTCTGGATGTCAAACAATGGGTGCGTCTCCTTGATGTTAATCTTGACATTGAGGGCGGAGGCTAAAATGTTGAATCTAGAGCTCGAGATCTTATGCTGAGCAGCATTCCCACTGCTTCGTCGTATATATCTCCAGGGCCCGATCGGCCTCTTAACAACTTTATTTCGCAAAACCAATGTAAGTACATAACATCCGTCTTGGCCTTCATTCACTTCATTACCATGTTACGACGTCCAACCTATCTTCCCAGATAATGGATGCATCGATTTCACTCCGTATCTCTCAGTCCACGTTGCTCTGCAATGGCGCCAATTTATTGGCGGAGAGGAAGCTATTCAGAATTACTGTAACAACCTTGCGAGAAGGGGCGGTGAGCTTCTCGCGCAGAAAATGGGCACGCACGTTTTGGATCCGCATGGTGAATTCACGTTAGCTATGGCAAGTCAATGCTTTTTCCCGAGCTGTTACCAGCTATTTACGACTTGGTGTCGGTAGGTAAACGTCGCACTGCCATTCCCAAGGGAAATGGCCGAAAAGTACGACGCTGCTGTGGGCGCTGCACTTTCCAACAAGCTGCTTTCGAAAAACATGTACGCTGTTACGTACCACCATAACAAGCACTGGTGGACGAGAGCTAGTGTTCAGATTTGGAACGAGGTATGTTCTCTTTTGCTTCACTACATCTGGAATCTAATTCCTCTTCTTCCCTTCCCTACTGTTCTACGCGTTTCTCCAGCTCGAGGATTTCAACGTCCTTGGAAATGCCTTTGTTTCCATCTGCAGCGAAATCATCGAGGAGTACAATAGCGCGAACATTCCTGAAGATTGCAAGGCGGATTCGTTCGAAGCATACTTTCGTCATCCGATTAAAGCTGCTGTGTTCTATGATCCTGGCCATGGAAGGGAAGTTCCCAAGCCTGTTACTAGTACCCATGTTGTCCCGGTAGGATACCATACGACCCTTGCTTCAATTAGGCCTTGAGCTTTCAGTGGTTGCATTATTGTCGTTTTTTTTTTTGTTCGGAAGAATGTGCTACGTTGAGAACATCGCGTATGATTCCTAGCTGTATCTTTCTCCAATGTACAATAAATCTGTAAATAAGTCTTTGTGCAAAGTCACTGAAGTAAAAGTTGCGAAAATGAGGTTGTATTGTTGGAATAAATGCAAGAACCAGCACAGATTCCAGTCTAATAGCGAAAAGCCCTAGCAAACGCGCATTCAAGGTATACTACTTATATAGGTAATTTGTAGGATAGGTTGAACTGTTAGTAAAATAACAAATAGATAAAGAGGGTATCAAACCCTCAAACCGACGGAAGCGACTGCGCAAGCGTTCCGATTGCTATTGCGCATCGGAAACTCCAACACGAATGACCACAACTAATGCAAGGCTCGCTTTGTCCTTTTCGAGCGTATATAAACCTCAAGGCCAGAAGGATGGGTTCCATGAACCAGCCTTGTGTATTCATCAAAGAAGCTCGTTGTTTGTCATTTCCCCTTGAAACTACAAGCATAGCTTGTGCCATATACGACCCACATCAAAAAGATTCAACCATCAAATTAAACCTGCCCTAAACGTGGTCCGTGCGTTTCGTAGAGAACCTATATAAACCCCTCCCCAACAATTCTGATTCTTTACCACTCTGGCCTTTTGGCTTAGATCAAGTGTAGTATCTGTTCTTAATAGTTTAACCACTATTACGAGGGCACCGCCCTCCGTATTTGGTTATCTAATTTTTGCCGCCCTTGCTCCTTTGTGCTCTGCTTGCAACACGAGGGACGTGATGACCTTGCTATTGCAGTACAGGCTTGTGTCGTCGGGGGATTCCTCTTTTTGGGGTCTCTTCTTTGCTCTTTTTGCCTGTGCTTTTTGGCGACGCTGTCTGTTGACGGTTAGCGGGCTCAAGCAATGATGAGTGACGGGGATTTTTATAATTTTTGGGATTTTTGTTTACCTTCGGGTAGAGTGTTGGTACGAGGAATGTATAGATGAATAGTATTTGTGGGAATGTGTTTCGCGATGAATGTAAATGGATGGATAGATAGATAGATACGCGCCTCCTTTAAATATTGTTAAGCAGAAATGTGAATAGATTTGTGAATTGCATCGCACAGTAAATTCAGTGACATCGCCGAAAACTATATAAATCGCAGTCCTGATAATTGAAGGGCGATGCTGTATATACGATGGAGAGATGTGTCGACATTCAGAATGAGTAACTCTTACAAAGGCTTAGTAGAAGATTTCACCCGTGCCTTTTTCACTGCTTTGAAACCCCGCTCGACGCACGTCAGATGTATCTGATACATCGAGATCGATGGAAAGTGAAGCCTGTGGAAAGGAATGATGCCATACGGACGTTAACTAGCGTATGTGGGCTCATGAAGTGTTCCGCAAGATGTATGCACCAAATGCTGCCGGACGATGCGCCACTCTATACCCGAGCCCGTCGATCTTCAACGGCAGGTTCCAAGAGCTCAACTGATGGAGGTATCTCACTCGGGCTGTCTCTTGTTGGCACGGTGAGCAAAAATGACAAAGTACAAGACGGGTAAAGAATGAGGGGCTGGAAGGCCGCGACTTGACCGAACTGTTCCCCATGACGAAAATCATACGTGAATGCAGTGACACTGCGGATCCGGGATAAGCCAAATGAATTCATCAACCTCGTACCGAGGCTACTGGGCTGTAGATATAAGAGGAATTCGTATGTAGCTAATCATTCCACCCCACCCAGGATGCAACTCATCGAATAATATTTGACGATCAAAAAAAGGCTCAAACTTGTCGGTGCGTCGATGGTCCAACGTCCCAGAGCTAGTATGCAATCTCAATGTTGTGATGATACAGCCTATGCGAGGAATTGGCAAAAGAAAGCTTTGCAAGACAAGAGTCACACAATGAAAATTATATCCGTTGTCGTCGTCGCCGCGGGAACAATAGAGGGAGGACAAAGCAGGCCGGGCGAGGGGGGGAAAAGGTGTTGGGCGTTTGTTGTGGGAGTAGCTTATAAAGGGTAGCGTCCGGCACGTGACTGCGGCAACTCAGAATTGGTATCAGCGGGTTCCACCATCGTCGACTGCAGTGGGCAGAGGATGAATGTGAGTATTACTGGCCATCAGCCCACACAACCCTGACAGAATCTTGTATAGCACCTGCTCAAGACCTTGTCGGATAGCAAGGTCAAGGCTTTACCCGATGTTGACCTCAAATCACTGTTGAGCACAGTCAGGGATGGTCGAGGCGTAAGTGACCAGCAATTTTGACCGGAATTCAGCCTCCTAACAGCCCTTGGGCAGCGAAAGGATGAAAATGCGCTCTCGAACGCCTTTTACGACTCCCTTGAGGGTGTATTGGCGGACCTCAGAACGGTTACTCTGGTAAGTCACGCCGCAAGATGATGTAACTTTAGCCTGAACCGCGTCCAAGGATAACCATGATGCGGAAGCTTTCCTCAAGCCTGTACTCAAAGCCGAAGTCCCCACTTATTCTGACGGTAAGTCTAGACTTTCGTTCCTGTCCAACAAAACGCTCATCATCCGGCCAGTGATATCCAATCCAATGGACTTTCAAACGATGGGTAAGAAGCTTAAATCAAGGAGTTACAAATCAAAGAAGGAGTTCAAGGATGATTTGGATCTCATTTGGGCAAATTGTATCCAGTTCAACACCGAGGTAGGTCCATGGTTTTGGTCGCGAAACGCTCAAATCGATTTCACCTTGGTGCAGCACCATGGAATATCTAAAGCCGCTATGCGACTCAAAGCAAAAGCGGAGAAACTACTTGCAAATGTCACGGACCGCAGGGAACGTCTAGATCCACATCTCCCAAATGATCTCTCCACTCTTGGCGCAATAAAGATCAATGGCATAAACGGACGCGCACATACCCGTACCCCATCCGCTTCCAAAACCCCTACACTATCTACCAAATCATCGTCCATAGCCAAGGCCGTCAAGATCGCTCGACGGAGCGGTGCCTTTGAAGAATCTCCTGCCTTGGTCCGAACCCCAGAAGGAATGGTCAAGTTCCGGGAAATGGACCAAAGCCTGCAGGCTGGTCCGTCTTCTGCTGTAGGCACCCGGATGCGAGAATTGCTCTCAGAGCATGAAGACGACTATGACAGCGAGTCGGCAAGTCTGGGGGATAAACGAAAGGTTGTTAATGGGATCAACGATTCTCGAGCTCATAAACGTGCCCGATTTGCCACCCCGTTACCCGTGTCTGACTCTTCTCCCAACTCCCCAACAACAGCATCACCCACCGACGACGAACTCACCCAGTTATGGTGGACAACCGTCCAATCCGATGCCATGCTGCCCAACGGTCTACCCGAAATTCCCTTCCCCTCATCAATACCATCACATCCATTCCTAAAACCCCCAATACCCAATTCAAAATCTGCAACCGCGAAGAAGAAGAAACGGCGCAAGAAGCTACCGGATTCGTATCGACCAGAAGATAAGCCAAAAGCGTTGTTGACGTTGATGAACAGCAACATTCGGACGATTAAGCGCGTGCGACATACCCATGCCCGATTTGCTGCTCTTGGTCTTGCCAAAGATACTGGTGCGGGGAATGAGGATGGGGACAACGAGACGGCAGCGACGGCGTATAATGCGCCCGGGAGTGCAGCCGCTGGATCTGGTTCGGGGAGTGGTTTGGGTCTAGGTCCGGGAGCTGGTGGAGATGCGATGGATGTGGAAGAAGCCACTGACGACCGAGTCGATGAACGGCCTTGGGAGGTGCCTACGCGGGGAGGAAGGAAACTGAGCGGGATTGAGATGGGTGATGAATATGCGGACGATTGCGTGCGGTGGATGAACGGCAAGGTTTTGGAGCATGCTGGTTTTCAAGGTATGTATCATGACGATTTATAATTCTTCTCCTTCGTCTCTTGTACTTTGGGTTTGTACGTCTACGTGCCTGCAGGCGTAGCATATTTTATTTCTCCAAACACGTTGTAATCATGCGTTTATACCATTCAATTTGCTTTGACTCATTTTTTGTTCATGTGTGCTTTGTCTGACTCTATCTAACCTGTCTATTCTCACAGGTACATCGAAAGCCACGCTAGACGTTCTCTCTGGCGTAACGTCAGAATATCTTCTCAACGTTGGTCGCTCAATCAAATTCCTAGTGGACAAGTTTGCACATACAATGAGTCCAGAGGTAATTGATTCTTTTAGGCCTTTCATCATTCTCTAATGAACGACTTGCACAGGAAATTATCCTTCATACACTATTCGAAAGCGGCATCTCCGAAATCCAGGATCTTGAGCGCTACGTTGCCGATGACGTAGAACGATATGGTTCGCGGTTGGCAGACATCGAGAAGAAACTGGTTGGAGCTTATCGGGAAATTGTAAGTTTTTACCCTTTCGAGCCGAGTTATCGGAGCTTTGAGCTGATGGGGTTTTCTCCGTAGACTTCTGTCGATAGTGTCGAGGACGAGGGTCTGTTCGATGAAGAAGAGGAAGACGAAACTAGTGCTTTGGCTCTGTACGTTTTGACGGCAATTTGGTTGACATGAGGCTGACGGTCTTCGTTATAGTGGCGAATTCGCGGATGTGCTCGGAGTTGATTATTTCGGCCTCCGCGAACTTGGCATTGCAGACGAGTTTGGCATGCAAAGCCTGACTATTCCGAAAAGACTGCTCAAAGGGAAGAAGAAACGAGAGAATCTCCCCGCAGTGTACGTATTTGCCATCCTGCGATTCCCTTGAGCTTTTTGACCTAAATGATGCCTTTTAGTGCCAAGCCGACCGAACCTCCACCGCCTTTCCCGCCACCGCCACCTTTTCTACCACTCACCGCTGGACAGATTCCAGAACAGATTGGGCTTTTGCAAAAATATTATCAGGAGCGGATACCATTGCTGCCACCTTCGATACCTTCCACACAGACAATATATCCGCTCGCCCCACCATCTCTTCCTGGCCCCTCATTGGGCAATCCTTATCCTATCCCATCTCTCCCCAAACCTACGATTCCTTCCCTTCGCGGTCCTTCTGGTACTTTACCAACCCCCTCATCGCTATCCCAGACATCTACCCTTTCTGCATCGCCATCATCAAATTCTACAAGCATCCCATCATCCTCATTAGCTTCATCATCATCGCAGACCCTAGTAGCTGGTCATCCCCCATCGCCGCCACCTCCACCTCCCGATACAATTATACCTGATGACTCTCCGCAGCCGAATCAAGTCAAGATGGGACCCCTTGGGCAAATCGTCAAGACTGGTTCGTCGTATCCCGCTGCCAAGAAAAAGACGAAAGCTGCAGCTGCAGCTGCCGCCGCCGCCGCCACCGCTTCGACTGCCAATAACATCAACGCCTCTCCTGGCAAAGCCTACCCAGCTTCAATGTCCAATCCGCCTTCAGCAGATCTGAACGGGGTCGGTATGATGAATGGCATCGTCACACCTGGTCCTGGATCAGCGACGGGTGCCATGGAGCTCTCCGCTGGTGTTGGAGATCCCTCTGGTGTTCTTCCTCATGCTGGATTTCCGGGAGGAGTGAATGGTGTCGGAGTTGGTCCTGCGACGACCCCGAAGAAGAAGAAGGGTGCGACGGGGATTGGGAGTGGGAATGGAGGGAAGAAGAAAGCTGCGCAAGCACAAGCGCAGAATGGTCAGCATGGGCAACAGGACCCTAGACCCCCTCCGTTTCCTCCGGTGGTAGCTGCAAGTGCTTGATGCTCGCCTCCCTTCTTCCGTCCTCTTGCACCCCCGCCCTTCCCCCTCTCTTTCTTTGTCTCTGGTCTTTGTTATTCATGGTCATGGTCGTGTTTTGTCATAATCATCCTCAATGTTGTTGTTTATTCCATCTACTCACTACTTGCTCTCCTGCTCCTCATCGTTTTATCCTACTCTATCTCATCCTACTTGCCTCCGTACTCGAATTATTTATTGTCGCATGTCATACCTACAGGATTCCGTTTTCTTTTTCTTCTCCTTCTCGCCTTTCTTTGATCTTTGACTCTGTGTAATGGATGTCCTGAGTCAAATGTGAGGTGGGTTTTGAAACAAACGGCGGACCTCCTTTTCTACTCTCTAGTCGAGTTTTTTTTTCTTTTGTTTTTCCTTGCTCTTTCTTTTCCTCCTCACTGTATCCGGATATTTGGCATTTTGTATCAGTAATCAATGCATTAGTACGTACTGAGTAGGTAGGTAGGTAGGTAAGGTTAAAATTAAACGCAGTTTAACTTTTTTTGCCGTTCTTTCCTGAAGCTGTTAGTGAACGAAGGTATGTGCACAACTTGGCGGTACATTGAAGTTGTAGCATCTGGGCGGGGCTCACACCTACCCTCTATCTCCACAGAAGGTTCGTCGACACTTGGAGACTTTGGGAGATAAAGATTGGTACTACTGAAGAACATGCTTCCCGAGATTCCTGATTTCTAGTGGAAATGTTTCCTCCAAACCTTTGGTGGGTGCACCGTGTCATATCCTAGTATTCCTCATTAACTTGAAGGAAGCTAATGTCGAAATGTGGCAAAGACCCAAAAAAATAACCTTGTTTTGCTAATTACCCCATTAGATCGATACCAGAGTCCTACTTGCCCACTTGCGGGCCCGAAGTTACAGCATATCGGAATGGGAGGACTGTTGCTCGGTTTGATAGCCCGTTTCTCGGGGGACCTATACCGGCCGCACATCCCTGATCAAACGAAAATTGGTGTTGGGACCGTAATCAAGGAAGGCCCAAAAGAGATATTGCGAGCTGTGGGTGTTTTGTGTCTGAAGGGAGAAGAACAGCTTTGCGATATGAACCCAAAATGGAGATGTCGGAAATTGGAGTAGATAGGTAGCGGGAGGGTTGAACGGATACGAGCACCTTTTGGCAAGCTCTTAAGGGTGGACGAAGACAGGTCAGAGCTGAGACTCGTCCAGTAATTGCCCGAGGGGAGATGCTGGACTAGAGCATATCTGGGATCGAAGGAGGGGGGACGTTCTGATATGAGGGATTCGAGATGGCCTGGAAGTTCCGCAGACTAAATGGAAGCCTGATCCAAGAGGGAAAGAACAAATTTGCCGAAAGCTTGCCATTGAGTAGCTTTCTCCGAGGGATGAGGGCGAGAACTTTGAAGGGATATAGGAAATAGGTGTTGAATAGTCGACTGTGAAAGAATGAAAATGAGAAGGCAAAGTGTCACTTAGAGTTGGGACAGTGGATGATTCGGAGAATCATGGAGCAAAGTTCGCAATTAATACAAAGATTCATAGGAAACACTGGGTCTAGGAGACCATTTCATTATAAGTAGAAAATTATCATACCGATACAAAGAGGGCAAGAAAACAAAGGGCATCGTCATGGTGGCAAAAAGGCATTGGAGGAGACGTTTGACACAACATAAACCTCGCTACAGTGCGGAATATTCAAAAATCATTGCGAAAGTATGTATAAGGGATACGACAAGGACTGAAATTGAAACAGGAGGATCATTTGGACTTCTTCCTAGACTTCTTCTGTGGTAGAATAGCCCTACGCTTCCGGCCTGCGACGGGAGAAGCCTCTTGTGCCCGCTTCTTCACAGATGTCAGCTGTACAGACGATGCGTGCTGTAGAACCAACTTTAGGGCTGTGACACAATCACTATGAACAGTTTTGTATGTCTTGATATCAAAGGTAAGGGTAGGGAAGGACATTTCCACCTCGCAGTATGCCTTTGTCAAGAGTTGAGCAAACTGCATAACAGTCGGAAGCAGAAACTGAAAAGAATCGGACAAAAAGCCTTGCAAGTCCGGTAACCTAAAGAACGGCATACGCGCATTGTTTTCTAGCTTCCCGTTAAATAACCGATTCATTTGAGCTTGACGTAGATCGGGGTTCGGAGAACGAGAATCCCCTTTGGAGTTCGGAGAACGAGTATCCCCGTCGTTGAAAAATAGGATCCAAACGAGAATCCACCAAATGAACTCCAAATCGTGTAGGGGGTTGTATAAAAAGGCAGGCCGTGGGGTATTAGGGTCGGGAGTATAGCTATAGGGATAGAAGCCATAGGTGTTCATGATTGCCTCACAGGCCATGAACGATGGTGTTCCCTATCGAACAACACTCAGCATTTGCAATTGAAGAAGAAAATGAAAGCTTATCGTGCGAACAGGATGACCGACATGGTCAGTCTTGAACTTCGCATATTCAAGATCACCTATAATCCCTGTGTTCCTTTCTTCGCAGTAATAGAGATTACCAGAGCTGATGTCCCGGTGGACCCAGCCCGCTCCATGAATGACTTGCAGTGCTATACCATCAGGTCAGTACCGAATATCAGCTATTGAAGAGAACGTACCAGAGATGACCTTGATCATGGCAAATAAGACATTTCCCAAATTTGGTTCGTTCTGAAGAGTAATCGCATACTGTTCGAACATGATGCGGTAGTGGCACCGCTGGGTGTTGAGAATATCGAATCTCTTCTCTTGATCGTCATTTGTGTTTGCTTCGGAACTTTCCTCGTCCTCAGCCTTGTCCTTATCCTCGTCCTCGTCCTCGTCCTGATCTTCAGGTTGACTTTCACACAGAGCATCACGATCAGGATCGTCAGGTGTACTGAGCCCGAAGCTCTGGCTTGACATCGGGGCAGGTTTAGGCGGCGAGAGAAGGGGTACTGAGGTGGCATTAGATGTATCATATCCCCGAAGAATTTTGGTTTCAGTGTCGTCATCCTCGCCCTCGATCTGCACTCGACCACTTGCGATGGGTTTGAAAAGGCATTCCCTGACAAGGGCTTGAAGCTGAGGTCCATCCTCGCGATTTTCCGTGTAACGGTCGACATCCTCAAGTATCCGATTATAAATTTCATCTTCCGTTCGCCGAGTTGTCTCGACCCATAAATCTTTCAGGACACGGATCTGGTTTTTCGTATCTTGAACCTTCCAGACTCGTACACCACGGCCGAAAGGATTTTTCGCTGAGCGGTCACACAGCGTTTCCGTGGTGGTATAAACCTTGTTGTCGATGAGGATGTTATATTGTCGTCGAGAGTCGGTATGGGAGAAGGCGGAAGAGAAGGCGATCGAAAGAAAGATATGGACAAGACTGAGACCATCCTGAGAGAGGAAAGATGAAGAACATCACGAAAGAAGAGTATAGAAACATACCTTCATAAGATCCACTTCTTCGCTCTTTAATAGTGTCCCACGATTCAGCATCCAGAGACGCAACGAAATATTCTCGATAGTGGTGCCGAGGACGAAACGCCTGCATGGATCTAAAGCAAGTACTCTGTTTGCATTCCAGAGTAATTTCTTGATGTCCTGAAAACACTTGTGAGCAAGATAAAGGAACCCACAATGAACCTACATCATCAGTAGACCGGACATTCTTCAGCTTCTTGAACTCCTGCAGAACGCAGGCTCTGTAGACCGAAAACCTACGGGTCCCTCTTGCTTGGCTTGATGCTCGCCTCCTGGACGATGTTCCCTCCTTATGTCGGCTCGGGGAACTTCACGTCAACTTGCCTTTAGCCGCCCTCTCCTTCTCGTCTCTCTTCAAACTCTTCAGCCTTTCGTTCATTCGTCTCATCGGAGTGTCCAAGATCTCGGAGAACGCGTCCGGACGCGAATCTTCTCTCCGCTCCGAATCCAGACTGGTATTTCCGTGCACTACGAAGTTGAAATTCTGTTCGAGTTCGTTTCGAGCCACATGTTGGCCGGCATCGACAATTTGCTGGAAAACTGTCGCCAAAGGAGCATAGGCTCTAGTTTCGTGCTCTTTCGAGTCAGCGGGATCATGCTCGAAAGCAGTCCAGCGAGCTTTCTTGCTGTCGTAGAAGCCTCGTTGTTTGAGAACCTCGAAAACCTCTTTACTTTTGTTGTTAAGTTTAGAAGGGAGTCGGGGCCAAATGGAACGGAGAAAGTCATCAACGGATGCGACAAGAGTCATTTGAGGATATTCGGAGACATAGAAATCTGTTCGCCTCAAATCTAGCTTTGGCTCGTGTTGGAGTGGTCAGTTAAGAGAAAGATGAGCGTTAAGAACAACACCGATGCGGCTCAATTTGGTCAAGAACTCGGAGTTTGCAAAGTACAAATAAACAGTCGTTAAACAACTTGAAACTGCAAAACCTTACGCAACCCACTTCGAGTTTAAGTTCAAAGATTGTGCTATAGAAATTGAGAGATATAATACAAGTATTTTAGTATGTATCGTAAAGAATGTCCTCTATAGATGCCCTTGTAAATGTTAATAGGAGTTGTATCGTAGTTTTGTATACATTATGCATAAGGATCGTTGAAAATTTCTATTGTTTTACTCTATTTCTTGCCAAAACGCTTCTTTAGCGATGAAAACAAACTGCCTCTACGGATACGGAAGAACCAAGTGAAAATATAAACGCAAACAATCTGTAAGGAGCAAAGTCAGTATCTTGATTAATCCGCAGGGTTGAAGGGAAGACTCACGTTAAACACTATGTAAATGCACAAGAACCCAATGTTTCTCCAGCGATGAGAATACGAAATGTTGAATGAAGACAAGAGGAACTGGTCGGTGGTCGCGGTGGAGCAAAAGTTACAGCTGGAGGTGGCATCGGGATTTGCGAGGTATCCCCCAGCCTGGCTGATGTAGTTGGCCATATACTGTCCACAAGTAAGTCCGGAAGGAGGTGTCAACGTAGCAAGTTCGACGTCGGCACACTGGATGCTCTGTCTTCCAAGTGCTTGACCGAGAAGACCCTCGATGACGTAGGTGTATGGCGAGACATGGTACATCCATTTCCACCACCCTAGCTCCCTGAAAGGCTGCAAAACACCGTTGCTGAAGGATCGAAAAGTTAGTTTCACGAATGTGCAAGCGTTAAACTTGAAACTCACAAAGTCAAGACGAATGAGAACAACAAGCTGAATGCCAAGGCAGCGATTTCAGCGTTTGGAGTCATTGCAGCGACGGCATCCGCAAAGGAGACATAATAGAATGGGAAGACGACGCCGAGAAGGAGGAAGGTATATCCAGCGCGCGCACTTGGGAAGCCGACAGTCCAGTACCAGCAGAAGAAGAAAAGCGAAGATCCCAGCATATTCCAAGGTATCTCTGCTACCAGCTGCGCGGTGACCAAAGCAGACCAATGATACATGCGACTGGGGCGCTCTCGAATCTCGTAGACTTTTCGCATATTGAGGAAAGGAACTTGAAGCTGGTTAGCGACTGGTACCGAAATGATAGTGCCCATGTAAATCGCCTGAGGGACTAAGGTTAGGACTTGCCAAAAAAAAAAACACGTTTACTCACGAAAAGCTTGTTCTGAGTACCCTGCTGCGTGTTTTTGGCTTTCCAGAAAGTAAATCCGATGAAAAGACCACCAGCGACATTTAGGATAAGTTTTGCCAAAAGATAGGTTGGGTCCCTCCATCTGAACATCATGTCCCTCCTCACGAGCTGAGTAAACTGGTTCATCCATCCCGTGGCGTATTCCGACTGCAGCGTAGTAGCTATCGCAGCCTTGTTCTTGCCATCTTCGTAGATCTTAGCGATGGAATCTTGAACGACCTTGGCCTCGGGCGAGTTTTGCCAGATTTCGTGCCAGTCTCGGTCCGAAGTCTGAGTTGCGCCGGCACCGATAGAGTCCAGAATGTACTCGGCGGGATTCTCCGCAGGGTCACAGTGACGGGCACCGTTCCTCTCAAAGTACTGAATGAGCGTTGTCGCCTTGTGTCCTAGATCACCGAAATAAACAGTCTGACCACCCCTGCGAAGTAAAAGGAGACGATCAAAGACTTGGAATAGTTCGGCAGACGGCTGGTGAATCCTGTTGGACAGAGTTCAATAAATAACGTTGGGGAACCGGGAATACTGTTGAACAACTTACGTGCACAGAATAGCTTGTCCATTGTTCGCCAAAGAGCGCAAAAACTCCATGATGGCCCAAGCGCTCTGAGAGTCCAATCCAGACGTTGGCTCATCCAAAAAGAGCAACAATTTCGGCTTGGCAGCAAGTTCGACGGCGATAGTGGTTCTCTTGCGATGTTCGACGCCGAGACTACCGACCACGGCGTCAGCCATTTGTTCGAGACCGCACATCTTCAAGCAAGTTTCGACACTGAGAAGACGATCAGTAAAAAGAGATGAGGTCCAAATAGAAACCAACTGACTATGCTTCCTTTTCAGCCAAAGGAACCGAGGCCGGTTGTCGCAATTTTGCAGAGAGCAAGAGAGCTTCCCTGACCGTATCCGTTGGGACATGGGTGTCCATCTGCTGACAGTAACCACTATCCAGGTAGCATGTTAGACAAACATACCAAGGCCAAAAGGGAGAGAGACTCACGTCTGCGCCTGAAAATCAGGAGGCAAAGGCCGTCCACTAACAAGCATATCACCCGTAACCACACCAGTGCTAACCCTCTGAGCGAGAACATTCAAAAGCGTTGTCTTCCCCGCTCCGGACTCTCCCATGAGCGCAGTCAATTTACCCGGAACGACAAACCCAGAAACATCATCCAAAAGCTTTCGGTGACCATCAGCGACGGGTACGACATAATTGATTCCTTTCCAAGAGAAAATCTCCGTCATCGTCACGGCAGCTTGAGCAGCCTCTTGCGCAACTTCCTTCTCCTGCACAGGCTCCGGTTCCGCCGCCGCGCCCTTCTCCTCGTCGTTGTTGTTAGAGGTAACAACAGGGGCCTTTGAACCGCGCTTAAACAACACCCGAGTCGAATCGCCAGAAAGTGTCGTATTGAACTCGGAAAAGATAAACAGGACAGTAAGGAAAGCTGCTGCAAAACCGATGAGAATACCGAAATTGCGCCAAGTATTGCCATAGCTGTATTGGTAGGATAGACGGACAAACTCCTTCCCGCTGACGGTCGACTGACCGGGAACTGAACCGACAGTGGTACAGACTTGATTCGAGAGAGTGATGTTTTCATATCCTGGGCCGGAAGGGACGAGGGATGCACAGGTACCATCGAGTGTGCGGAATTCATTGGTAAGGACACTCTCAAAGCCGTAGCGGAGGGGCTGCGTAGAACAAGTTGGTGAACTGTATACGATCAGTTTAGGGAATGACATACGTTGATCCAAGAGATCCACTCCAACGCTCCGATCATCGATGCCTTTGGGATGGTGTAACCAGTATAGATGACCAAACCGAGCAAGATAATACCCGAAACCGCCTGAGCAGTAGCTTCGCTCTTGAACAAAGCCGCGATGGCGCGGAACCAGGCTTTCATCGTGACCGTCATCGTGAACAGGAACAAGAAAAACACGCTACGCAATACCCCCTATAAGTCCAAAATCGCGAGACGCAAAGAAGAAAGGAAAGGGACGTACAAAAACTGCGAAGCACTCGTCTGCAATCCGACAATAAAGTAGATCAAAATCCCAAATACGACAGAATTCAATAGCGTTATCGGAATGTCAACCAAAGTAAGCGCGACACTCTCGATGAACGGATGATACATCCCAGCCTGCTTTTGACGATGAATGATGGGACGTTGAGCGAAGAGCGAGGGGAGTTCGGCCATGGACGATAGAGCGCAAAAGAGGAGAGCGAAGAACAAAACACCTCCGCGAGAGAAATACGCCGATGTCGAGTCGGGAATCTGGACGAATACCGTTCCGACGATGATACCTTGGAAGATGAAGGAGAACAAGTTAAAGAATGTTGCTGTAGAGTTGCCGATGAGGATCTGAACTCGACGACGCATGACTGCGCGAGCTTGCATGGGCAGCGAGATCAAGTATGGACTAAGACTAGATGAGAAACAACAAAGACAATACTAAACAACCAACACTCACGATTTGGGATTCGTATGTTTCGCCTTCTCCACCAGCACACTGTGTCGGTACGACTTGGCCTTATCAGAAGTGCTCCCCAAAACAGACAACTTTTTATAAATATCAATATCCTCCCTATTCGCAGCACCAAGCGAACTTTCGCTGAAGCATTTAGCAAACTCATCCGCCGTCCTCGGTCGGTTAGGCACAACCTCCCTGGGAATACGACCTAGCGGATCGGTAACAGCGACCAAAAAGTCTGGCGTAGTTTGCCTATTCGCAGGTTCGTATCCGAGGTCGATGAAGTACTGCTTGGCCTGATCCGCGGGACCAAAGTAGGCCATACGTCCTTCGTAGATAACGCAAACTTTGTCGAAGAGCTCGTAGAGAGACTCGGAAGCTTGGTAAATGGATACGATGGTAGAGAGACGGTCAATGTCGGTCGCGATACGAAGTGCACGACCAAATTCGAGAGCAGTGGAAGAGTCGAGACCACGAGTCGAGCTAGAAACAAAGGTGATTTTCGTTGGTCAGATTTCTCTTGATAGATGCATACAAAGGCAAGGGCACTTACTTGTCCCAAGAGCCAAGACGCATCCTCGTAGCCAAAGCCTCAGCGATAGACACACGTTTCTTCTCACCTCCCGAAACACCGCGAATGGCGGCATCTCCGACGGGAGTTTTACGCGCGTGTTTGAGACCAAAGATCGTCATCAAAACTTCGGTCATGGCTGTAATATATTCCTCGCGAGTTTCGCCTGTACGAGCCTGCGGTGCACGAGTTCTCGCTGCGAACCGCAGCGTATCTTCGACGGTAAGGGAAGGGAAATGGACATCGTCTTCGGGACAATATTGGACATCTCCTCGCAAACTCTTTCGAATCTCCTGAGGAGAAAGAGAGTCGTAGTTCCTAGTTCCGCCTACGGAATAATATTCTTCCGTTTGGTTTGCGAGAGTTTTAAGGAGGGTGGAGCAACCTGAGCCCGGTCGACCCAAGACGACTTGATGAGTGAGATACAGGGTTAGTGTACGACTCGAAATTGTGGCGAGGTAAAAAAAAAAACTCACGAAGCATCTCGCCGGGTCTAACGACTCCTTCGAATCCAGTGAGGATATTTCGTGTAGAGGGATGTCTGGCGCTCTGAATGTTGGAAATAAGATTGAAGGGGTTGAGGACAGAACCAAGGGTTTCTTGATAAGAAGCTCCAGATCCTAGACCAACGACGCTCAGATCCTCAAAAACCACGCCCAACTCTCGAGTGGGAATATTAGCGCCTTCTTTCCTGTAAAGATGTTAGACCTTGCAATAGCAAGAACTGATATTCCGATACACATACCTCCTCGTCATCTTCTTAAGAGCCTTCTCGAGATCAAAAGGGCCCTCGCCAGGGATGAGAGTGACATTGGAGTCCCGAGAACTAGTCTCCGTTTGCTTGGTCCCATCTCGCTGACTTAACCTCGTCAATGTTCGCTGCAAGTCGCGTACACCTTCAGGATCAAAGTGGTCAACTGATACACGAGAAACAGTGGATCCACGCCGTTGCCTAATTGGGCGAGAAGATATTGTTGGTGAAGACGTGGGTGCTGCCTTAGAGGGCTCTGGCTGTTCCATTGGAGTAGACTGTCCAGACTTTTCTTCTTGAATGTCCCTCAGGGCAGAGGAGTCCATGGTAGGAAGAGATTAAGATGAAACGTAAGTAAGTAGAAGAAAAGATGGATGTTTCATGGAGGGGAGCAGAGTCTTTATATAATGATCTGAGCAACAGCAATGAGCATAATCGTCCACTCCGTAATTACTTTTTTTCCTCCGCCCGAGCTCCCGCCCTGATCTTATCGTGTTGTCATTCCCGTTTCCCGCATCTTCCGGAGTTTCTGTTTTGACCCTTATATTTTCGAATCTGGTGTCAAATTCAGCTAGATCGTGTCTTCAGGTATATACTGCAGAGATATCAAGTCTTCAGAGCGTATTCTTGAGCTAATCCAGAGATTTTACAGTGAAAGTTATGAGCAACGCGCAACGTCACCGCTAGTCACACAGAGCCGCTTTTCCGGTGACCAAACTGAAATGACCAATGATGACAATTTACCGAACCAGCCGAATACATTTCATACAACTCTTGCGTGTATAGCAGCGTGTACCTGGCACATTTGCTGTATGTACATTGACTGTTCGGATTTAAACCAGATTGGTAACCATGCTGTGCAATCTAAGAGAGTTTGTGAGATGTTGTGGTTTCAGCCGGAAATTCCGACGCAACATCCAGGTACAGGTGGATGCTTGGCGCAGTGATGTTTTCGACCGTCGGACCACCCGGGTAGTACATCCAGCAATCATCGACTTTGGGGTTGTAAGATTTTGTGCGCTCTGAGGAGCTGAGGAGATCGATCCGTTTATAGGGATAGGGAGAGCAAAATGATGCAGATTGGAGGTGCTTATGACGCAGATATGTAGGCCAAGTTAGTTAAAAATTAGGAGATGTGAGTGTCAGGATCGCATTCTTCCCTGCCTCGGTAGCGAGGCTTATTGAATAATACGTATCACTGTAAGCGCAGATTGGCGTTTAACATTTAGCGTTTGATTATGGTTATTTTCCATACTCCCAGTCAACCTCCGGTATTCAACTCGAACGCTTCCGAAATGAAAGTGCTCTGAATCAGGCTCACACTGAGTCTTACCGTCCGTCCGTCTAGACTCGCTAAAGGAGTAGTAACTCCTCAACAATCGAAGGCAATGCTCTTTCGAGAGACTCGCCCCTATGAACCTCCCATGCCTATAAAAAGCCCTCTTCCTTACTCGAAAAATCCCAATTTAAACTTCATCGTACACTCCCAGCATATAACTTGCACTCGTACCATTCGCGACTCACAATGTCTATCATCAATATTTTTATTCCCTCATCATCGTCGACCACTTCGATGTCTGATATCCAAATCAACTCATCATCCACCCTCCCGCTCTCCTTCCCATATTTATCCACCATCCGTGTACCTCCTCCCCTCGAGCTACCGGAGGTCCCATTGAGAGAGCGTCGTGGATTTTCCGAATTCATTACTATCATCCCCCGGCCAGAACTTCCCATGGAATCTATGCCGATGCCCGCTAGAGGTCAGCTCGAACCTAGAACCGGAGCTTTACCTCGCAGAAGACGTGTTTCCACTGCGAAGCCCGTTGTTATCCAAACTATCATTGAGTCGAAAGATTTCGACTTTACATGTCCTTTCGAGGACTCGTCTGATGACGATGGAAACTCATTATAAACGAGTGTAAATTGAGCCATCTTTTCATGGTTCGCTGCGGCGATTTCGAAATAGGAGGTAAGTTTCGACGTGTCCTTTTTCTCAGAAAAGAGATTGATCCAACGGATTTTTGTTCAGTCGCCGATATTCTTATCATGCCCTCGACAAGCAGGGATGTCTGGCCGTGTGATAGCATGGCAGGATCAGAAGCTAATCACACTCTGGGGAGGGAGGTTAATTACTTGATCCTCAAAAGCTTGTCAAAATATGCGGCCCGGTGGGGAATGCCAACACAGCACCCAGATTATCCCAAGCCACGAAACGAGTTCTTTCAGCCGGCTTCCCTACTTCAAGAGGCGTGGTCGGTTCATTGGGGAGCGCCGCTTCAAGAAAGTCAAAATGGCAAGGTGATAACAGTTCACCCAGAGCCTTTTCAAGAGACCGGCTCTCTATGTGATGAATGATTATGCGAGGATCCTGGGACGAATAACCACTGCAATGGCCAGGAGAGCGGAAGGGTGTTTTCTGCTGGGCAATCCAGGCATTGGTACGTCACTTTCCTCTCCTGTTTGCATCGAATTGCACTTAGGTTTTTCTTAGGAAAGTCCACCTCCTTATCTATTGGCTTGTCATTCGTCTCTCCCAGCGCCTCCCAACGTTTTATCATAAGGGGGTAATCTATTATTTCGACGAAACCGGAGCGTACAGAGTAATTGGCTCCGAGGATGTTGAAGCATTCGGGGGACTTGTTGCAGCACCTGTGCTCATTGACTCGGACGTCAACCCGGTTCCTACCAGGTTCTGGCAGACTCACCATACTTTCCCTGTCTTGGCACGCTCTCCGGAGTCAAACGGATACCGCGATCTCGGAAAGCAATACTGGGTGACAGAAACGATTATTGCCAAAATACCGACTTTCCAAGAAGCAATGGAGGTGTCAGTATCCCGCTGTACTATTTTTCTGTTCAGCTGAACCAAGAGCAGGTGGCGATGTCAGCTACCTGAGATCACTTTCGACGACGAGCTTAGCGACAGGGCAGAAGAACTCTGGGACGATTTTGGCCCTAACCTTCGCATTGCAGGTACTTTCCTCTGGAAGGAAACGGACGGCGAGTATATCCGCACTTATGTGTCGGATTTGAAGTCCTACCTGGAGACCTTGGATTCCAAAACGTTGACGCAGATTCTCACGAAGCCTCACCTCAGCAGCGCTATCTCCCATAGATTAGTTCGATCATACGCCGAAACTCCCTCTTCGACGACCATGAAACACCGTATTCATTCTCGTGCAATAATCCGGCTACTCCTTAAGGCGTCTTAAGAAAGAAGCTTGGAGGAACGTCAGATGTTTTTTCGATTGTTCCATCTCGCTCCGGCTTTAGCTCCTTCTCTCGGTCAGCTTTTCGAAATTATGGCTATTGAACGGCTGGCCGGCGATTTCACTCGTACTCTGAAGCTGCTAGAGAAGGATGAATCCCAAAAGCTGGCATCTAGGCGCCTGGAGGCCCCACAACTCCTCGTTCATTACTTCGACAACAAGATCGACTGTAGTGCTACCGTGAAGGGTGGCGTTTTTTTACGTTCCGGAACAGAGTAACAATTCAGCTTGGGATGCCTTTTTCTTTATTGACAAAATTGCTTATGGTTGCCAGTTCACAATTAACAAAAGACATCGGTTGAAACGGGATGGTTTGCTAGAGCTACAGCGACGCTGCAGGGAGGCCAAGGTGGAGACGGTCATCTTGATTATAGTGACGCCGAAAGACATCACTTACACGCTTCCTGCCGACTTGGACCCTCCAAGGGAGCGGCCCTTGTTTTCATTCTACCAGCTTGAAGTGGATTTGGGCCCTCGACTCCGTATGTTTTAAATGACCCCTCTCCCCAGCCTAACGTTAATATTCTTTCTTTATTAGAAGATACATTCCTCAGCCTTTTCAACTCTGAACCCAATGAGGACACTTTGTAGGGAGGTTGTATCTATGATTGAACACGAAGTCTTCCATTTAAACTTTGTTCTCTGGCTGTCGCTAAGCACGACATATCTTCCATTCCTCTCTCGAATGTTACTTTACAAATAAAATTTCGATTCACTTTACCTCTACTTATACTTAATGACATTCTCAATGAGTTGGTCATAATTGAGTCACAGAATGCATTTCGTTAACTGATCTGCTGCCAGCGGGCGGACTTGTTGGCCGAGTATTCGGAGCCGCTGGATATGTTTTTATGTACAGCAATGAGATATATACAGTCTGTCCTGAGTATGAATACAAAGTTTGGAAGGCAATACATTAATTGGAAAAGCTGAATTGAGCCTGCGACGTAGTTATGGTACGAGACTTGGGGCGCCCCCAGGGACCCCCCAGAGTGCAAGGAATTGTGGCATTGGCCTCAGCTCCCCTGGAATCTTGGTCCACCTAGACAGCCCCAAGCTACTTGGGATTTGGGCAATCCCTAGCTGGCCTGGGCAATAGGTAGATTTTGTGATGAAGGAATAGCAGCAGCAACACAGCTCCAAGCTACGACGTGTTAGTCGGCAACTTGAGGAATTTAAAAACGTACGATGAAACATAAGCCATATCAATGAGCTATCCAAAAAAGAACTTTCTGAGGAAGTGGCAGTTCAAGCTATAAACGCGTCTACAGTAATTTAGACGCGTTCAAACCTTTTCAGGAATTGAGCACGTGATCCTGTCTAACATGCCTTTTACAGCAATTTTACAATGGCGTTGCATCTTCAAGTTGAACCTTAACTTGAGCGCCGACATCTAGGACCTCGTTGTCCAGTTCGTCACTCATACATCCTCCAATCACTTCCACAATGCGTTTTCAGGTTTCTGATAATGCACCAATTCAAGAGGTGCCTTGTACCGTGTTTAAAATGGGCGAGAAACGAAAGCTAATGGCTACACCAGACGATTATTCCGTGGGTATTGATTTTGATTTGTCTGTGAAAAAGTTCTTGATATGCAGCGAAGGACCTGGTGCGCGTTGTGAAGCGCAGATTCAACCTTCCCGAATCTTGTACACCGACTTTCCAGTCGCATTTTGTAGTTGAGGGTGACCGTAATTCTTTTGAGATCGAAGAATCGGCGTATTCTGCGATAGCGCAACATATAAACGAAATCGAAGTAATCGTGGATGAGGCGGGTTTGTGTGGTGTCGGCAATGAGACGGAAACTTCAACATCTGCGAACGACGTCAAAGGAAAAAGAAAGGCGAAGGACATTCCAACACCCTCTCCTTCATTGTCTTTACAAAGTGAAAACGCCGAATCAGGGAGTTCTTTCCAGCCAAACGTGGACAAAGAACCTCCGCCCAAAGCCCAAGCCTCTCAGACACTCTCTCCTTCATCACCTTCTGCTTCTATCATCGACCGCAAACCCAATACCAATCATGTACCTGCTCCCTCAGCTGGTCCTAGCTTTCCCAGTCAATCCATGGACCCTCATGACTTGTTCAACGAGGGGGTTTCCGTGGAGTATGCTTCACCGAAGAAGAAGAATGTTGTAAGCTCGAAGGTGAAGGAAGAGAGACCGAAACCGAAAGCACCGCAACAGAATGTCTTTGACGTCGATGTGGATGGAAACGCGCTTCGTTCGTTACAGTCCTCGCCTTCCAAGTCAAAATCCAAGTCAACAGCTCTTCCGACAAGCAACTCCAGGGATTGGGAAGAATCAAGTGTGGATGCGAGGGACAGGGAAGAAGACGTATTCGCTAGTGGTAAGTGTCAGGAATGTTTATCGCAAAGCAATTGATTTGATTTTCTTCGTAGGTTCAAAAACAGCCAAAATGGCTAACAAACGTGTTGACGAGGAAGGGCCGGCCACTGTTAAAAAGGAAAAGGTTAAACCTTCGCAGGAAACTGCATCCGCTAGCTCGTCTCGCTCCAGTAAGTCGGCTTTAGCTTTCGAAATCCCCATACACGGCACCACTAATTTCCATCCAGATCTTCTTGACAGACTTGACGCTGCGGCAAATGAAATTCCTGCTCCTAGCTTAATTTTGACCCAGGACCCTTACGATGGTGGCGCCAGTCAGTCGCAGACTCAACCGTCTGACTATGATCCCCGCTTCCGGGTGACTATCTATGGACCTGGAGAGGACGAAAAAGCCGAGTTTATGACGAGGAAGAAACATACGATCAAGAAAGTACTCGCTGGGGCTTGCAAGAGTTTTGGGATCGATCCTACTCGGTAAGTCACCTTCTCCTAATGTATGGCGTTCATTAATACTCGGTTCGATTTTCAAGTGCCAAGCTTCAGCAAATTGTCGTGGTTCCCGATGAAGTTACCGAGGAGCTGGTGTCACACTTTTACGATTGCGATAACTCGGAAACCGTTGGTAAGGCTGGGATCGAGAGCAACAGTAACCTGAGGGTTGTTTTGGAAGGGGATGGTCTTGAAGAGGAGGAGAACGGGTGGGACTAGTTTCTTGGATGCTGGTTGGACAACATCACCTATGCGGCATACACTTATCCTGCATCTATTCTAGGACCCTATGACTCGCGCAGACGCACATATCTATAGCCAAAGTCAGGCCTTGTACGAATATCATCTCTACGGTACATATCAAGAAATGTTGCTTAAACAAAGTGTTGTTCCCTCTATATGAAATTTGGTCCTCTCTGGTAACACCGACACTCCCGCGTGCTGTGTACGTCTCCACCATTCGGCGGACAACACCTACAGCTCATATTGGTGCATATGTACATATGCCGCTTTGACACTGAGGGGTGGAAGAATTTTGCTGTGGAATCGGACAATGAGAGGCGCAGAGCCAGTCATCGTCCCGCCTATGTCAAGCATTTTATACAGGTGACTTCCATACTAGGCGACCTGAGTCAAAGAAGCCTTTATGTTTTTTCGTTATGATCATCATACGATATAATTCACTTGCACTGAATTCTTTCCCGTATGTACAGGAGTCAATTCTCGACATCACTCAAGTCAGCCTCTATGTCCGGCGCCCATTCACCGCTCTCCCCCGCCCGAGTACAATAAAAGCTGCAAGTTCCATTGTTCAGGACCTACCGCCAGTCTACAACGTTCGAGCAGGTTCGCGACGCGGCGTTCACGGTTGCCGTTTAGTCACGTGAATTCTCGTGGGAGTTTGGCGCGTCTGTTTACTGTTGACCTGAACCTCCATCCCCAAAGATCTTCTATGCTTCCCCATTGCTGATTTCCACCATAATATTTCCTATTAAACCCTGAAAACTACTCAACAACCTTCATATTTTTCAACTTCATTATCTAACCCAGCTTAAACGATCTCGACACGCAGCCACAATGTCTGGGCTGAAAAACTCGCCTTTCGGTAAACGTCTGCGCGCTTCACAGCTAGAAACCGACGAGGACACGCCTCGAAGGAATCGCCCACGAATCAATCCAATTTTTGGCGTGTCTCCGGCGACTTCTTCGACGCCCTCGTTAGATTCAAGGCCGACAACGAGCAGCGACAGCAGTAACGGGCCGGATTCACCTATTGATCTCCCGAGAGTTGCCCGAGACTATGGAGACCGATTTGTGCCTTCGAGAGATGCAGGAGATATGCGGACATCTTATCACCTTCTGGAACAAGAACCTGCTACGCCTTCCAAGAAGAACAGAATCATTCCCTCGGAATCTGACGCGTTGAAAGGTGCGTTTCTTGTGAGCAGTCCAAGAAAAGTCTACTAACTGCCTTGTAGAACAAGCCAATGCTCTTTTCTCTTCCATATTACACACAGAAGTCACCCCCCCTTCTCCCCATCGGCCATCTTCGCCTACTCGCCAACCCATTGCTTCTACTTCTACTGCTCCCCCTTCTACTCCCACTCGGCGTCGTTTATTCGCTTACAGTTCGCCTTCCCATTCCAATCCCGGTACACCCTCTCGACGGCTTGACACGCCGACCGACGAAGCCTATTCAATGAGCCCAGTCCGAGCCCAGAGTCGCCAATTACTCGAAAGTCCTCGCCGACAATTACGGAGCGTTTGCAAGACGCCTTACCGGGTTCTGGACGCACCGGAACTTGCAGAAGATTTTTATCTCAATCTGGTGGACTGGTCAAGCACCAATGTATTGGGAGTGGGGCTGGGATCATGTGTATATCTGTGGATGGCGCACAACGCTGCTGTCTCGAAACTCTGTGATCTTACAGACTCTCGAGACACTATCAGCTCGGTTTCATGGGTGCAGAAGGTGTGTTTACTCTCGACACATGAATGACGCAACACTCATATTTTTCTTAGGGCTCCACTCTCGCCGTTGGGACCCTTTCAGGGACGTTGCATGTATACGACGCCTCGACGCTCCAACGCTTACGATCATATCCACAAGCTCATAGTCAGCGAATCGGTGCCATCGCATGGAATTCTCATATTCTTTCCTCTGGTTCTCGGGACCGGATGGTTCATCACCGAGATGTTCGCGATTCTGATACTCGTCCGTTCAAGCGATGTCAAGGTCACAAGCAGGAAGTTTGTGGTCTCAAATGGAGCGGCGATGGAGGCGCATCGTCTGCAAATCTTGCTAGCGGGGGTAACGACAACAAGGTGTGCATATGGGATTTGCGAGGATCGAAGCGTGCGGCGGCTGGGTTACCGAATGCTGGTCGACCAGTACCGGGAATGTCTCATGTAGATGATGTGGGTTCGGGTGATATACCGCTATGGAAGTTTCATGAGCATACTGCGGCTGTCAAGGCGTTGGCTTGGGACCCACATATTTCGGGAGTTCTTGCTACAGGAGGCGGGACACAGGACAAACATATCCGGTTCTGGAATACGGGATTAGGTACCATGCTTAATGAGCTAGACACGGGTAGTCAGGTACGTTGCGGGATCCAGAAATTTGCTTCGTTCCTAAATCGTTTCATTGTCCCAGGTTTGCAACCTTATTTGGTCTTTAACATCGCATGAACTGGTCTCAACGCATGGTTTCTCGTCAACTACTGCTCAAAACCAAATATGTATATGGAAATACCCGACTCTGAACATGGTCGCTTCGCTAACGGGACACACCAACCGAGTGCTATACCTGGCTATGAGCCCCGACGGCGAGACCATTGTCACCGGTGCCGGGGACGAGACTCTACGCTTCTGGAATGCGTTCCCCAAGAAGGAATCGAACGAGAGAGAGCGAGACAGTCGGTTGGATTATGGCAAGTTAATCCGGTGATCGTCTATGGTTTCTCAGGTATGTGTTTTCTCGCTCGTAATAGTTTGACTATTCACAATTTCTTCGCAGCTTATCGTCTCCACGTATGCCTCTTAATATGATCCTGCTCCATTTAGTCTTTTGTATCGCATATTCTCAATCCATATAACTCTTTGCATCGTCTCTGCATCTCTTCCTTCGATCCCCTTCCTCGCGGCATCTCTCTCCCCTCACATACATTCTAGCCTGCATGCATCAACTTACGACCCCCATGCTCTTCGCTTCTCTCCACATCCCTCAATCCCATGCAAAAATGATCATAGCATCTCCATCCATACTTATTACGACCACCCCGTTCCACAATGCATAGATACTACCCAACTCTCGTGATCTCTTTATTCTCCCCTGGCTTTATGTATCCTAATCTTACGTCTATCATGTTTCAGTATCCACCCCAAAGCTACACACTCTTCCTCCTCCCATAACTCCTGCTAGCGGTGGGTTTGTGTTGTATATTTTTTGTACGTATGCACCGCCTGCCCCGCTTGCCTCGCCTCGTCTCGGGTATCTAATTTTTTTTTTTCGGTCCATCGCAACGGACGTTTTTCTCTCTTCCCCAATTGCTTCGTTTTTGTCTTTTTTTTATTGGCTTGTACAGGTTTACTTTCACTTACTCTCTACTCTAAAGTATATATCTGACCGTCGATTTGTGAAAATTACTGGCTTTGTTCTCTTACTGTTGTGGGTTACTATGGTATTTGCTGCTTATCTTGTCGAGAGTTGTCGACCTGGTTGCTGCAGGTGCAGTTTAACAATGGTAATTCGTCTTCTTCGATCCTTTATGCTCGTGACATTTGGCAATGGTCTCAGGTCTGTTTTCCCTTTAGTCTGCGCTGGTCTGTTCGCTTGATCTTGGACTCTTATTTGGACTGTGAACTGATTTTTTTCGACCGCGTATGTATTTGAATTTTGGCCAGAATGTATCAATGTACAAGTATATCTCGAATGCAAACCCTTCATAAAAGAATGTTATAAGGTACAGAACTTGCAACTTCAGAACATTCAGACCAAAGAATATTTATAAAATAAACATTATACACTTCTGAATTCATTATGCCGTGTGGAATGTACAATTCAAGTATCAACTACTGAGTACTGAGTACCTAGCTACCCGAAGGCAGACAAAAATCCCAAAATTATAGGAATCCCTTTCACTCATTATTGCTTAAGCCCGCTAACTGTCAACAAACAGCGTCGCTAAAAAGCACAAGCAAAAAGAGCAAAGAAGAGACCCCAAAAAGAGGAATCCCCCGACGACACAAGCCTGTACTGCAATAGCAAGGTCATCACGTCCCTCGTGTTGCAAGCAGAGCACAAAGGAGCAAGGGCGGCAAAAATTAGATAACCAAATACGGAGGGCGGTGCCCTCGTAATAGTGGTTAAACTATTAAGAACAGATACTACACTTGATCTAAGCCAAAAGGCCAGAGTGGTAAAGAATCAGAAATGTTGGGGAGGGGTTTATATAGGTTCTCTACGAAACGCACGGACCACGTTTAGGGCAGGTTTAATTTAACGGTTGAATCTTTTTGATGTAGGTCGTACGTGGCACAAGCTATCAAGGGGAAATGACAAACAATGAGCTTCTTTAATGAAGTACACAGGGCTGGTTCACAGAACCCATCCTTCTGGTCTTGAGGTTTATGTACGTTCGAAAAGGACATAGCGAGCCTAGCGTTAGCTATGATCATTCGACCTCGTATTCGCAACCTTTATTTCAGTAACTTTGCACCAAGATTACACGATATTTACGCATTTATTGTACATCGGAGAAAGATACAGCTAGGAATTATTCGCGATGTTCTCAACGTATCACGTTCTTCCAAACGAAAAAAAAAAGAAAAAGAAAACAATGTAGCCACTGAAAACTCAAGGCTTAATGGAAGCAAGGGTTGTATGGTATCCTACCGGGACAACATAGGTACTGGTTACAAGCAGGGGAACTTCCCTTCCATAGCCAGGATCATAAGCCACAGCAGCTTTAATTGGATGACAAAAGTATGCTTCGAACGAATCCGCCTTACCTGTAATGATCCGGACTGCCTCCGAACACCAACTGAGCCAAAAGGCTACAATGTCGACGTTACTTGACACAGTTGCAGGCGCTATATAAGCGTAATAGACAGAACCGGAATGTTCGCGCTATTGTGCTCCTCGATGATTTCGCTGCAGATGGAAACAAAGGCATTTCCAAGGATGTTGAAATCTTCGAACTGGAGAGAGGGGTAGAAAGGTAGGGAAGGGAAGAGGAGTTAGATTGCAGATGTTGTGAAGCAAAAGAGAACATAACTCGTTCCAAATCTGATCACTAGCTCTCGTCCACCAATGCTTGTGATGGTGGTAAGTAACAGCGTACATGTTTCTCGAAAGCTGCCTGTTGGAAAGTACAGCGCCCACAGCAGCGTCGTACTTTTCGGCCATTTCCCTTGGAAATGGCAGTGTGATGTTTACCTACCAACGGCAAGTGGTAAATAATTGGTAAAGCTCGGGAAACAGCATTGACTTGCCATAGCTAACGTGAATTCACCATACAGATCCAAAACGTGCATGCCCATTTTCTGCGCAAGAAGCTCATCGCCCCTCCTCGCAAGGTCGTTACAGTAATTCTGAATATCTTCCTCTCCGCCAATGAATTGGCGCCATTGAAAAGCAACGTGAGCTGAGAAATACGGAGAGAAATCGATGCATCCATTATCTGGGAAGAAAGGTTAGACGTGATGGAATAAATGGAAGACCAGAGGGCTAATCAGTTATTCATCGCGCGCAGCCATAGTACAGTCAGTTGTATTTATGTATATGTACCTTCATGAACGGAGGCTGTAAGACTGGCAGAAATACCCATTTCACGATGGTAATGAGCAGTCGGCTCTCATTGAGGTGCGACACGACAACGCCTAAATAGCTGAGCTACTTGGGGTGAAAGTAGATACTGGTTTATCCACTGCCTCGCTCCGAGTAAAGCCTACCTATGAACGCTCTGCCAGAGCTTTCTCTTCATTCGCCTCGAGGTGATATTCGGCGAAGAATTTCCTGAGAGTGTGTTCAGGAAGGCCCCGAGGGCCAGAAATGGCAGCTGTTGACATGAATACAGTAGGCCCGTAGCTCCATGGTAGCTCAATATTCAACGATCAATTCATCTCACCAAAAAGAGGACAAAGAAGTTCTTGAACTGCTCTTGCTAGCTCATTATCGAGCTCCAGGAGAAAAGTGTGGAAGGAACGAAAAGAACCAGGAGCTTGAAGAACCGAGAAGAACGTAAAGATGGAGGCCCAAAGCGCTTAAATTGAGCGCCTTTAACTCAGAGCGCCAATCACCTCACGTCCAGTCAACCGCTAGCTTTGGCTGGAACCACCTTCGAACATTCCCAGTCTGACCACCAACATCAGGCAGGGCAAGCATGTTGGGCAGTAGTGAGATGGGTGGATGTAGGTCTTGCAGGTACGCCGTGTATTCCTCGTGAAAGCGCGTCAAAATTTCTCATTTTTTCCCGTCCGTCGCCAGGAAGCGAAACGGCGGTTACCATTATTACTTCTAAAATCCTCCGTTCTATTATTCTATCAGAATAAATTTGGTTCTTTTATTCTCGTATCGTCATCAATGAGGTATTCCGGAGTCGGAACTAACTCATTCTTCAAATCCTTTTTCAACGCGTAAACGGTAGAGGCTGTGGCCACCGTTCTTCTCGACGGGATCCTCAAGTGTTATTGTAATTTCCTTATTGTGATTTCCTAAATCGAGTTTTCGAGGTGTTAGGTATCATGCCTTTGCAAAAAAATGTGAGTCAATGACATGGTTCGGTCTGCCTCATGTTGATTTTGCAGAGCCATTCCTTTCGGTCTGGTACCCCTCGCCAAGCTTCTGAGACTTCTCAGTCGCACAGCATGCTACGCAAAGGTAGCTGAGATCTATCCTTTCGATTATCGATGGGATTTCCTCGTACCATAAATTCCCATTTCCTAGCACACCGATCCTCTACTCCAGACAGCCATGGCGCCAACTTTCAGCTTTTCCAGGATTTTGTCGCTATTCAGAGGCTGGAATTCGCGTAAAGAAACTGTCGACAAGGATATCGAAGGTTCGTCTTTTAACTTTGAACGTGGAGTAATAGCGTCTGAATTCGAGACAGAACGTGCTGCTCAAAATTCAAGTCCTCCTGAACCTATCGAAAAGGAACAATTGCCTCTGACCCCAGAAAGTGCACGAACCATCCGTAAAGTAATTTCTTCATTAGTAAGGCGCTTGAGCGGTCGGAAAGATGCAGCCAACGATGTGGCTGAACATGGTAGGTAATTTCCTTCTCTTAAATGACTTTCAAGACAGAGTAAACCCGGAACTCTTCTTCAGACTCCTCTCAACCACCTTTGTCGTCACCAGAATTCCGGGCCCCTTCGAAAACCATCGTACAAACTGCTTCACTGCTCCTGGATTTACTATCAAGTGTTACCGATGCTGTACCGTTCAATCCTCTCAAATCGATTGTCGGAGGGATACAAGTATTGTTTGGACAGTACGAGGTATGCTCTGTAGCTTCACACACTTCACTCGAGTGATTCTGACGGCCAGGTAGAAATTCCGAGACAACGACGAAGAGGTTCAGAACTTGAAGCATGATCTGGAACGATTGTATGAACGAATCCATCATTACGCTGGTTCCTTGCCCACAGAAGTGAAAGATCTCTTAACCAAAAGTTTGACTCCGTAAGAACTTCAACGCTCGGTTTAATCAATTTTAACCCCCCCTTATCTTAGAGCTATAGCTGATATTGAACGAAGGATTGAAGAACTGAAACAGGGTTCCGGTTTTACAAGGTTCATTCAAGCGCGTCCGGACGCAAAAGCTATCATAGATGTATCCAAGAAGATTAGCGAGTTGATCAACGATATTATGGTAGGCATGAATCATCTATCTCTGGAAACCACGATCAACCCCACTCTTGACGTAGATGCAACTGGATCTGGTTGCGGTAAAGCAAGGATGCGTGAGTACACTTTGTAGACCCAAAATGCAGCTCAATCTAATTATTTCGTGATACGCATGTAGGAGCTTGCGGCTAAAGTCGATGTACGTCGTTGCCTATCATCTACATGTCACGATAGTAATCCGAATGAATTTGTCGCTCGCTAGGAAATTCGTCGACACCGTAAGTCTCTTCCGTTAATTTCTTTTCCCGGTAACTCAGCTGTCTCAGAGATTTTGGAGAGCCTCAGGCTTGTGAAGGTGGAAAGCGCATCAGACCCCGAAAGCTGTGATCGCAGAGAATGTTATGCTGGAACAAGATTGAAGGTTTTGACCAAAATCGAGAAATGGATCAATTCTGGTGATTCGCAGCCAGTCTTCTGTTTATCAGGCCGCTCCGGTTCTGGGAAGACTGCAATAGCAGTCAGTGTCTCCCAACAGGCGCTGAAAAAGATGGAGAATAGCAATGGCTTGCGCTTCGCCGTCTTCTTTTGCTCGAGTCTCTCTGAAGAAGCTAGTAATCCCAACAGCATCTTCCCGACCCTCGCCGCTCAATTCGCAGACTGGGAGGATGTATATCCGGTTTTCGAAGACGAGCTTGGCTTGCTTAACATGCTCCACTCGAAGAAGAAACAGCATAAAAACCTTCTAACGAGAGTTTTGAAAGCATTCGGCGAGTCCCAAACGAAGTTGCTCATCATCGACGGGTTGGACGAGTGCAAATCAGAAGTTGAAGCGCTCACAATCCTCAGTTCACTTTTGGATATCACCAACGAAGGCATACCGTCGCTGAAGGTTCTCATCACCTGTCGTTCCGACTCTCAGATATCCGCGACACTCGCTGCCCATAACGCCTGCCGATATTCACTCGATAGCGTTGACTCATCTGCACACGCCCGCGATTTACGCATTTTGCTCTCCGTCGAACTCCGTAACCTTGATATCGCTCAGGAGAATATCAATCAACTTGTGAATGCAGTCGACGTAGCGAATTGCTCCTTCTTAGTCGCTTTAATGGCGTGTAGGAAGCTTAACCCGCAAGATTCATTCGACAAGCAACTGGCTGACCTCAAAATATCCCTTTTAGTTCAGGAGAATACACTCTACCAAGATTTCATTGACGACGCTATGCCAGCTAATCTTCCCAAAGAAGGTCGGAAACCGTTGTTCGCTGCCTTGGTCATAGTCGCCTTTGGGCGAAACTCCCTCGGGATGGAAGCTTTGGCTCGCTTGTTGGGACTCACCGGCGACCAACTCCGAAGCTTCTTTCGTTGTTTCCCCCCACATATTCTCAATGTCGTCGCACCGGGTGAGATGGTGCTCATTTGCCATCAGTCTTTCCAGGAGTACCTGAAGTCTGGAAAAGATCACATGAATGGAGGTGATATGGACGGCATCCATTTCTACATCACTCAACGACTTCTTGACTTGATGAATAGGTCCTTGGACCGTGAGGTTTCGAGCAGCGACTTCAAGAACTTGCCCGCCCTCAGTGTACAAACTTGGTTGTACGCATGTCGTTACTGGCCCGAACATCTACAGATGGTTGCGGAGACGACTTCTGGAACAGAATGGGTCAAGCCTCTCTTTGCATCAATGCATGAGTTTTTCCATCACAAGCTGCTAAATTGGCTCGAGGTGCTAATGCAGCGTGACGATCTGGATTTCATTGAATCAGCTCTGAGAGATCTTATAGAATGGACGAAGGTGAGTTATAGTCCGTCACTTTTGGCCATCTCATCTTACAGAAACATCAGGAACATTGTTCATCGGCTCCAAAGGGCCATCAATCCCTTGGCGATATAGTCTCCGATACGCTCAAACTATACAAGTTATCAAAGAGGGCATTGAACGTACCTGCGTCTAAACGAAATTCGGAGCTCATGCAATCCAGGGTCTATCGCACATTCCTTCTTCCCTTGACGCATTCGGGTCAACGGCTGGCTAGACTCTTTCGACATATCAAAACTCCGATCGAAATAGAGGAAGTTTCTTGCCATCGGAGACAGATAATTTCGTTGAATACCGCTCTCGAAAATGCAGATTTGAAGACTCCGATAATCAGACTGTCGCACGATGCCAATCGGTTCGCTGTAATTCAGAATGGTCGCGTCGAAATTGCAGACAGCGCGACCAATGTCTGTAGTGTTTTTTACCCGAATGGTTCAAGCTCCCAGACTCCGGTTGATGTCATGTTCGTTGGAGGAGATCATATTCTCATTACCACCAAGTCAAGTGCTCGTTTCGCGGAGGTCTGGCTTTGGAGCATTTCATTGAAGAAGGCAGAGAAACTTCTAGCACAGCCGGAGTGCGTTTCGGAATCACAATCTCTACCTCGACTGGCTTTGTCATCTGATAGTACGCTAGTGGCGGTCTTGACTCTGTCTCGGATAGAAGTCTGGGCTGTTGGCGAATGGCAGCAATGCTTGACTAGTGTACGATATCGTGAAGGCACGCGTGACCAACGTACCCCTTTTGCCCTTTCGCCACATCACATTCTGGCGGGTTCGAGACTTAGAACTCTCCAGTCGCGATCTGCGGGTTGCAGAGAAACGGCAGGCATCAAGTTTGAAGGCACGGGCGTATGTGCTGCCTTCTCCTCTAATGGGGATATGCTCGCGGTCGCCGGGAATACTACGGTCTCCCTCTTCGGGCCTCTTATCTCCCAAGGTACCCTATCTGAATCTATCCTTCCTTCGCGCGTCATCAGTATATCGTCTGCTATCGATTCCTTAATGTTCAGCCCGGGAGCACAATACCTTGCCGCCGTCGCACTATCGTCTCTGCTGGTCTGGGATGTGTCAAAGGCTGCTCAAGGGGACGAACAGCCTCTCATGTGGGTGCGGAGCAGGAAGGAATACCGTGTAGTTTCGTCAGTCGTGTTCTCAAAATGCGCAAGGTATCTGCACTGTGCCCATGCATGCCCAGGCTTCCGAGATATTCTTCTCGATATGCGGGATATGGAGGTGCCCGCCTCCGCTCAAACACACGTTACTGCCATTGCCATGTCCTCTGATGGAAGGGTTGCGACAGGCTCCCAAAACGGCGCTGTCACAATTTGGAACTCTACCATGAAAAAAGTCCTGCAAACGTGGCAGAGGGAAAAGCACCGCGGACCAGTACTCTCTTTGGCGTTCAGTCCGAATGGTAAATACATAGCGTCCGTTTCGGAGGATGTTGTATACATCAGGAGTGCCGATCTGACCTTCCCGCTCAAACTATCCGGCGGTTCCTTCCTACCCCCGTGCGCTTTTTCAAACGACTCGGCGTTCTTTGTGTGTGTCATCAAGCGCGACAACTCTTCGTTTATGCGGGTTCTGAAAACAGCTTCTTGGAAATATCATGATGTTCGTTGCGGTGATTCTTTGGAAGATGCAAATTCGATGGCGCTCTCTGATCGAGCAGATTTGCTTGCTCTCAGCAGCAATAGTTCATTGGCTGTTTACAAGATCGCCAAATCTGTATCAACACTCTCCGATCGGGAGCACAACATTGGACGACTTGAATTCTTATCCTTCTCTTCGGATAATCAATACGTTCAGTCTACCGCTGGTGTGTTCAAAATCGTGAAATTGGCACGAGAACCGAAACTGCACTTTGGCAGGATATGTGTCAGGGATGGCTGGATTTTTGATTCGGATGATCGTCAGGTGTGTCCTATACCTTCTGAGGATATTTGTCAGTGGGCCTCTAGCAGTTCAAGCCTCGTATTTTGTACTAAAACCTTGGGTAACGTTGTAGTAGTTTCGTTGTCCAGACCTTGATTATGTAAATCCCGATATCGTCTTACGGGTGTACTATCGCGGACGTTTTATCTGCGTTTATTAGTATTCTCTTGGTATCTTTGTATATTCCGAACGGTGTTGTTACTCGAGACGGTCGATATTTTCAGCTTTGACCTTGGGGCCGGTCGACGCCGACACCGGTAATTCAGTTTCTCTTGAACAAAGTCCTCCACCTTGCGATTTGAGAGAAGGTCCCCCTACTTTCGTTCATTAGGGTTTTGTATCGAGACTTGATCTAACCAGAAGCTTCTGATCGGACCTGAGATGGCGAAGCAGAGAAGCCTATAAATTAGCTCCAGCATGGTCACCTTGCTTCCACTATGGCCTCCCAAATACCTCAGCCTCCTGCTTTGCCCTTCATCGGAAATGTCGCTCAGCTCGATAGGGAGCTTCCGATTCAAGGATTTAGTCTTTTAGCCCAGCAATACGGAGAGATTTATCTCCTTGACATCATCGGTCGCAAGACGATCTTTCTGAACAGTCAAGAGCTTGCGAATGAAGTTTCGAACGACGTGAAATTCAAGAAAGGCGTAGTAGGATCGCTGGTTGAAGTCCGACATCTGGTTGGAGACGGTTTGTTCACCGTAGGGCTCTCTTTCACGCGCTGAAAACCGTTGTTTACATGTTTATGCCTTGTTCACCAGGCTTACGAAGGTGAACCCAACTGGGCTATTGCACGTATGCAATCCACTTGTATCGAGAATCTGACTGGTGCTAATATATCCATCTCAAGATCGTCTTTTGATGCCGGCGTTCAACTCCATGGCCATACGAGGAATGATGGAGGACATGCGAGACATCTGCGACCAGCTTCTACTCAAAGTAAGCCCACCGTAACTCTATGTCTCCACAGTGCTGAGTATAATTTTAGTGGGAACGGTAAGCTCTTGCTCGATGTTTAACCATACCACCCCCAATCCGTGTGTTCTTTTCTTTCAAGCTTTGGACCGAGCTACATCATAGATCCATCCGACGATCTTACTCGAGTCGCACTTGATACCATTGCTCTGTGTTCAATGTCCTACAGGTGATTTTTCAATTCTACTCGTGGTATAATTTCTAACTAAACTATATAGGCTGAATTCCTTTTATACTGTAGGTTGCAATTATTTGTCAAGAAATTTCGCCCGCTGACATTCGAACGCAGGAAAATCAACCTCAGTTTGCCGCAGCCATGACAGATTTTTTGAAAGAATGTTTCATTCGTGCTACTCGCCCCAGTATCGTCCAAGCGTTGATGTCCGGAGCTACTGCAAAATGGGAAGAGGATGCTAAATTCATGACGGATGTAGCTACTCACAGTGAGTCAGATCGGCTACATCTTCTGGAAAACTACCTACATCTTGCTTTTAGTCCTAAATGAACGGCGAGAAAACCCAATAGAAAAGAAGGATCTACTGAACACTATGCTCTACTCCACGGATCCGAAGACGGGGCAGGGGCTCTCTGATGATGCCATAGTGAAGAACGTAAGTGAAAGCGAAGCTGAAATCGGAGGGTGCCACCATTGACGTTATAATCAGCTTCTCACTTTCCTCATAGCGGGTGAATACTCTTCTTCCTTTTTTTTCCATATCCCCCTTCTAACGCAATGTTTCCAGGACATGAGACCAGCAGCGGACTCATGAGCTTCATGTGCTACTATTTGATCAAGAATCCGGAAAAGATGCGGAAACTTCAATCTGAAATCGATGAAATCCTTGGAGGTCAGCCCGTTCAGAGTCAAGATTTCAGCAAGATGCCTTATCTCAACGGTATGGCCCTAGACGTCTGAGTCTGATAGACCTCTGAGTGTACCTGCTTGCGCAGCGGTCATTCGAGAAACCCTTCGTTTAACACCTACTGCCCCGATGCGGGTCGTAATACCCGTGGAAGATACTCATCTTGGGAACGGAAAATATTTCGTCAAGGCTGGATCTTCGCTGGTGATAAACACTTGGGTGTATCAGAAAGATCCGAAGGTTTGGGGCGAAGATGTAGGTGATCAACACTTTTATCTCGGGCTGTACGCTCTAAAACTGTGTTTGAAGGCTGGCGAGTTTCGTCCGGAAAGAATGATGGATGGGAAATTCGAAGCTCTTCCAGTGAGTTTATTTACATTTACAGCGGTCCAGCGCAGAACTAATGATTCCGCGGTCATGTTAGCCTCAGGCCTGGCAACCGGTAAGCTTTGTCAAAGTTATCTGCGACATTTGCTGATGATAGGATGATCTAGTTTGGATTCGGAATGAGAGGATGCATTGGGAGAGCCTTTGCATGGCAAGAAGTCAGTCTCGTCATGACTTCTATCCTTCAAAAGTTCGATTTGTCGTTTGTGGATCCGGCCTACAATCTCGAGCTCAAACAAGCGCTCACCGTCAAACCGAAAGATCTCTTCATTCGCGCCAAGCTGCGTACTCATTCGCCTCAGCTCCGACCAGCGTATATCCTTCCCACACAGGTTCCCGAGCCAAACGTCGCTACTGAGTCAAAACCGAAAGATGCACCCAAAGCGAGGATTCCAATGTATGTCCTATATGGGTCAAATACCGGGACCTCAGAGGCGTTCGCCCAAAGAATCGCGAATGATGCACCAGATTATGGTATGCACAGTTTTTTGTCTGGCACAGTTCGTACTGATGTTGGAGGCAGGATTCACACCCAAACTCTACAGTTTAGATGCGGCTACAGGACGTTTATCTACCGATGGTCCAGTAATCATTTGCACTGCTTCCTATGAAGGTGACCTTGTAGCGTCGTACGAGTTCTAACGCAGGCTGATTTTTTGCATCTGCAGGCCAACCCGCTGATAACGCCGCTCGGTTTGTCGACTGGCTGTCTGCTGTCAGAGATGACAATCTCAAAAGTGTACGTTACGCGATCTTTGGCTGTGGAAATAGCGACTGGGCTCAGACCTATCAACGCATTCCCACCCTGGTGGACGAAACGATGGAGAAAAGGGGTGGTGAACGTCTCCTCCCTCGAGGTGAAGGAGATAGCAGCCAAGGAAATTTCTTTGAAGTCTTTGACCAATTTGTGAGCGAGTTGTGGACAAGTTTAACTAAGGTGAGCGGAGAGACATATCCCTCTTTATTCTTTTAATGATTCCGAATTTCATTCCCTAGGTTTACTCGACTGTCCATTCAGACTCTCCGAAGTCTGGGTTCGAGGTCAAGGTCATCGATCCAGGCAACAGTCGACCAGCTGCATTGCGCCAATCTGAAGCAGCCTTGGGTCGAGTCGTCGAAAACCGCGTGCTTACCAAACCCGGTCAGCCCGTCAAAAGGCACTTTGAATTCGAGTTACCTGAAGGATCAACCTATCGCACAGGCGATTATCTTACTATGTGTGTTTCACCTCTACTACTTGCCTACCCCGCATTACTCAAAATTGCTGCAGTCTACCCCAAAACCCCCCGCGAGATGTCCGTAGGGTCCTTGTACATTTTGGTCTGTCCAATGAACAAACAGTAAGCGACATTTTAAGCTGAAATTTTCCGTATTTGACTCGGTTTTCTCACTTAGGTGACTATTTCTTCCGTTGCCCTGACCTTTTTACCCGTGGACAAACCTGTCTCGCTTGCTGAAATCTTGAGCGGATACGTTGAACTTTCTCAACCGGCGACTACCCATGACCTCCGCATCCTGATTGAGGCGACCACCAACGATTCCGTTCGCGCCAATCTAGTTGAGCTCCAGAAGTCCTACCAGGCAAATGTCCTGTCATATCGAATCAGTGTATTAGATCTGTTAGAGAAATACCCCGATATCAAGCTCGATCTTGCTTCATACCTCCGCATGCTTCCGCCCATGCGAATCCGACAATACTCCATCTCTTCCTCGCCGCTGTGGAACGCCCGAAACGCTACCCTAACTGTGAGCGTCCTCGAAGCGGAAGCATTGTCCGGGCAAGGCAAAGTCTTCCTTGGGGTCGGGTCAAACTACCTATCTCAGCTAGTTCCTGGTGACCGGGTGCAAATGTCTGTTCGAGCCTCCGCTGCTGTTTTCCACCCACCAGAGGACCCTGAGATTCCTCTTATTGCATACTGTGCTGGCTCCGGTTTCGCACCCATTAGAGGATTCATCCAGGTAAACCAATTACAGTATTACCTTTTGCTGGTGTTTACTACTTCGATTGTAGGAACGAGCTTTGCAGAAAATGTCGGGGCGGAAAGTCGGAAATGTCCTGCTTTTCTTCGGATGCCGTGACCCCGAAGGAGATTACCTGTACTCTGAGGATGATCTCGCGGAATGGTCAAAGCTTGGAGTTGTAGATATCCGTCCGGCCTTTTCCAGAGTGACTGATCGTTCAGAAGGGTGCAAGTATATACAAGAGTATGTCACGCTCACCTATGATTTTTCGCTCTGTCTTTGTTAATGCGTGTTGATCACCAGCCGGCTGTGGCACGATAGGGAAGACGTGGTGAATGCTTTCAATAACAGAGCTCAAGTGCGTCTCTCCGTGTCTCTTTTCTTATCTGGAGCCATATCTCTAATCTCTGGGTGTAGTCATTTATCTGTGGTTCAAGTCAAGTAGCAAAAGCCGTCAGAATGCGATCTGTGGAGATCCTACGCTCCCTTCGGCCTGAATTGGACGAACGTCAGGCGGTGTCAGAGCTGGATGTGTTGATGAAGGGCCGGTTTGCAACGGATGTGTTTGACTGACTTGTAGAATAAATTTGAGTATGTAAGATAGCATTTATTGTAATGGGATGACCAACATACAATGAGCTACGCATCAGTTCCTCTTCTGCAGAGGTAATAAGACTTCAGGGGGGCTTGAGAGGATAACCAATTGAATAGCGGCGAGAACATACGATGAGCTACACATCAGCAGATCGCACAGCCCAAGCGAAAGGAGAATATAAGAAAAAGAGTAAAATAAAAACTTAGCTGGACTCGGAACTTCCGTGAAGTCATTCTTGTGCTCTATCATTGCAGAAATTCTTCCTTAATGAATTCGGATTTGTGATATGGTTCATGGGGAGGGATTAACTTATATTCAGTATATGAGAAGGCAAGAAGAAAAATATGTAGCAACGAGAACGTGTGAAGTCGATGTCAATGAAATAGGAAGCTAATTTGATTAGGTCGGACTAGGTACGGATGACCGCTCGGCGCATTCCCCAAGACGTCTGCGACAAGGCTCTCCAGACGTCGGCCATGTACTGGTAGAGGCTCGGTATCCTTCCTTCCCTAGATACCTACTATCAAGAAGAACAAAACTAAATAAAGGAAGTTCGATGAAAGGAAAACGAGGGAAGAATCGAGAGAGTCGATGAGGAGCTAGTGATATAGGCAGGCAAAAAATTCCCAAGGATCAACAGGAAGAGGAAGTGTAAAATAAAAAGAAGTATTTACGAAAGAAGATCACTCGATTACCAGAAAAGGAAACCGCAGGCGATACCTCACTCCGAGACGAGCCATGCGCTCCCGCTTAGCTCTGTGAGCTCTTAGGAGGCGTGCAAATCTGCCGCAGAACTGCTTGCGACAGTCCCGTTATCATCCCTGACGATAGTGGGAGAAGAAGAGGAGATGCCGGTGGGGATCAACAAAGTTTTGAGTTGTTTAACAGCGGCTGTTAAATTCGCCACGGACGTGGCTGGCAACGTAGAGGAGGGAAGAACCTCACTAAGTTTAGCTTCCAGCCCCGTGATATGAGACATGATGTGTCCCAGTTTGGATTCACGTTGTTCAACAGCAGCTGCTAAATCTGTCGCCATTTCAAGCAAACTGCGAACGGAGGTGGTTTGCGACTCATAGGAATCCCGAATCTGGCCAAGAACAGCACCCAGCTCCTGGATACCAGCTGTGATAAGAGCTGGGTTGGTGTTCGTGCGTTTGTCAACACCAGCAATGCTACGCTCACCCAGGCCCGCTGGGACATACTGCGGGCTAGATGGGAATGGCATGCGAGGGATATCTGGAGCTTGGAGGACCTGAGAGGTATCTGTTTCTAAGGGGTAAGTCTTCATCTTCACCCGTTCCTCAGCCTTTCCTTCAACCAGATCCGCACCTTTCTGCAAGCTCTTTCGGCCTGTTGCTGTATCAAAGTCGTAGTCCGTGTTGGGTCGTGCATATGAGTGTCCAGTGTTTTGGGATGCATCAGCTACAGTTCTAGATGACCATCTTCCTCCTTCCCCTCTGTCATTCAAATGATCTCCCCGGCGTCCTGATAATGGCGTTCCAGTTCCGGCCTCCGCGCTGTCGCCCTTGGTATCGATTCTCCCCATACCCAGTGCCGAGGGAGGAACGCTGCTCTGGTGGTCGGCAGTCCCGTAGTTATAGTTGACAGTCCCAAAGTTCATAAAACCGTAGTTGGCAATCCCTCCATACGAATTCCCATGATTCCATTTTTGCGAGTGGTCGTTCACTTGAGAGTTGTTTTGATCTCGAGAGATCGAAGTAAGGTTAAGAGTTCCACCTGATCCTAAAATGGCTACGGAAACACCGTTCGCACCTTTTTCCACACCTCCACAAGATATCAAGTCATCTCCTCCGCTATCCTTTGCAGAATGATCATCAGAAGGTTCAAGCTCGTCCCCAGTTTTGCAGCCACGTTTTGGCTCCAACTGGGATTCAGGATTACAATGAGCATTCCCGGTCTCAGGAGTTACAGTGGTAGCTTTAAAGGAACCGTTGGCTGCAAAATTGGAAACTGGAGCGGCATCTCCTGTACTGCCTTCACCTGAAGGCTCAGGTGCAAAAGATCTCGGTGAAAGGGAAGTCTGCTCAGCAGCCCCTGGAATGGCTGAGAAGAGCTTTCTAGAATCTTCTTTGATCTGGCTGTCGCTAGAAACATCGGGCCAAGTCTTTTTTTCACTTTGTGCAGAGTCTGGATGAGAGTTGCGTTGCTTGTCCGCCATTTCAGCTGAACTGGTCGGTGACAGTTGGCCACGGTAGAAAAGGTGGATTCGCGAAGAATGCTGCACGCAAGACAAAGAGTATTTTCTCGTCGGTACGTGACGACGAGAACCAATTCGGTGTGAAACAAAGGAGAACACAAGTATAGCAAAAAACCAAGAAAATAACGATCAGGATCAAATTCTCGCGAGTCTTTTTGCACATTTCTCCTGCAGAAATTACCAGCGATACCCAACAAATTCTGTTCCTTGAAAAAGCCTAATTACCTTCGATTTCGCGTCTCAGCACCCTCTGCCACAGGCAAAGACTTTGACCCCCCGACTCTTGTCCCTGTCATTTCTCTCGACCGTCCTTTCTATATCTATTTCTACGCCTGGACTTCCGCCTTAGTCACGCTATAGTCGTTGACGCGTCCTCACCTTCGGCGAATTCCGCTGGGCATTCGAGTTTACGTTGACGTTTACGTGCCCCAGTCCCCACCACCCGGACCCGGACCCGGACCATGATTCGGAACAAGCAACCGACCATCCTATTAATAGGCGGAGGCGGCTGCTGGAAGAAATTTGTACCCCACACCGGAGGCTGAAATTAGGTCTAGGTATGCATCGGCAGCCCCTATCCTTGTCCTTGAGCTTGCGCCTGGGTTTGTGGGTGTGAAGATACTGAAGATGAGGCTGGCGCGGCGGCTGTTGCGAACGTGTACCTCCCGTGGGCGGTCTCTGCATCTGCTGCTGTTGACTGGACAGGGGCCTCAGAGACCCTCTCGTCGTTCCAGAAGCAACTGACGGGGGACGCTGTTCTGCAGAAGCGACGACAAGTGGTATACCACCGATATCGGAAACGAGACCGGGAAAGGAGATACTAGTTTAGCACAATTTATGTGTAAGCGCATGCAGTAACTTACACGGGGTGACTGGCTATATCTCTGCTGCGTCTGAGTGGGAGTAGGTGTCCAACTACTCCTACCGCTTCGGAACCGGGAAGCGGCTGGGCATTGGGGTTGGGACTCATGTTGATAGAGTGAGAGTGAGGGTGAGTGGTGCGAATTGGCCAGAGTCTAGGCACGGACTCCAACAATGTACGTCCCTGCCCATTAGTCGAGTAAGAGGCGTGGGCTTGGATGTACTACGTCGTCGCAGGGGGGGTGCAGCGGAAGAAGATTGGGGCGATGACGAGTTGGAGACATAGGAGTGATGGGACAGGAGTATGAGATCGCGCTCGGGGCTGAACAGACTGAGGTTGAGCAGTTTGGGTTTGAGGTTGTGGCAGTCCTGCTCCAAGTGCTCCTGCAGCAGCAGCTTCTCGAATCCGCTGTCGTACTTCTGCTTGTCAAAAACTGTAGCCAAAAAAGTTAGGGGTGGTAGATGATAGAGGAACGGAGACACGTGCAGTTGAGGTACAGGCGCAGGAGCGATGGAATGCATGATCTTTTCCTTGCATGCTACTCTGCATTGTCCTTTTCAACATTCAGAGTGGAAATTTTTCACTTGAGAGATACAGGGGCTGAAGGGGCAGTGACTCTGGGCAGAATATTTGCGACTCGAGAGCGATGAGGATCGGGATCAATACAAAGTTACGAAAGTAGCGAGCTGAAAGAAATGGGTGAGGGCAAAAGGGTAACCCGAGAAGGGAGATGTAAGTTACCAAAATACGAACTTCGATCTTGAAAGTTTGTAGCTCCGTGAGATTTGCAGGTGAGTAGGACCCAAATGGTTTCCGAAGTTAAGTGCACCACCTCTCAAGTATTTTCAGGAAGGGTACAGGATCAGTTGGCTTTTAAGGACGATAGTCGAGGAGCTCAACAATTAAGCAGCCTTGAGAATTGATAACTTATATGGAAAAGTTTGGACCTTCAAAACAACAGATACGGCATCAAGGAACATTTCCGGGTAGCCTGCTGGTATTGAATATTCAGGGATTTCACCGAGGAAGGCATAATGGGAATTTGCTGGACGAGGTCGAAGCACAACGAAGCACCGCGACCAAAAACCGGCTATTATTGAACAAAGTCCTTGAATTGCTATTGATAATCCAATGTTACGGGACAAGTGAACGGTGGATGATGGTAGCCTGAGCTTGTTGCGTTCAAACAGACAGCTCCTTGAAGAATATTAACCAAGGGAAGATCAACGAGTGCATAAAGGACAATATGCTAAATCCTGGGTTTTGGGGGGTCCTGGCTTTGGTGGGCAACGATAACCGAGAGAATTTACCACGCTGGGGTAACCCTGGAGAAACAAAAGAGAAATAACAAAAGAGGAATTACGCTGGGTCGGAATTACGCTGGGTCTCCGCTAAGCTTAAACTCCGGCTTATCTAAAGGCCCACGTGGAAGCGGACACTCCGTCTCTTCAATATGCTGCTTCTGGCAGTTGTCCCTGCCAGAGGTCACCGGTCAGATTCTACGGCAGGGCAGGGCAGACCGGATAAGAAGCGAGAACGCAAATCCGCAACCTGTAGCTTCTATGAGTGACCTGCAGTGGAAGAGGTGGGTGTTTGTTAACACCCGAGTATTGGTCGTATTGGTGTTCAACGAAAATAGTAAATTTGTATTCTGTTTACATAATGAAGGGACAGGTGCGTAACATGTACAGATTCTTTCTTACATTCCAAAGCCATACAAAATAGATAGATGGATACAGTAGAATGTCCAAACCACAGCACACCATAAATAGGTGCAACAATTTTCACTGTATCTGTGAATGCCAGAGAGATAAAATAGATAAAATACAAAGAAATTGTTTTTCCATTGGTTATATTTGCCCTGCTATGCTTTCTGTCCGTCAGCATCGGACCATAGAAGTAGTGAAATTAAACCCACCATGTCCAGAGCCATAGTGAATATTGAACACGGTGACTGAACCACCATTATTGACAATATTAGGTGGATGATTGTTAGTCGTGTTCATGTTGTTTGCCGCGCTGTTGATCTGGGATCCTTGAATGCTGTGGACACTCGCGCTGGAAAAAGAGTGAGGACTGGCCATTGCTAGAGGCTGACTGGATGAAAACGACGAGGTATGAGGTGGAATCGAGGATAACGCTTCGGACTCGGAATGCTCTCGGGTTATCGAACCCGTATGCAATTGGTTGGATTGAGATGAACGCGCATGATTTTCCCAATGCTCCTCAAGGCTTCCCTATAGTGAATGAGATTGGTTAGCGGTTACATCTACACAGTGCACTGTTCGATTCAGTCACCTGCGATTCCGATCCCTGTTCTCGTTGCTGAGTCACCTCCTCTTTTGTGTCTAGCTTGTGAGCTTTTGTCCGATGAGGGCGATCTTGATAACGCGATAATATACGTTCGAAGCCATCAAATAATCTTCCGTAAGGAACACTGAAATGGTACGATCTACAAAGCAAAAATGAGGTACAAACAGGGTGCGAAACTATGGAATGGACCCACTTGCACTGCACCATACCGATCCAGCATGTCTTCTGATCGTAACTTGGACTTGGCCAAATGCCGTCTGGCGCAGAGAAATGGATTTCAATAGAGAAATAAGGGCGTTCCCGAGGATTATCAAATGTTTCGTGGAAATGCTTGCGTAACTCGCGAAGGCACGGTTTCATATCTTCGAATAGGATGGTCCATGCCGTGTGCCGGAAGGTCTGCAATACAATCATCAGCCACGGATGCAACCGCCCAACCTAAAGTGGAGCATTACCCTATCATCTACATTGGAGATGCAATAGCTGTCGTCTCCTCTGGGCAATCCCGAACTAAAAAACCAGGACGCAAGCCAAGCGGCCCATGTTTTGAACTTCCGAATGTAAATTCTCAAAAAGAGCAAAAGTTGCACGATAGGGTATTTCTTGAGAGAGTCATAGATCCAACTCGTACCGTAACGCTTGCTCTATACAGCTCCGAGAGGTAAGCAATTGAAAAACAATTTCGGTAAGTCCGGAACAAACATACCTCATTCGTACGACTAAGCGTGCTGATGCACATATTATCAGTAGCTGGGACCCAAAATATTCGTGTATGCTCCAGGAAGCGTACGATTTGGTCCAAGCTTGTCACAGTACGTGCAAAAGACCGAGACTCAAAAGCATCCAGGTGGAAGCTAAGTTCGACATCTAGCTCAATGTTTAAGATTATTCCTGTGCTTCCCAGACCACAAGTGGTCGCAAGAAATAAATCCGGTTGTTCACTACGTGAACATTGAACTCTAGAACCATTCGCGAGGAGAAGTGTTAAAGAGACAATCGCTGTAGACATAACGCCATATTCAATGCCGCTTCTGTATGATGCTGTGGTAACTATCCCAGCAAGTGATTGATTAGGAATAGAGCCAAGATTGATCGTTGGAAGATCATTTTTGACAAGAGCGATGTGAAGGTCGTGCAAAGTAATACCTCCTTCGACAATGACGCGTCTTTTTTCCTTGTCTACCTAGAGAATACTGAAGCAGGATATCGGTCATGATGCTGGCCTCAAACTTACCGATAAAATGCGGTTGAGATATGTCGTCCGTAACATGAATTCGTTGGAACGTCGTAGATCCGATGGACTTTGTCCGACTCCGGTTACACGAACAGCTTTTCCTTCTTTCCTCGCAAGTTCCAAAATGACTTGGCATTCATACTCACTCCGTGGTTCAAAAACAGCAGGAGAGGTACAGACGAAAGTTTTTACCCAGTTGGTGAAACGTGCTTTAGGAGACGAGCTCGGGACCGTGATAGGGAGCAAGATCTCGTAAAGTTGAGAGAGGGGGGTAGTTGGAAGGTCAATGTCGGGCTGGAGAGACATTTAGTTGAATGGCGCGTTTATTGGGACCCATTTGTACGGCCTGTTCTTTTTATACGAAAATGTTTGGCCGTATGTTACCGTTCCCCCGATCGATTACTCTTTTGGGTTGCTCCGATAGATCAGGGCGCAGATTTTTTTTATATCCCGGCAATCCCCGGATACGAAAAAACTCAACACCAATAAGTTGATGCAAGCCTTTGCCCAAGGATTTTGTTCAGATAAAAGTAGCCGCGGTGCTGCGTAAACCCAATATCTGCTAGCAGCCTATACCAACGGCAAGGGTAACCGAAATAACGTGTCGGTACGGTTGGAACCGATCACACCGAATTGTGAAAGCCAATCTGTAATAGGCCAATCCGTCAAAAATGGCTGGACCTCTCTGGGAGCACATAAGAAAAGAAAGAAAAAAAACCCACATGTAGCATTGCAGCCTATTTATTTCCATTAACGCTATGAGTTAAGCATGCTCACTAAACCTAGTTTGGATAGTCATACAAAGTGTCGAAATGTGTTGACTTAAAGATGTGACGACAGCAACAGTGGGTGGATAGATACGACAAATGGATAGATACGACACTGATTGAATACAAGGCAAAGGATCAATTCAATAGGAGAATTTTCTTTCCCCGTTCCTGATTGATTCCCAACACTTCGGCCCTGTTCAGTCCTAGCCCTGTACTTAAAAGCTGAACATATATGCATACATACGAACCCATTCAAAAGGGAGCGGGCAGGCTTAAGGAGTGTTATCTATCGAGCTTATGACGCCGAATAGTATCTCTTGTTCATCAAAGATGTCGGTGAGCATTGAATTGGTTTTAATGCAAACAAAACACTGCACTTCTGCCACAGGTTCCTTCCGTATCATCTTTTGGTTACTAAATTGTATTGAATCGACCGGCGTGGATCCAGTGTATGCTTGTGTATGTATGATACATACCCATTTATATTTCTTATTTCTTCCGCGAAGCTCCAGATCTTTTCTGGGAGTACTTACACAAATTTTGAGACGATACACGCGGGACTTCTCGAGCTCGGAGAATTCGCTCCAGTTATCCTAGAACGACGTCTAGGGAAGCTATCGCAGTAGATAGATGCCTAAAGTCTTCGCTGGTTTTTTTACAGCTTTTTTAAGGAAAGCAGGCGAATTTGGACACTACTATAACATCTCCAACGCCGATACCAAAGTTCTTAGTGACAGAAGAAATCCTGGAGTACGGGGAGTTTCTTGCGAAAGCTTGAGGGCCAAAGTCCGTCACGGGATGTCATATATTCTTATTCCATAGTTGCGCTCTAGAGCGCCTATCCAACGATGCACGTCTGCGCGTTCCTTGAATATAAATCGTGGTAAGGTGAGATGATGGCGAATATGGCTGGAACTCAACGTTTCAGGATAGGAGGTAGCAGTTGGGTAGCAGATAGTTCGCAGATGCGCGTCCTGTGAGGGATTTTATCAGTACATAACGTTCTTTCTCTGCAGGACAGGCTTCAAGCTTCGAGCTTCAAGATTCATTATCGCCACAAGATCGCGTCACTGGGTCACGTTTCCTGCGCCAAATGTACCGGATAAGATAGGCTGGCTAGGAGTCAGTGAAAGGAAACAGGAAATGGGAAGACTGCACCTTGAGGGTGCAATGTCTAATGTGAGATATGTAGTTTTATTTCTAATCCGAGAAGCGTGGTTTGGCTGGGGCTTGGCCCCGTGCGGGTGGGCAGCGAAAGAAATTTGAAGCAAAGAAGCGCGGGGATCAAGCCTGGAACGGCTGACTAAAGTCAGTCGCTGAAGGGACGGGAGGGCGGGGCTCGAAATTTTGGAGAAGTTGAGCGGCGGCTGAGAACAGACGTTGAGGATGAAGGTCAGAATGCCGTAGGAACGGCATCAGACCGACTCAGCCGCCGGGCGCCTATCTTATGGCTTGACTCGGATCCTTGTGACGATCAGATTCTGCGGCAACCGAACTCATGCGAATGCCGCAGGTTCGAACCGTCAGCGTTGATTAATGTTGATTCTTTACAGCCATCTCGATCTCGACTGACTTGCGATCTCTTATTCAATTTCTAGCCCATGGCACGTTATCTTGAATCTCGTGTCAACGAAATTCCTGTCCAACTTTCTTCTGGAGACAATGCCTTCCTCAAAGCACGAATCGCGTCAATCGAGACGGAAACCGCGCAGCTAATGTCACAAATTCGTCAGCTAGAAGATCAACTCGACGTTAAACGAAAAGAACTCGCAGAGACACGCAACATCGTCGCACCAATCCGCAGATTGCCCTTTGAACTCTTGTCCCAAATATTTTACGAATACTGCATTCTACCTGGCAACCATAAATCAACCAAACCCCAAATCCTGATCTCACAAGTCTGCTCTACGTTTAGAACGGTCGCTCGTGCATCTCCTAGGCTTTGGACGAGATTGGATATCTTGATTGGTAAAAAAGGTTTCCCCGGGCTGAGCGATATGGTGTCGGATTGGCTGGGTCGCAGTGGATCGCTTCCATTAGATGTTTCGATTCTTGATAAATCCATGGATTCCTTTGCTTTTCCTCAAGACTTACCTTCGCGGTTGATACCGTTCTGCAATCGTCTCCAGTTCCTAAAACTAGTGATATCGATTCGTGTTCTCGCCTCAATTCTCGACCAGCTATCTTTCCCTGCTCTTACGAATTTGGACTTGGCGTTCCGTCAAATCGCAGCCGTTCCTCCCATTCTTCGTCGATTCACAGCGCTCCTCGATGCCCCTCGATTGAATTCAGTCACGCTGAGAAGGGACTTAGGTAGCCAGTCCCCCGCAAGTGAAATTATTCTTGACATGCTCCCTCTTCCCGTAAAGCAACTACAATACATCCATCTCAAACTGCGCGACGATGACTCCTTGAATCCTCGCTCCTATCTGGACGTATTGCACAGCTGCTGCCACACCTTGGTCGAGTGCAGACTGCGTTGTCCTGCATGGCCGCGATCCGATTCATCATCCCCATTATCTCCCATCACCTTCCATACGCTCAAGTTGCTCTCTCTGGAACAATGGGAAGACGAAAGCGAGTCGCGCTTTATCCAGCTCATTACTGTCCCTTCCCTCGTCACCCTCTGCATCGATCACAGCAAATACGGAGGCGACGACCCATCTGACATTTCTGAGCACCTCATAGACCTTCAAACTCGCTCGTCCGCCCCGTTATTGACTTTGGAGCTGATTCGCGTCCGGATGATGTCCGCGCATGACATCCTCGATGTCCTCGCCGTCTTTCCAACCCTCAAGCACCTCGAACTGTGGAACTGCAATCTCAACACGAACGCGCTCATGCGTGGACTTGAACTGCGGAAATGCCGGCGATGTCTGGTTCTGGGACTCGAGTCGTTGCGGCTGGTGGATTATGAGGTGATACCGAGATATTCTAATCGTTCTATTGTCGATATGGTTGAGTCTCGTACTGGGTCTGGGGAGGGTGGTCCGAAGGGATGTTTGGAGGCCTTGACGTTGAGCTTTGAGAAGCACGATCTTGATGAAGAGCTTGATCGGCTTGACGAATTGTTGGACTTTGAGTTTTTGGATGATCATAGCTCGGAGTGGCTCGATGATTAGTTGTGAGTACGATATTGATCTCTCTAGATACGTACATAGATCCTACCCTACAAAGTCCAAGTACTTTAGATTAGAATACAGATACAAATTTACAACCACCTCTCCAGATCTAGAGAGTTATCTAACCTGTACCCGGATTGACCACTGAGCCCCGTGCTTGCAACGGAAGCACCTTCTTCTCTTTGAGTGTCTTCTTCTGCTCCTCCCTCTGTTTGATCCCAGTATTGATGTTGTAATGCCTCCTCTTCGTCTCGGTGAACAGCTCACCCGCTGAACACTTCAACGGGTCGCTGAAAGGTCCAGTAATCTCGGTCGTCAATAGATCCGTGTCGATGGGTACTGGTGAATGTGCTCGAAGGACAAACACAATGCTGTACCGATATGGTCCTTCCGATGGCGACGACGACGTTGGTGACGACTCGGACTCGACTTTGGAAGGATCCTGCTCCGCACCATACGCCTGAACCCTATGTCCCCCAGCCATATACCTCCCATTCGACAACCGCTGCAATTGCCGACCCACAAGCAACGAACCCGCCGGTCCACCGTCATAACTCTTCTCAATCGCCCAAAACGACCCCGTATGCCGATTCCACACCTCCAACCCCGGCGAATCCCCCATCACAAAACTCAACAATCCCAAATCACAATGCGGCTCCGCTACAACCTTCTCCTCGTTCCCTTCGTACCGGAATAACCTCAACATCGTCGCTGTCCTCTCCTTCCGAAACTCCGCGCAGGGCTCCGAGTACGCGGTTAGTGAGTGAGGTGGTAATCCCAACGTCTCGGCGATTCGGGCTAGGGTATCGTTCAGCACTTGACCTGCTTGGACCCAGGCTTCGGAGACGGCGGAGAAAAGTTCTGGGGGACAGTTGTCTGTGCTTCGGAGGGTGATGAACTCTTTTTCGCCTGGGATACAGGTCCAGCCTTCTTCGCTGCCGGATTTGGTTTCGAAGGTGGATTTGTAGGAGGGTGGGAGGGCGAAGAAGGATTTGCTGGCGGAAAAGAGGGCTTGGAGGCTGGTGAGGAAGGGGTCTGGGGTTGATGAGTGGGGAGAAGAAGAGGGAGAAGGTGGGGGGTGGTTAGAGAATGTGATTGTTGTCCAGCCTTGCTCGGAGAGGGCGGGTTGGTGCCATGGTTGGACCTTGGGGAGTGGGACTTGGATGAGGGGTGGGCGATGGTCAGTGGGGGGTGGAGGAGGGCCGGAAGGTGGAGGGAAGGAAGGAGGGGATGGAGAATTTACGGAGGGGATGGAAGTGAATTTGCGCTTGCGATGTAAGTGATCCAGTATCTTCATGGTGGTTATTGAGAAACAAGTGTTCACAGCATTATTCGGGATATTATTTTCACACAGTCCGTAGTACAGCTTCTCAGACCCATACAAAGTACATAGATACATATATGGATAGCATACTAATTTCGTACTAAAAGATGTAGCAACTTCCACTTTAGCTGTGAACGAATGCCAGAGATATACAAATCAATTATAAAAATTGCTTTTTACGTCGATTATATTCCCCCTGTTATGCTGTCTGTCCGTCAGCATCAGACCCCGTAAACAGTGAACTTAAACTCACCATGTCCAGAGCCATAGTGAATGTGGAGCACAACTGAACCGCCATTATTGACAATACTAGGTGGATAATTGTGAGTCGCGTTCATATTGTTTGCTGCGCTGTTGAACTGGGATCTTTGAATGCTGTGTACGCTTGCATTGGAAAAAGAGTGAGGACTGGCCATCGCTAGGGACTGACTAGATGATGGTATCGAGGTATGAGGTGGATTTGAGGATAGCACTTCGGACTGGGAATGTTCTCGAGTTGTAGATCCCGTAGGCAATTGGTTGGATAGAGATGAACACACATGATGCTCCCAATGCTCCTTGAGGCGAGAGATTCTTCCCTATAGTCATCGATATTAATCAGCGACCAATCTACAGTACAATATTCGATTCACTCACCGGCAATTCCGCTCTCTTTTGCTTCACCTCTTCAAGACATCTCTTGATGGTTATACAATCAGGTACCAGGTAGATAAGGGCCAAAAGCGCGTTCCGTCCTTCGAGACGTTCAACCAGTGTTTCACAACGAGTGAGAAATCTATTGGGTCTCCCATTAGTGAAGGAAAGATTGACATTTCGTGATAAAAAAACATACATCTCGAAATCAGCAAAAAACTTGGTAAAGTCCCTTTGGCGAGATTCCGGAGCACGATGACATTCAGAGTTTAGGATATCAAGAGAGTCCTTTAACCCATTATCAAGCTGTTTCAACGAGTGCCTGCAAAGTGGTTTCTTGATTCCCAAGTCGTTTAACCGAGGAGACAATGACGACAGTCGAGCCTGGGAGAAATCAGCTTACATAAGGCCACCGGTAACTAAACCTCAACCGGTGCTTAAGTCGATTTACCTGGAGAATTTGACTGAAATTGCGCTCGTTCGTGCTAGCAGACATGATGTGAGTGAAAGGAGGAAAGAAACCTAGGTTTTTGAGCTGTTCCTTTCATTCTTTACTTTTGACGCGTTCGCCTGCAGAGCCATGTTGAAAATGCATGTGTCGTTAACATGTAAGAAGAGAGAAGAATCTCTATCAAAATGCATGTCGTTAACAGGTAGAGGAGAAGAATCTCCATCAAGATCCATGTCGTTAACATGTAGAGA
>KN834772.1:147010-229437 GCA_000827265.1 Collybiopsis luxurians FD-317 M1
TTAACAGGTAGAGGAGAAGAATCTCCATCAAGATCCATGTCGTTAACATGTAGAGGAGAAGAATCTCTATCAAAATGCATGTCGTTAACAGGTAGAGGAGAAGAATCTCCATCAAGATCCATGTCGTTAACATTTAGAGGAGAAGAATCTCTATCAAAATGCATGTCGTTAACAGGTAGAGGAGAAGAATCTCCATCCAGATCCATGTCGTTAACATGTAGATGAGAAGAATCTCTATCAAAATGCATGTCGTTAACAGGTAGAGGAGAAGAATCTCCATCAAGATCCATGTCGTTAACATGTACTATCAATGTCCCAGAGTTGCAACCGAAAATGTCGGTATAGAAAAACTTGTGCATTTTTTTAGCAGATGAGCTCTATTTTTTCCATATATTGTAAACATATCCTAAACCTAATTTAGCCAAGTTTGAGGATTTTAGAATGGCTCCAGGTGTAGCCAACGCGAAGCCGGTTTGAGGTCAGAAAATGGCGGGAGTTGCAATCCGGTCCGGCGATTCCGAAGTGTATGGGAAAATTGCAACTTACGTTCTCCTGGCCTGTTTGAAGCAAGTTCTAGGTGATACTCAAGTCCCAAAAACTGCGGAACGAGTGAATTAGTATCAAATAGGTGTAATATGGCTACAGTATAAGGTTTGGGAGTTTTGAAGCAGTCTAAGTACGAGCCGGCATCGAAAAGTGACTTGCAACTGGAGTTTCAATATTTTCAGAAAATCCTCAATTTTTTTCTCGTAATATTTCACATCTTAAAGCTAATAGGCCTCTTGCATACATATATAAGAGCTTAGATTAAAAATTTGAAGAGTAACAGATGCAAATTGCGCTCAAACGAAAGGATTTATTTGCCCGATTGCAACTCTGGGACATTGATAGTAGAGGAGAAGAATCTCTATCAAATTGCCAACGTAACATTCTCTCAGTACTCGCCGTGATGCATCAGAATTGCGTCAGCGGATCACGTTATCCGCCAAGTCTGCGGGTGCTTGAGGCAATGATATCTAACCCTGTGCATAATGTATAAAGGCTCACTCACTCTCCGTCTCAGCTCCTTCCTTTCATAAAACGCTGTTATCAAGAAGCCCTGCGCTGAATGACCAGCTTCTTCCAGCTCTTTCTCTAATCGCTCTTTCTCTAATCGCTCTTTTTCTAACCGCTCTTTCTCTAACCACTCTTTCTTGGTGGCCATCACAAGTATCGCTACCGTTCTAATCTTCCGGTGGCCTTTACTCAGTAGCTTCATCTGTCCTTCCTGCGTCGGCGCTTTCGGTCTTTGCTCACTGGGTGGTGCTCAACACTTGAGCACTGAATCGCCCTCACCCTCCAGCCCTTTCTTGTCTCTGGGGTTAAATTCGGCTCCGCCGCGTCCTTCGTCTCCAGAGCTTTCGGTTATTTCGTCGTCGTCATCTGCACCTTCCTCATGCACTTTATCTCCTTTGGACTCTGCGGATTTCGGTACTGCTACCTCTGACCATGGATCCTGAGTTCATATGGGAGTACGAGTCAGAGCTCATCATTGGGCAACACTACTACCGCATTCCATTTGTCCGTTGCTTTTGCTCTTCACTATGTCGTTGTTCGTCTCAATCCCCCACGATGACCCCGTATACCGATTCCACACCTCCAACCCCGGTGTATCCCCCATAACAAAACTCAACGGTCCCAAATCACAAAGCGGCTCCGCTACCATCCTCTCCTCGTTCCCTTCGTACCAAAATAACCTCAACATCGTCGCTGTCCTATCTTTCTGGAACTCTGCGCAGGGCTCCGAGTATGCGGTTAGTGATTGCGGTGGTAATCCCAAGCTTTCCGCGATCTTGCCAAAGGTATCGTTCAATACTTGACCTGCTTGAGCCCAGGCTTCAGAGACGGCAGAGAAGAGTTATAAGGGACAGTTGTCGGAGGGTGATGAATTCGCGCTCACAGCATTGTTCGGGATATTATTTGCACACAGTCCGCAGCACAGCTTTTCAGACACATACAAAGATAGATACTTAGATACATGGATAGCAGAATTTGTACCGAATGTGAGATGTAGCAATTACCACTCCCATGGTGGACGAACACCAAAGATATACATATTAATCATAGAAGCTGCTTTTTACATTGATTATATTACCTTGTTATACTGTCTGTCCGTCAGCATTAGACCATGTAAACAGTGAACTTAAACTCACCATGTCCAGAGCCATAGTGAATATTGAACACGACTGAACCACCATTATTGACAATATTAGGGGGATAATTGTGAGTCACGTTCATATTGTTTGCCGCGCTGTTGAACTGGGATCTTTGAATGCTGTGTACGCTCGCATTGGAGAAAGAGTGGGGACTGGCCATCGCGAGGGGCTGACTAGATGACGGTATCGAGGTATGAAGTGGATTTGAGGATAGCGCGAACACAGGTGAACCACCATGATTGACAATATTAGGTGGATTATTGTGAACTGTGTTTATATCGTTCGCAGCGCTGTTGAAATGAGATTCTTGAAGATTGCCTACTCTCGCGCCGGAAAAAGAGTGTGGACTCCGACTGGCCGTCGTTAGGGGCTGGCTGGACAACGGTATCGAGGTATTAGGTGGATTCAAGGATAACGATTCGGACTGGGAATGCTCTCGGACCATCGAAGCCGTAGGCAATTGGTTGGATTGAGATGAACATGTTTGATTGGGCCAATGCTCTTTAAGGCGAGATATTCTTCCCTACAGTCGTCGAGATTGGTTAGCAACTACTTTTCCACAGTACAGTATATGATTCACTGACCTGCAATTCCGATCTCTTTTGCTTCACCTCTTCAAGACATTTCTTGATAGTTATAAAATCAGGTACTAGGTAGACAAGGGTCAAAAGCGCATTCCGTCCATCGAGACGCTCAACCAGTGCTTCACAATCAGTGAGAGTTCTGTAGAGACTCCTATTAGTAAAGGAAAGATTGAAATTATGATAAAAAACATACGTCTCTAAATTAGCAAAAAGCTCGGAAAAGTCACCTTGTCGAGATTCAGGAGCACCGAGATATTCAGATTTTAGGATGTCAGGAGAGTCCTTTAAGCCATCATTGAGTTGTTTCAACGAGTTGCTACAAGACGTTTTCTTTCTTCCCAACCCGTTTAACCGAGAAGACAAGAACAAGAGCCGAGCCTGGGAGAAATTAGCTTAGCTTACATAAGGCCACCCGAGCGCTTGCCACTAACCGCAACTCGATCGACCTGGAGAATTTCACTGAAATTGCGCTCGTCCGTACTAGCAGACATGATGTAGGTGAAAGAAGGAAAGAAACCTAGGTCTTTAAGCCAGTTCTTTCATTCTTTACTTCTAACGCGGTCGCTTGCAGAAAATCAACGGCATGTTCAGGCAGGGTCTGGCTTGGGATGTTTGTGGGGATTTCGTGAGTATCGGACAGATATCCGGCGGATCATAACGTGACTTGGATGTCTCCAGATGCCGGATATCCCGCGGTTGGCTCGGATGCTGCGGCTAGCTAAGCGCCCGCTTGAGTCACAGCCTCTGGCAAGCGCTTAGTCCGTGACTTTGCTCGAAAAAGCCTCATTTAACATCATGGCACTTAAAGACAGTATATCTTCAGCAAGTATGACAGCCATGGTAGATACAAATATGAATTGTCATAAATAAGAGCATCATTGCGTGTGCGTACTCAAGAAACGTAGCGGATTGAAACTCCATCCGTTCATCCAGTCTTACCCGTGGGAAGATATCCAAACATCCATCCGCATCCGCCAAAACAGCCAATCATCCGGATTATCCGTGGATAACTGGCATCCAAGCCAGACCCTGTGTCCATGTACTCCCGGAAAGTGACGGGCCGGCTCAATACTACGTTACTAATACCGGAAACTAATACCGGACCTAGAGTTGATACTTTCGTAAAAAATTGTTTCGTTTGAGCGCATTTCTAAACTGTCCATCCTAAAACTTTTTCTGTACACTGAATTAACGTTATTTAATAGATTTATCAAATTTGAGTGAGGGTGAATGGGCTGGAAAATAATCAAGAAATTTTTCAAGTGTTAAAACAGTGGCTTTTTCCACTTATCAACATCGGGAAGCATCGGTCTCTTTCCTGTTTCGAGGTTCATGCTATTTATGTCAGATAGAAACCTTTGAGTACCATCCGGGAATTTTAACCAAAACATATTCTTCTCAAATGAACGAGGATGGTGAAAACCGCACTTTCCCATCAGCTTCGGAAAGCGGCGGTCCGGGTATCAACTCCTGCGATTTTGGCATCCTTTCATTATTTCTTTTGCTTGTACACAATTCGTACTGAAGGGATGCTGAATGCCATTGAGAATGGAGACTCAGGCCTCAGGATGCGTAGAATTGAATAATCTGTTGGTTTTAAAAAAAGGTGAACGATTGTATTTCAGGAAGTGTAGACTCAGACTGCAGAAAAAACGATCGGAGCGTCTCTATAGAACATCTCTGAGGTGGGGCGGAGGGGCACACTGGATCGGGACACTTCCTGAGGTATAGTTACTAACAGAGGTTATACTTAGTTGCGTTCTCGAAGTCATCCTTCAGGCACCGATCGATACGAACGAGTACATATACATCCGTACCATCAACTTCTGGATCTTGTGTTCGCCGTTCGGAAGGGAATAGTAATTTATGCTAGTACTTGAAACTGACATGCATGCTACGAAAGTTGTATGTTACACAAACCAAACTCGACTTCGACCTTTTTGAACTAGAGACATGTACGGTTTATACCAAGTAGATCCTTGTCCAACGATTGTTTATTCGTTCCCCCTTCAAAGTTCCATTGTTCCTAGTCCCCATCGCGCTCCCGAACCAAAACCTAACCCAAACCTAACCCTATTCCTATTCCTAAACCAAAATAAACCCTAAACCCAGTCCCTCCCCAACCCAACCCACCCCGCCCACACTCACGTCCGACTATGCCTCAACAACGCCTTACTCCTAAACGTCGCATTATACTGCAACAAATTATTAATATCCCTAACCCAATCATCCTCTTTCCCCGGCTTCACCCCCTCCCCGCGTTTATCCTTCAACGTTACGCTCATATCTCCCTGTAAATCTCCCTGTCCTACCCCATCCCCACCAACATTAACACCCACACTCCCGGCGGTATCACTAAGACCGCTCCCACCCGCACTCGCACCCGCACTCCCGCCCCCCTCAAGCGCCTCCTCCTCAGGAACAATCGACGACCGATTGATACACGGAACAGGGTACGGCGACGCCTGAATCGTCACGCTCTCTCCCGGGTGAAGAACGTGCGAGGTTCTTCCGTCCATTGACACGCCTGCGGGTGCGCGGCTGCGATCACCAATCTAAAAGCATAAACATAAGCATAAGCATATTAATGAATGTATAGTGAGCATCATCAGTATATGAGTATGATGAGAGGATGAGTGAATGAGAATGAGAATGAGACAAACGTAAACGGACGTTGTACGATATGCCCGGTATACAACTGCGCGGGGACGATAACACACGGCAACGGCAAAAAGACGAGCGGCAGAGAATAAGAATCCACGAACGAATAGCATTAAGAGAGCAGTGGAAAGAAGCGCGGAAAGAGTGGGCGGCGCCAGGCAATTACTGTCATGGCGGCATTTGTGGATTATGACAATGACATGAGGCGCGCGGCGCCGCGTTCGTTTCAAACTTTGTGAACTTTTTGCGCACCCATGTAATGTAGCCTGGGGCTGGGTGGCCCTGGTCCGGCCCTATCCTTAAACCCCCACTCCGAAAAGGAAAACGAATAGCGTGCACGGTCTAAAATGGGACATGAAACCAGCGTAGCGTGGTTGGATAAGATTGGACGATAGACGGTATGATGGGTTTATACTCGTTCGAGGGTGTAGAGCCCTGGAAGAGGATTGACACCGCACTACGCCAGACTAGATATCCCGGAAGATCTTTGGGATAAAACGGAACAAGGAAAGAAAGCATCCGCGTCCGCCTCTGCAGAAGAGGAACGCAAGATAGTAAAAAGTGATGAAGAATCGTGTACGGGAAAACAAAAATGGAAAGGAAAATCCCAAATGTGGCAAGAGGCACTCACCCTTAGCGTGATGGAAGAAGATGACGGAAAAACTAGCGGTCTGAAGCTCAAACTCCTAGGACATATCGGGGTGAGCACGAGGGCGCTGAGAGAGGGATGGACGATGGGACCGCCTGCCGATAGTGAATAGGCTGTGGAGCCAGTGGGAGTTGATACTATGAGGCCGTCGGACTGTTACGAGGGGTCATGTTTGTGGTTTTTTGTGTTGAACCTATAGGAACTTACCACAGCTTCTGTGAGATGTTGACCGTCGACAAAAATATCGATAGTATTAAGGTGTGGGCTTGATCCTCGATGCAGTGCTACTTCGTTCATCACTTGCCAGTCTATCCGAGGATTGAATGGAACGTTCGTAGGATGAAACGAGAGTATGTACGTACCCTTGTGTTGATCGGGTTTCTGTGATTCGTCTTGGTTATAATAGGTACATGCTAATCGCATGCGATTGAGGATGGTGGCTTTTCCGTGAAAGACGCTTTCGAGGGCTTTGGCAAAGTCGTCAATGTGGAAGGGTAATAGGAAACCGAGGGTGCCCAAAGAGAAGCTGAGTACGGGAGGCACTGCGCCTGAGCTGAAGAGGGATGAAGCGTGGAGGATGGTACCGTCGCCTCCGAGGGTTACGACGAGGTCTATGTTTTCTGGTTTACCTGTGATGGCAGGGTGAATCAGGTAGTGTAACAACGATGGAATGTTGGCGTACCGGGATGCCATACTTCTGCTCCATGGGGAATGTCAGGTCTATCTTCGTGAAAGACTCTTACGCCTGGATAGGTTGAATGAACGTGTCTGGATGAACGGTTGTGAGATGAAGGTGGTCGAAGCTGTTTGGAATGACTGACTCTAGAAACGCGTCTATGGCTAATATCACAGGCTGTGTTCGCATTTTATTGACAATGAGGATATTTTTTGGAGAAGTATGAAAAGATTGAGAAGGCCATCTATCTGATTTATGAATGAAGCAGAGATCCTGGATAGTTTAGAGCTACTGACGCTGGCTGTATTGGTTTAGTTGAAACGGACAGAAACCTTCTTGACAAGAGGGAACGAAACATGATTGGATGGAATTACCTAATTTGGAAACGAAGCACGTTTTATTGCTTAGTCATCGCACGTGTGAGGCGCAATTGGCCCGGTGTGATATCACTTTTCATACCTTGACACTGAAAAAGTTATATAGACCGTATTAGTTGGGTTTATCACCCGTTCATGGGTCCTCTGTCCGACAGTAAACAGTCAAAGCCCCGCTACTCGTCCATCTCTTCCCCTCGTTCTGCTTCCTTTTTACCTGAATTATCATCTAGATGGCCTCGTCGCAGACAGGATACTTCAGACGACGACGGTTATCTCACAGAAAAGTCCTCCATCAATCACAACATGCACTCAAAATCTCGCGCATTTACTCTACCTCCTTCATCATCCGGCTCAAGACCCATCTTTCGTCGTGCTAGTTCGTCTTCTACGGCTTCCGACGAGTCCGGTTCTGCCTCTTCTTCCTCTTCTACCACCCCTCCCTTGCATCTTCCTTCTCAGCCATCAACTTCCTCCGGTATTGGTAGAAAAGTCGCTGCTACTTTACAACTATTCAAAGAAACAGAAGACGACGCTCAGGCAGACACACTTCATCATCAACCTTCAGCAGATCATCACCAACGCTCAGCTTCATTGGGAAATGGCGCAGTTGGCAGTGGCGGGGACGTAGCTCAGGCTAAATTTGAATTCGTGAAACGCTCAGAATGGCCCGACAGAGAGGCTGCAGTGCTCAGGAGAGAGAAAAGCGCCGTTACTTTGCATAGGGTAAAGACCAGAGAGAGTACCGAAGAGGAAAGACCAAAATCGATGGCCGATTTCGCCCAGTGGCGCAAGGACGTTGCAAAATGGGACGACTCTATTGAACGAGGCAGGCGTAGAGAACGACTAGAGGATCAAGATTCCCCTTTAATACATTGGTCACCTCCTTCCGAGTCCCTTCCGGATCCCCCGGACCTCACTCCGCGTTCGCCAACTCAATCTCCGCATTTATTACCCACCCCTCGTCAGTTCGCTTCTCCCTCAGTTTCCCCCTGGTCAACAGACGATGAATCGGGTTGGGATTCTGCTTCTGTAACCACGTCTACCACGTCCCATTCTACTGCATTAACCAACCATCACCCCCATTCTCCTGTCGACGACGACGAAGAGTCTCCCACAACCTCTTTTCCTTCTCCAGAAACCCTCTACCATCAATACAACAATGACCCTGATAACACTTACCTGCTCGATATGGATCCCAACATATCCCACGACACACTTCCCCATATCCCCTTGAGGCCCTTTCGTAACCAGGTCGGTGGACACAGCGCCATCTACAAATTTACAAAACGGGCAGTATGCAAGGTTCGCACTTACCAGTTTGTTCCTTCTTCATAGCTTATTTGCTCTTGCAGCCTCTTGTGTCCAGAGAGAACCTCTTTTACGAAATGGTTGAACGAGAAGCCCCACCCCTGTTGGCTTATATCCCTCGATACTTGGGCGTGATGCTCGTCAGCTACCGTCGCGTCCCCAAAAACCCCACATTGCAGCTCAAGTCCTCCTCATCCACCCCCGCCGCCGAACCCAGCACCAAAACACCCCGCCCGGTCTTACCCAAGTCCGCTACGGATCAACCAAAGTCCAGCAGTGGCGGTGGCAGGCACGCCGACGACAACGGCGCTCGACCAATCCAAGGCAGGCGAAATGAAGATACCGACACCGACGAATCGGAGATGCCTGAAGTTGTCCTTGACCGAAACAGGCATATCGTGCCCGAGTGGATGTTACGGGGATCTTCGCGCAGCCGCTCGGCGTCGCATTCGACTATGGCGGGTACCGTGCCTCCGGCTGTGAGGAGGTTCAAGAGGCAGTCGCTGCATAGAGGGACGGCGTCCAGTCCGGATTTGGCTGCGGCGAGTTCGTCGAGTGCTGGGGAGGAGTCGGGGTCGGGTTCGGGTGTGCCTGTGGGTGTGGGTATGGGAAAACCTAGTCCACTCGCTAGGTATCCTCCGCTTGTGTCGAGTGAGATGACGGCTCCCACGCCAGCGAATTCACCTAAAATTTCGATGAATGGCTTCGACGGGCGCGAAGGGGGTTTTCGGAAATTATCGTCGTCGTCGTCGTCCCGGAGGAACTTTTTTGTGAAGAGTGCGTCGGATGAGGATGGGGATGAGTTGGGTAACCCTACTGCCGGTAACCCGCTGATGAATCGGACGAGACCTGGGCTGGGGTCGACGCAGTCTGAGCATACGCTTCAGCATTGTTATTCCCCGCTGTCGGTGTTTGGGGGGCGCGGGTCGACGTTGGTGAATACGCGGTTGAAGGATCATGTGTTTAGTACGGTTCTGAGGAGGTTGAAGAGGAGGCCGGGGAGGAGGTGGTTGGGCGGGTCGAGAGTGGAGGATGATGGGGAGGTGGCTGATGCTGAGGGTGAAGGTGAGGGTGATGGCGCCGGGAGCAGTCGGCCGAAACGGAGACGAGGGAGGAAGATGGCTGGGGGGCCTTTGGATCGCTTACGCGAGTCTGAGATGGAAGGGCCCGGTGGAAGCGTGAGTCAGTTGAGGAGGGTGCAGAGTGAGGGCATGATCGCTTCCCCTTCCAAGCTTGAAGCTCTCCGTTATGAGGAGGATGATCAGGTCCAGGAACAAAAGGCGAGGTACAATGAAGGTGACTTGGCTAGCGTATTTGACATGGACGTTGAAGGCGAAAGTCACAGTCCATCAACAGCCAGAATACAGCCAATCCCACTAGCCCCAGCATCAAGTCAAAGCCGACCAAATTTAACCACCCGTCCAGACTTCGATTCTACTCGTCAAACTCAAACTGAAGCTCCCGAGATGTATTCGTATTCGTATTCGAATTCACATCCACACCAACGTCCTGAATTGCAACCATCCCTTATTCGGAAGCGCAGCAGGTCAAGATCATTAGATGAACGGCCACATCATCGGACAACGACGACGATGTTGGGTCCGGTGCGTCCCATGCCTCCTCTTCGAGAACCGGATCCTTCTGCCTCTGTGCCTTCCGAGTCTTCTTCTCCTGCAATTTCTTCGAATATCGGCGAGCCAGAATTGGAACCGGAGCCGGAGTTTTCTCGCCAGAACCATTTCATTCTCATGGAAGATTTGACGGGGAGGTTGAAGCGTCCGTGCGTGATGGATCTCAAGATGGGAACACGTCAGTACGGCATGGATGCCACACCTGCAAAGAAGAAGAGTCAGAGGAAGAAATGCGATCGGACGACGAGTAGGACTTTGGGGGTTAGGATGTGTGGGATGCAGGTTCGTATTCAATGGTTTTTTTATGTTTTTTGTTTAGCTGTTGGACTTGTGCTGACGCGATCCTGTCTTCCCTTGTTCTATAATTGGTTCTGGTTGTTATTTTCACAGGTCTGGAACGTCAAAACTCAATCTTACGTCACCCAAGACAAGTACATGGGCCGTGAGATTCGCCCAGAGGAATTCCCTTCCAAACTAGCGTCCTTTTTACACAACGGAGATCGTCTGCTTACCTATCAGATCCCTTCCCTTCTTCAAAAGCTTTATGGATTAGCGCGAATTGTGTCGAGATTGAAGGGGTACCGGTTTTATGGGTGCAGTTTGTTGTTCATATATGACGGGGACCTTGAGATGCAGGAATCGTATAGGGATTTGGTGTTGGAGACGCCGACGTCGAGGAGTAGACGGGGGGAGTCGCTTGAGAGGGAGATGACGACGATCTCGTCGAGGTCTTCGTTATCGCCTACGGCGGACCCGGCTTCGCCTGCTCTCAGGCGCTCTCACAGCGAAGAGCTCTTATTCGGCCCGATCCAGAAACGATCTGTAGACAAGGACAAGCGGAGACGGGGGAGCGTCGACGTTCGTTTGGTCGATTTCGCGCATACGACGACGGGAAGGGATTGGTTGCCTTATCCGGACAATTTCGAGCAGCGGCTGCAGCAGATTCCGCACCAAGTCACTTCGAGTTCCAAGGGGTACAATGCAGAGATTGATCCGGAGACGGGGTTGATCTACGCGCGGTTTCCGCCGCATTATCCTGAGGAGCCGGATCGAGGGTTTATTTGGGGGTTGAAGAATTTGGCGGGGGCGTTGGAGAAGATGTGGAATGATGAGAGGAAGAGGAGGATTAAGGTGTTGAGGGAGGATCCGAATTGTGGGGTGAAGAAGTTGCCGGCGTTGCCTACGGATGGGAAGGAGATTTTTGTGGAGGTGTTTGGGGAGGAGGAGGAGGAAGAGGAGGATCCGGGGATGCTGTCGACTTAGAGTTGGGCTTAAGTTGGTGTAGGCTTTAGGCATAAGGTTATGCTTTCTGATTATTCTCACATCCCCATCCCCATCCCCGTTTGTTTCGGTCCGTTGTTCCTCGATTCATTTGTAACTCTCTCTTTCTGCCTCTCTTCACCCATTCGTCCCATCTGCATCGTATTACGCATCTGTATTTGTTATACAATCATGCTGTTCGTTTTACTTTTGTTCCGTTCTACCGAATACCTAGAGTTTTTCTTTTTTCTTTTCTGTTTTCTGTCCAACTTTTTTTTCTTTAGCTTCGCTTCATAGTTTTGTTTCCCCCCTCTCTCGTCTTCCTCTTGTTGTTATGTTGCATACGATTATTTGTAGCTACACCTCTTTATGGATTTGTCGTAATGATTGTAGTCGTTATCACGAGCAATATATTGTTTTGAAAGTATCAAACAAGCTTCAGTATAAGGTTAAGCTGACCAAAGCTGAAATCTAATTTGACGTGGCAAAAGTGAGATGTTCGACCAAAAAAAGTCAAGTTTGTTTTGTATATGTAGCGCATATGCACACCTAGCAAGATCCGCAAGGAACTTGAAATGTGCTAAGATGCATGCGAGGCTTTTTACGACATGAGTATCGGTCGGGATTTGAACTTACGGTAACCCGGTTATGCTTTCTGATTCTTCCCAGCCAGCCTGTTTCGTTCCTCTGCTTTTGTCGAGTATCTTTCTCTGCCTCCCTTCATCTATTCAGTCATTCTTTCACTTATCGCATTGTAGTACGCATCTGTATTTATTATACACATCGTAAGGTACAATCAGTTCCTCCATTCCATTTTGAATACCTATCTGAAATATTTTTTTTTCATCCTCCTTTCGAGGGCTGTAAGTAAATTAAAATAAGCGAAAAATACATGAGCAAGAATGTGACTATATAAGTGTCCGGCGCGCTTCTGTCCGTATATACCCAAATGTGGGTATTACCCGACGGGCAGGTTACATTGTTTGTGATATGATTAATGTCTCTCCCTGCGACATTGAAATTTGGTGACCCATCGATTTGAACATTGGATGCACTGTGTAGTGCAGATACTTGAGGAGGGGGAAAATCCGGTGCTACGAATGTAGAGTAAATCAAAGATTGCAAAATAAAAATTTAATGAACTAATGTTGCGAGTGCTGCTAGCATCAGTCTGCTGCGAGTTTGTTCCCTGTTCTGGTTCTTGCTCTTCTTCGATAATTTGATCGCTGGTAACAGCAGATAGAGCCTCCGGTTGAATGTCTACTGGCGGATCCAGTACAGAATAAAACATCTGCACCGGTCCCGCTAGTATAATGTCCCAGTGGTTCTACTATTGCCGGAATTTGCGACGGCTTCTGTTCTTTGATGCAAATTCTTTGTAACCCTCCAACTGCACTCAGTGCCCCGGCTTGGAGGGTGGTTTGGGGCAATGTGAATGACGACGCGCTACTGAGTCTGCTAGGACTACTGATTCCTGATTCATCCCCCCTCCTCATGATGGAACTCAATAGTCTGGCCCTGAGATATAGCACTAAAGCCTCCCAAATGAGGTACCCCATCGAAGGTCTTGAAGTTCTTCATCTTTCAGATGCAGATCTCTCATTGCCCTCCAACTGCACTCAGCACCCCCGGTTCAATAGTAGTCTGGGACAAGACAAATGTCAACACATTACCGAGTACACTATTGAGTCCAGGCTCCTTTAGTGTTTTTGAGCAGGTTATAGCGCAGTGGTGGGGCAACGGTAGGAAGTAGAATTGAGACTGCCCAACTCAGGCTTGAAGCCTCCTTTGTATCTACTACAAATTGACTCATAACGAGTTACAAAGGCTGTGCTACCAAAATGACTTACAATGTGCATTACTGCAGAATGAGTCATAATGACTACTATCTATGTACCAGAGTTGATAACGAAAATGTCGGTATAGGAGAACTTTCGCAATTCTTAACAAATTCCGTTCAAGCTTCAGGGTAAGCTAGCATATACCTTAAGCTTTGATTTTATCAAATTTTTCGAATTTTAAAGAAGCTGGATGATGTGCCAGAAAGCAGCCGAGTGAAGTTGTGAAAATGGCGGGACTTGATAACGTGACAGAACTGTGACAGCTCTTGACAGCGCTGATGCCGACATGCCGTCTCAGCCAAGACTTTCGCGAATACAGCAAATCACGCCGAATTGCCAGTGAGCGGAGTTTGAAAATTGTCACGCTGATTTAACAGCTCTCTCGAACTGGGTGTTTTATGCAGCGTACAGCAGCCCTGCACCTCTTCAAAGTAGATAAACACAATCTATACATGTTATCCATGATTTCTTCAAGATCCGGTGGCAATCGGTTAAGTATTCATATTCATCTCTCTAAAAATCCAGGAATAGAGTTGATACTTGCAAATCCAGCGGTTTTCGGTGTTGTCAAAAATCCTAAATATTTTTCACTCAATATTTCTTCATCAAAGTTAACATATCTTTTCTTTAATATGCTACAAGTATACCTTAAAAGTTTGAAGACAAACGATTGAGAAATAAGCTCAAACGAAATGATTTTCGACGAAAGTATCAACTCTGGGTATGTTATCAACTCTGGTACATAGACAGTAGTTATGCAAGTAGTTTTGGCATTTAATAATTTAGGCTGTTTCCATGCCGATCTCCGGCATCATTTTTCGCAATAGACCTTGCTTTTCGGAATGGACCTTGCTTGTCGGAATCATCACTGCGATATTCGATGCCTAAACTACCGGGAGATATATCTAAGCTTTTCTACAACTTCGAGCAGCTTCCTCAATCCACTCTGATGCAGTACTGCCTATCACATAACATCCCATTTGATGGTGCCTCAACCACTATGGATACATTGCGCCATTTGATAACAGCTCATCTGGTTGCAGGCAAATGCAGTAAGGATCAGGGTATATCTTCACATTGTACACTGGTAGTAGTGGGCTCTGCAGCTCACTGGCGCTACTCGGTTATACTACATGGTATGCATAAATGCATATAAATTTTTGTATGACATGGTGAGTATCAGTCGAGCTTTAGACATACGGTAACTTGGTTATACTCTCTGAGTATTCCTGTTCGGTCTCTTTCGTTTCTCTGCTTTCATCGAGTATCTCACTCTGCCTCCCTTCATCCGTTCGGTCATTATTTTTCTATCACATTGAAATATGCATCTGTATTTGTTAGTATACACACTGTAAAGTACAACTGTACATTCATGCTGTTCTTTTTTTCATTCCATCTCAAATATCAGTACTAGCAATTTCTTTTTCATCCTCCTTTCGGGGGCAGTAAGTAAATCAAAACAAACAAAAAATAAATAAGCAAGAATGTAATTATATAAGTGTCCGGCGCGCCTCTGTCCGTATATACCCAAATATGGGTATTTCCCGACGGGCAGGTTACATTGTTGGTTATATGATTAATGTCTCCCCCTGCAACATTGAAATTTGGCGACCCATCTATCTGAACATTGGATGCACTGTGTAGTGCAGATACTCCGGGAGGGGCAAAACCCAGTGCTACGAGTGTAGAGTGAATTAAAGTTTGCGAAATAAAAATTTAAAGGTGCTATTGAACTAACGTTGCGAGGGTCTGCTAGCATCAGTTTGTTGTGAGTTTGTTACCTCTTCTGGTCCTTGCTCGTCTTGGATAATTTGATCGCGTGCAAAAGCAAAAAAAGCCCTCGTCTGGATATCCACAGGCATCTGAAATGAAATTAGGTCCTGCCAACACACCAAACCACCCAATGCTCACCACCAGAGTTCGTTGAAATGAAGCAATGTCAGAAGAACGGTCTTAATTTCTAGGATCTTGAAGAGCATGTACAGAGTTAGTGAAAAATTTAATGCGAGAGGTTTAAACGCAACGAGCACAAGGTGAGTATTCCGCACAGGGTCCACCAAAAGCAATCGAGGTGAGAGAATGGTGACCTATAGGCAGATCATCCTGATTGCAAAAGCCCAACCACATTGTGTGGATGCAGGAACAGGCTCTTGCTGTTCTCAAAGGCAGCCAAGATGTTTTACCCTAGAACTTCCACTCACTATTTCGCCGCAATGGCTTCAGGAGGCTTAGACAACTGCGCAACCACTTCAGCACTATTCACAGGACTTTTAGGAATTCGGAAGGTGAGTTGTGGAGTGTAAGACAAGTGCGTTTAGCAGATGACTATGGAAGACTGGGGGAACAGATGCGAAGGTAGCCCTTTTATCTTGCAATTTGGGCGGCATCAAACTCGGTTCTAAAACCATTGTGGCTGTGCAAAAAAACAAACGAACTCAGTTGACCTGAATCTGTGTCATTCGCTATTATGGCCAAAAATTGATCTAGACCCAGAAAAGGTAGGCAGTCTACTGAATTGATTTTTAAAAAAAACACCTCCCGTTCGCGATGTTGGGTTTTTTCTTCTGCTTCTGAGAATGGCTTGCCCTGCACTAACTTACCGTCCATTGCCGGAGAACCTCGGTCATAGGAACAACATGCCGACTACACATAATGTATTCAGGAAGTAAACAACTTGTACCAACCTGGAGGATTGTAGTCTGCTACTGGGCAATGTCTGTGGTTGTCTCTGTGTGAATGAAAATGTGTTTTCAGGGGGTACCACAATGAGATATTTGGCCAAGTAGGAGCAGCAAAGGGAGGTGAGGGGTGTTCTCGAACTAACTTTGCGGTGAGCCGGTAGCCTCAATGCTTAATGGATTAGCAGTACTGGAGTTTTCAGCGAACATTGTGCCTTCTGTCCACAATTTTACATTACCAGCAATCTGTGAGTGAGTTGCTAGACAATAAATTTAGCGAACCTAACTTCAGAAATCAACTTGAATAGGAAAGCGTACTAGTTACATGCTGGTCTCTCCCTGTTACAGAAAAATACCCTCCGCTTATTAGAAATCGACTCGCATTAGATACGGGGACTTGCGATTTGTCTTTGTAACTGGAATCTATCAAGTCTCGCAGCTGTACAACACAGTTGACTGATAGAAAACCTCAGCGTAACGAATGGAATCTGAATGAGTCGAGGACTTTCTCCCGTTAGATTTGAGCGGCTCGAGTATTTCTGCTCCTCATACGAGATGGACACGTTTACAACATCTATACTCTACATTTTGGAATATTGGAGACAGGTATTCGCAGATTTTAGTAGCTGCTCACCGTATCCAGTACCATTGCGATGCCTAATCTCCCTTTCTTGTTCATCCTTCTGCGCAAGAGGACTACTGATATGTTTAATCAATGATTGACAGACAAAAATGCATTTGATGAGACCTACCGTCGACTTGAGCACATTATTCCGCGACCTAATGGACCTGGAGGATTTGGAAGCGAAATCTTCATCCTCTAACGTCCCAGCATTTCGCAAGCGAGTTTCTATACAGGAAGATCAGCATACTTAGCTTAAGGAAGTCATGTAAATGGAGGAAATGCACTAGTCTCTCCCTGTTACTGAAATTTTCCTCCGCCGGTTTGAAATCTACTCGCAAAGCTGGGTTCCAATAGAGGATCTGTAATTCGTCTTTGATTAAGTCCTGCGACTGTGTGATGCGGTTGACTAAAAAAATCTCAGTGTAATCAATAGAGTTTGAATGACTGGAGGACTTGCGTCTGTAGAGTATGCTTTAAGTAGCCGCTCGAGGAGATGAACACATTTATAACGTCTAGGCATTTCGTAACATTCGATCTGAGAACGCTCAATTCTTCCAATGATTGCTAACCGTGTCCAGTGCCATCGCGACGCCCTACTTATTTCCATTGCTCTCTTATCACTATTAATATACTGGACCGATGATTAAGAGACAAACATGCATTACATGAGACTTACCTTCGGGTTGGGACCTTCCTTGGTGGACTTGGAGAGTTGCAGAAAGGGATCTCTCCATATTCTGCCGGCGGCCATCTGTATTTAGAGAAAAGGAGAAAATCCAAATATCAAAATGGGAAGGGGAAAGTCTACGATATCATTAGACGAGGAGCTACTTTTATACAGAGCCCCGGCCTGCTGAAGATAGAATAAAAGCCTGGCATCCTTGGTATCCAGGATGCGTGGGAGCCTGAGGCCTGAGGTAGACTCGAACCAGGCGCCGGAGTGACGTTGATGATGAGTCGATCAAAGCGGTGTACTTACAATCGGACACACTCACACTCGTTCCTGAAGCTCACACTCTCACTGAGGTGGCTCACACTCAGACTCAAGGAGCTCACACTCACACTCCCCCTGCTCATGCTCAGACTCATGCCGCTAAAGCTCACACTGGGGCAGCCCATACTCACCCAGTTTCAAACTAGACTAATGTCATACTTCGAGATAGTTTTCAGTCATATTTATACAATATCAATTAAATAGTATATTAAAATCATGTTTGCAAAATCATGGTAGATTACCGAAGCCTAATGAGCTCCGGTCAAAATTAACAGCATTTATATTTGAGGAGGGTTCATTCGAGAACCCCACTGCATTACTTTGGGCTAGAATAATAGAATTCAGCCTAGTCTACAGCTAAAACAGCAAAACTACACATACGGAATAGAGTAAAGTCACTGTCCTGTGTATAACTTGAGCCTGAGCTATAGTATGTCAGTTGTGGGTGTTGCATTAACTCCCACATGTTTGCGTAAGCTTGCTGCTCCAAATTCGTCGGTCCAGGCTGCGTGTAGTCTAATATCTCGTCTTATAATACAAATGAATTTCAAGCCTAAACAAGAAATGTCGACTTACATGCAACAGAGAATGGGTCATCCAGCGGTGTTTGCAAAGGCTGTGGCGATGGCAACTGAGTTTGCACTGCAGCTAGAAAGATGACATCAATAACTAAACTAATCGAAGACTTGAAACTTACAGATTACTGGATAAGGATCAGTCACGGACCGCGCTTGAGCTTTCAATCCGCGTATAGGAGCAGCACGACCAGAGGAACTGGATTCCGCTGCTGATCTCTTAGCTTTGAACTTCGGGCCAGATGTTGATATCAGTGTCTTCTTGCTTAATATGAGGTTCTGAAGCTAGTAAAAATGCGTTTAGAGATGGCTTAGTCTATAATAAAAGATCTGTATACATACATGGGTCCTTTGTAAAGAAGACCTTCATAGCCCTCGTCTCGCAGATAGTAACAAAACGCATCAAAATCAATCCACGTAAAGTTGAGGAACTTCACGGGATCCTTCTCAATATATTCAACACTGTAATACTGGCGAGTAAATGCGTGAGTGGTGTAGACAATATAACGACGCGTGTCTGATGGAAGAATAATGATGGGAACACATACTTGGTCACAAAATCTGTGTAAAATATGTACTGGAACGCGTCCGATGAGCTTTTGAAGCTGTTCGTTACCCTCTTGCCCAACCATGGGTGCAACGGGAGATGGTGGTACAAGCAAAAGTACAATTGGAAATACGGTAAACAAAAATTCGTATACTACTGTCCGATTATCCCGATACACCTGCAGCTCATTCCTATGATCCTTCCGAATGTGAGTGTGGGCTTGCCGAGTATGAGTATGACCGGCCCGAGTGTGAGTGTGAGCGGCTTGAGTGTGAGTGTGAGCGGCTCGAGTGTGAGTGTGAGGACCAGGCACGATGTCCAGTTATACCTATACCCCCGATCAAAGTGCTGCGAACGCGGCTCAGCAGTTAATCCGGGCCGTCACAGCCGGCTGGCTCGAGTCTAGGCCTGAGGCTGATCTGATGCCGAAAAACTTCGACCGGTCTATCTTACCAGTGATTGTTTCTTCGCTGCATCTAGAGTGGAATTTCTCGCTTTTGTTTTCTTGTCATGCATCGTTTTCCTGCCTTTCGACGCATCATCAACTTGCAAGTTCTTGTCCATTCGATTTCTCTTGAAATCCGCTTTGAATTCGCCAAGTCGACTTATGCGGCCTTTTTTCTCTTGCAGCCATGCAATGGAACCAATCGATTTAGGCTGGGTTTGATTTGGTTAATACAATATATAGTCAACGTTCCCTGATAAAGTGCTGAAAATCTGAAACGCGCTTATTAGTGCCACTAATCCAATTGCAGAGTAGTTGCATTCCCGCCATGCTGCTTTCCTTCCTTTTACCTTTTTGTCCTTGTTGTCTCTCCTTTTCCTCGTTTTCCCTAGCCCCCCAGCGGCCATGTCTCTACTGTGCTGTTGGCCGAAATTAAATGTAAAATACTCACGCTCTGCTCATCTCATTTGGGGGTTGAAGAATTTGGCGGGGGTGTTGGACAAGATGTGGAATGATGAGAGGAAGAGGAGGATTAAGGTGTTGAGGGAGGATCCGAATTGTGGGGTGAAGAAGTTGCCGGCGGTGCCTACGGATGGGAAGGAGATTTTTGTGGAGGTGTTTGGGGAGGAGGAGGAGGATCAGGAGGATCCGGGGATGCTGTCAACTTAGAGTTGGACTTAAGTTGGTGTAGGCTTTAGGCATAAGGTTATGCTTTCTGATTATTCTCACATCCCCATCCCCATCCCCGTTTGTTTCGGTCCGTTGTTCCTCTGCTTTTATCTATATACTGTAATTCTCTCTGCCTCTCTTCACCCATTCGTCCCATCTGCCTCTCTTCACCCATTCGTCCCATCTGCATCGTATTACGCATCTGTATTTGTTATACAATCATGCTGTTTGTTTACTTTTGTTCCGTTCTACCGAATACCTAGAGTTTTTCTTTTTTTCTTTTCTGTTTTCTGTCCAACTTTTTTTTCTTTAGCTTCGCTTCATAGTTTTGTTTCCCCCCTCTCTCGTCTTCCTTTTGTTGTTATGTTGCATACGATTATTTGTAGCTACACCTCTTTATGGATTTGTCGTAATGATTGTAGTCGTTATCACGAGCAATATGTGTATCTGGCTATCTAACACTGTCCCACCAATTAGCCTCTGGCTGTCCTCGAAAACTTTGTTGGGGATCGCGCAGATAGGTAAATATTGTACTCATTGTCCAACATATACAAAGTCTATAGCAAGGAGGTTAGCGGTAAGGTTGTATGCCCTAGAAAACTGATGGCCTAAGGTTGGGGCTGATTCACCTTCTCATCGTGGCTTAAAATAACTTCGTCTTATATAACGTGACTCGAGCGAGGTGACGTCTCTGCATGGCCTTTCGCGAATTTACCATTGCTTCTCATCTTGGTCAAAAGAGGGACTAGGTCGTCAGGTATCGGTTTGTTGAGCTACGCCATCATCCGAATCAGTGAATGTAGACTTGAATCAAGTATGGTAAAACAATGAAAATACCTTGAAGCTCTGGCTGAACTTAACAAGATCTGCCATCCGCTTATCCATTTCAGATTTCACCAATGCTTGACGTTTTTCTATTAAGCGTCGCTTCTCATCGGTGACAAAGTCCCTGAACGACGGTAGAGCCTGCATGATGCATTAGATCTTAATATGAGCGCGAAAGCAACGTCCGAAATACAACTACCTGAATGGGGGAAGATAGGATTACGACAGCCTGACCACATATGGAACAAATCTCATTGAGAGATGGTTTTTCAAATACCAGAATGGCATTTTGAAAGGCGTCAGGGGTAAAAGTGATTTCTTCGCGACGATACCTCTTACATTCATGCACTACTGCTGACCTTCGTTGCCCCAAACGGCGAGGAAAATCCATTGAGGATTGACGTGCCTCTCTGGTGGGAGGTGGAATAGCTTGCAAAATGTCCGCATAGGTCTTTGATATGTCGCTTAGCGGTAAGGTCGACCCCAGCGGCATCCAGGTGATCTCTCGTCTGTGACCGAAGTCCTCTAAAGGCTCCACCGTACTTGACTCTTCGGGATCGGCCCTCTCATTCACGGACGTGTCACGGCCAGTTCCCCCAACTTCGTTAGAGTAGCTGATTTCTAAATCATCGATGCTACTGCGGTCGAGTTTTTCTCCTGTAATTATACGCCGCAAACAGTGAGGTGAAAAATAAGTTATCGTGTCTTAGAACAACAGTCTTGAAGGGAAATACTTACGGTAGATGATATGATTCGCATCATTGAAAAGCTGCGCATATCAAGTCAGCGAAACTGTAACTTAGGAGCTCGACACTGATTTAACCTTTGAAATCAGGGAATTGCAAATCGCAGTGTCATCCTTTCTAAGCTCAGGATTTACGTCGCCGAGGTCCCGCTGTTCCTGCCACGGTGTATAATGAAACTCATTATTTTGACGCCACCTTTCCATTTGCTCATTATGTGGGGTAAAAGCAAGTACTGTCTTTCCAAGATCATCTGAGAAAACATCGAAGCTCTACCAGTGTCGAATTTTATCAGAGGCAAAGGGTGATAATATTTCTCCACGAAAGCATACCTCGACCAAAGAAAGGTTTGAAATCATCTTGGACAGATAGTCAAGTCCAGACTACAGATATATCCAATGAGCCAAGATATTATGAAAGCACTTGAGGTAGGACTATACTGCAATTCCATAAACCTTGTTGAAAATCAGTCGGCGGTACATTCTCGAAAGACAGAAATTACGATTTGTGATCCCACTAATGCTGTTTCCCTTTCTCCCTGTCTTAGTCCCGATGCGATTAAACGACGAGTGTTCCGTCGATACCCTGTGCAAGATTTCAGAATGGATGCTGTCTAGAAAGATCCGAGCACCGTACGCACCTCCATCAAATAGAATATAGTGAGGATCGTCATCGACATGTACTGATCTAGGAGAAATTCCTATGATGTGAAGGAGATGTGGATTTCTGGTGGATTTCTGGTGGAGATCAGGTATTTTACCGCGTTCTTCATTTTTCACATAGGAAACTCACACCAAACGTTGGGCAGAGCGGACAGTCATTTGCCAGTGCTATAATTCATCTTATAAGCTCGTAGATCCAGAGTAAGTCCGCTCAGATCGCACCTCTTTGGCTCTAGGCCCTTCGAATGTCTGGATAATTACTTCGGTTTTACCCAACTTTCTACCGTTTGAATCACGATCACTAGCCTCCCCTACGCTGAAAGTCCATTCATTTCGTGTACTGACGGTGTCCAGCAAACGAAGTTGAAACCTGGGAATCTTTGCGTTATTCCAGTTGGTAAGATCCACTGAACGTTTCACGAGGTGGCTACGCACTTCTGGAATATTGTCGAAGGCATCCGCACGTTTATGGTGCCCATCTAAGGTAGCGTTAGCAAAAAAAGCACTCCGTCAAACGCCACAAACTATGCTTCTTACTATCCCCAGTAATAAAATTCCCTCCGTATATCTTGACATTGCGTGAGTGGGCAAAAAGAGACGGACTGAGGGTGGGTACATTAAATCCTGTTTTGAAGCCCCTACTGGATTAACTCAAAGATTGAGACATACCCTGAGATTGACTGCAACAAAAAGGTCAGATCTATACCCATCTCCGAGGGTATGACTGATCTAGGAGACAGACTTACAGAGTTGTTCAGGCCAGAGTATGATTGTCTTTGGTTTCTTTGTTTATGATAATGCTCTTGAGCCATAATCACTTGTTTGAACTGCTGCCGCAGACAACGATGAGGGAGTAGAAGCAGACAAACAATGGGTCGTGTTAGGGCTGTGTTAGTGCCGGCGGGCCGGCCTTCGCCAAGCCTTCGCATTCTGTCCGCGATTCCACATTACCAGCACTCCTCGTATCCAGGGCCGTCGCGACGCCTCATTCTCCTTCGTCCACCTCTCGGTGCAAGAGATCGCGCAGAACTATCGATATATTTGATCAACGATTGACAGACAAAAATGAATTGTACGAGACCTACATTCGGGTTAGGACCGTCATTCCGCGGTCTGATTGGAGAATCGTTGAAAGGGAAATCTTCATCCTCTGTCGGCGAACCCAGTTTGTCAGCATTCCGTGAGCGAGTTGCTAAACGAGAGGATCAGCGTACCTAGCTTCAGGAACTAATTTGAAGAAGGAACGCACTAATTACATGCTGGTCTCCCCCCGATACTGAAAAATCCCTGGAATTATTCTGAATCATCTGGGTCCAGATGGAGAGATCTGCGATTCGTCTTCGTTGCCAGAATCTATCAAGTCCTGCAGCTGCCAGTGCGTGACGCGGTGGACTAAAAAATCTCAGTGTAATGGATAGAGATTGAATGACTCGAGGACTTGCTTCTGTATGCTTTAAGCAGCTCGAGCACTTCCATCTCGTGCGAGATGGACACATTTACAACGTCTACGCATTTCGGAACATTCGATTCGAGAACACTCAATTCTTCCAATGATTATTCACCGTATCCAGTGCCATCGCGACGCCCCATTCCTCTTGCTCGTTTATCTGTCTGTGCAAAACTTGCACTATTGGTATGCGCGATCAATGATTGACAGACAAAATACATTTCATGAGACCTACCTTGGGGTCGGGACCTTCCTTGGTTGACCTGGAGATTCGCCGAAAGGGATATCTTCATGTTCTGTCGGCTGGCATCCATATCCAGAGTCCAAAATATCAATGAGAAGAAAACCACAAGACGAGGAGCTGCTTTTATGCAGAGTCCTAGCCTCCCGAAGGTAGATTAAAAACCTGGTAGCGAGGATACGTGAGAGCCTGAGGCCTGGGATCTTGTGTTCGACTTTTTAAAACTGACTAATGCTGGAGAACGGATAGTCTGCCTTACTAGCAATTATCTTGGATGGACCTCCTGCTTTTTATTTATTTATTTATTTATTTTTTGTCGTGCAACATTTTCCTACCTTACGACTCATCATCAACTTGATCCTCGTCCGTTTTATTTCTCATGAGATCCGTTTTAAAATCGTCGAGTCGACCTATGCGGCCCTTTTTTCCCTTGCAGCCACACGCATGCAATTGAACCAATACATACATATAGGCTGGGCTTCTTGATTGTTTTGTTTATCCCACCCAATGCAATAGTCGACGTTCCCCTTTCAAACCCAGCGATAAAAGTGCTGAAAATCTGAAACGCGCTCACCAGTGCTACTGTTCGATCAATGCCAATTGCAGAGTAGTTGCATTCTCGCCATGCTGCTATCTATCCTTACTTTTTCGTTGTCTTCTTCCTCCCTGCCATGTCCCTTCTGTGCTGTTGGTCGAAATCGGATGTGAGCTGTTCTGCCCCTTTTCGGCATCAAGGTAAAAATACGCCTTTTACAGGACGCGTTTGACGACAACCGGAACGAGCAGGATGTTGGAGATCGGGATGGATCCAAAGGTCGACCCAGCAAAAGGGCCATGGCAGTAGATCCGCTTCTTTCTGCGCTAGCTATTGCAGAGGTTATACCCATACCTGTGGTCAACGTCATTGTTCAAGCAGCTATTCGCCTTATCGAAATGTGTAGGGTAAGATTGGACCTTGTGGTTTCGCGTAGGGACTTGTATGGATTGATTCTTTATAACAAATACAAGCCTCCTTGGAGCAGGCGGAAGAGCTGAGCAAACGTATCAAGGCTCTCTCGCTAGTTATGGTCGGAGGATTGTCTGAGAAACGAGCGGAGGATATATCCGAAGCTTTGAGGAGTGACATTGAGCAGCTGCAGAGGTACGTACAGCAGAATTAGTATTTACGCGTACGTTAGAGTCTGATTAGGAATGATAGTAACCTTTATCATATCGAGCAGAGATTGCATGAAATATCCAGGCAGCATCGTCTCGTTACCGTCCTTTTCAGAAGGACATATGAAGCTATCAACAAATGCCTTTCAAGGCTGGAGAGCTCCTTGGCTAATTTTGAGGTGTGTTATTCACCGGGTTGTGCGTCGATCCTTTCGATAGCACCATGTAACTCTCTCGTCATATCAATAGCGACATCGTGTTGAAAGAGCTCGAGATCAGCATTCGAGCTCAAAACAAGAAAGTCGACGCGACGTGGAAGAATACAGAGGATATCAAGGCAATGCCACATGTGCGGTTTTACACCCGAGTTCAAACAGGATCTCAAGTCATCTCGAAAACCACGTTTCCCACTTCGTTCCAGTGTGAGACGAGCTCGTAAGGCGTCTCGCGAACCAACTGGCATCAGTCTCGAAGGACGGCGAAGGGGAACGCGCTATTGGTTCCCGGTGGGATGGGCAAAACCTCCGCTGGTCTCGCGATCATGGAACATAACGCTGTCGTCACGCGTTTTGGAGAATCCAATCGGCTCTGGACTCCCTGTGTAAAAGCAGAGTCTGTCTCCCTTCTCCTGGATACACTCTATGATTACCTGCGTGTTACACGGAAAACGGGGAGCACTTTGGAGTATATCCTTTCCGAGCTTGAACCACCGTCTGGTAAACTCCACTCGCAGCCTTTTCGGGTTTTGCTGCTTGATAATTTTGAAACGCCGCGGAATCTCAACGGTCAGGAACATATAGAAGTCGAGCAGATCCTTCGTTCCCTGATGCGCATTCCCTATGTTACTATCCTCATCACTATGCGAGGGAACCAGATTCCGGTGGAAGGATGGGAGAAAGAATGGATCTCTCCTCTGGATTTGAGTGCCTCGATGCAGATTTACAAGGAGACCCACGTTGGAACAAGCGAAGAGGGGTTGTCCGAGCTGCTCGATGCCGTAGGTCACCTACCGCTGGCAGTTACACTGATTGCAAAGTATGCAGAAACAAACGGTGCCACTCCTGCAGAGCTTTTGGCTGCTTGGCGTTTGGAAGGGACAGCTATGCTCACTATGGGCGACGATGACGCCGACAATATGATCAACAGGTCCATCAGACTCTCTATCGACAGTCCTCGCATGAAGCGCAGTCCCGATTCCTTGAAACTGCTCTCCCTTTTAGCGCTGTTTCCCGCCGGATTGGCCGCCGGCATGGTGCGCGAGTGGATACCCCCGTCGTTGAATTCACTCAAAGCCCTCTCGGTCTTGAACGGCGCTGCACTGGCCGAACAACGGGAGGATAACGTTCGTGTCATCCCCGTGATCCGATCTTATGTCCTACACCCAAGCCACACTCCTATAACGGCCGTCCGAGAGCACGTTCGCCAGATATGTTGCTCCCTCTTGGTGCAACACAAATCAGGATTTGGAGATCCGACCTTTCCTAGTGACAAGTCGTTCATTTCCAGCCAGGAGGTCAATTTTCAATCCATCCTCCTCGATGCTAATTTCCATACAGATTTTGGTTCCTCTGGGGTGGCACCAGAGATCCTAGAGGCCCCTCTCACACTCAGTCGACACCAGTTCAACACTCGCCGTCGACGTGAGCTGATTCAACGTACCCTAAACGTCACTGAACGAGCAAAAAATGAAAAATACGTCGCCAAGGCTTTAGCTTGCTACGGCGACATTTGCCTCGTATTAGACCAGTACGCCGATGCAATAGAAAAACTCGAACTAGCCCATGATAAGTTTCTTTCCCTCGGATCCACCGCCTCCGCTGGTCGATGTACACTAAAAATCGTCGAATGCAAAACGTTCAAGGATGTTTCGTTTGAGGAAAACCTCGCCCTCACCCGTCGAGTTCAGCCCGAGTTTGAAAAGGATGATATTTTCGGGCAGGCTGTATGTACGTTCGACCTGGGGATGGTCGAGTGGCAGAACATCAGCATCAGTCGAGATGTGGTCATCTCCCGAACATACCGAGACTGTTTGCACGAAAAGCAAAAGACATCCTCCCAGTCCCAACCCGAACACGACGAAATCCCTTCACAAGGCTCTCCTCTTGGGCATCGAAGCCGCCGAGCTATTCGCAAAATGCGATTTCGGAGAATACGTGGCCGCCAATCTCTCCACCATGTCTGAAATTCTCAAAGACATGCGCTCGTACGACGAAGCGTTGGGAAAAGGTCTGCAAGCTCTGGAAACGTTCAAGTCCCTGGGGAGTCCTACGTATGTGGCTAATGGGTTGCGCCGGTGTGGAGAGATTTTGTTTGAGATGGGAGATTATGAGGCGGCGAAGGATGCGCTTGAAAAGAGTTTGGTGTCGTTGGAGGCTTTGGATGACAGCCACCATAAGAGATATGTTACGGCGAAATGTGAAGCGTTGTTGGACGTGCCGAAGACGAAGCTGAAGGATGGAGAAGGATTAAAACCGGTGATGCTTGGGGCTGTCGGTAGAGAAGCGTCGCCGAGAGAAATTGTGCCATCGTGAAGCTACTGCTGCACGCGCTGCACCTCCAACTTGATTATGCAGGGAAGCCGCTTTAGGCAAACCCCGCGCGCGGTATGAAGCCCGCTACAGTTAGCCATTGGATCGATGCAGGACTCAGGACCGGCTGGAACATAATCCCAGATGCTCAGGCATCCTGCTCTATCATACGCCGAAGGCCGCTTAAGGATTAATGCTTCAATTGGAGATAGAGTAGAAAAGCCAGTATGATAGATAGTGAAGTAGATATACCTTACAGAAACAATACCACTTTTTTCGAACGAATGACATAAGTTGGGTATCTTTTTCCAGAAACGATGAAAATGCGAGATGGGTGGCGTAGACGTGTGAAATGAGGGAGAGAGAAAAAGGTTTCTACAATCAAGACAAAAGAGTAAATCACTCCAGTAGCGCGCAGTGAAGCAAACGTCTCCCGAAGGACCAAACACGATTCAGACTCCTTCTACTACTTCTCTATTTCTTTCCCCTTTCCATTTCGCTGTGGAAAAACAAACCCAGCAGACATCGGACTCCTCCATCCTTCCTCTCCGTGATCGATGGACCCTCGGGCATCAGGTCCGCGTATAAGTCTAGCAATAGATGCAGTATGTCTATGCCCATTCCCGTTCGCTGCTGCCGTCGCAGCCGCATTCGATGTCTTCTCAGCGCCCTTCTTTCTACCAGCTTTCCTTGCGGGAGGTCGATATCCGATATCCTGTTCCTCATCGGCGGACCCATCCAACACCCCATCCTCCTCTTCTGACTCGGCCAATTCAAATTCCGCAGCAGCCTCTGCCATCAATCCTCGTCCACCTGCGCCACCTCCCTGCCGCGCAGTCCCATTGCGCAGCCTGTCCCGCGGCGCCTCCAAATCATATATGTCATACTTGGACCGCTGCGCACCCATTCTATAAGCAGGCAGGTTTTCATTCGGCTTGATGGCGCCTGTGGACGCGAGGAGACCCAAGTTGGTACCTGGAGGTGAAGTCGCAGCTGCAGTGCTCTTCAACTCTTCTGGCATAAACAGGTAGAAACACGTTGTTGCGAGACACGCCCCTCCGACGACATCAATCAGATAATGATGGGTCATGTACATCGTCGCCCAGTACAACACTCCCGCGTACGCCCAGACCCATTTCGTGGTGTGAGGGAAAAAATGCGAGACGGAGAGAGCTTCGAGGGTGGCTGCACCAGAGTGTAGAGAAGGAAATGCTCCGAAGACGAGCGGAGAGTTGCCGAATGCTGTGGTGTAGCCGTGCGTGTGAAAGAGCGAGTCTATTCGGATGAGACCGCCTGGAGAGCCTCGTACACCATAGTTGGCTGGGGTAAGGCCGTAGATGAGCTCGTACCAAGGTGCTGCGCACGGGAAGAGAATCTGTACTATGACACCGGTGAGGAACATGTAGCCGAATGTCCTGCTCCAGAAATGTAATGCTTCTTTCGGACGGAAAAGCCAGAGGAAGGCGGCGACGATGAAAGGAAGAGAGTAGTGACCGACGCCGTACGGAATCCAAGCGAGGATGTCGAGAATCGGATGAGTAACGCGGGTAAGGATGTCGGAAATGTTGGCGCCATAGAGGACTGTTTCCAAGGTTGGTAGTAAGGAAACGCTTGGATTAGGCCTATATTCCAATGGGATAAATCCGTTCGAGTAAAAGGTGATAAGCCATGAAAAGACAGGCGTGGCTGGAATGAAAAATTGTGAAGTCAAAGGAACTAACAATGCGATTGCGTATAGTATCGGAATGAGGAGTTTATAGGGAAAAGGAGGAACAGTCATTATCGTGAGCCAAAATGAAGCGAGAAGGAAATGGAAAATGTAGACTGAATCTGAAAGTCTCCATTTGTGGTTTGAAAGTTTTGCAAGGGTATCGCTTGGAGACAGAGACTTGTCCAGGCGACCGACAGCAGCGATAAATGCATTTAACACTGTATGTGCTGTCCTTCTGAGCGTTGACATGGCCGAGTCTAGGTATATATGAGTTGGAAATGGTAAAGTAAGGTCAAATATATGATTTAAGCACCTCAGATGTCTGAATATATTCCAGTTCGTCCACTTTTATCAGAATCAATAGCTAGCAATCCAATTTCCGAGCGTGAAAGATCCAGCCAGAGAGACAAGGATATCGGGGGGTGAGGGTACAAGGAGGAGTAGGGAGAGAGACGGAACCCGGCGGGGCTTACACATTTTGTCTTTCCTAATTGAGTGTGGGAAAATCATTTGCCTATATCGTTTTGATGTTCAACAACTCCCACTCTGTCATCAACACAACATTCCAATCCCAGTGCCGTTTTTTTTAGAATTATGGAATGAATTACAACGGTGGCAGGTGATAGAGAAGTATTCCACTTAAAGTTTAAGAGAGAAGCTTTTTTTCTCATCTTGCTCTCGGAAGGTCAATTAGCTTGCTTCAAAAGGTTGGTAAATTGGTGGTGGTTTGAACTTAGATGGTAAGGTCTCTATGCGCTATGACCGAATTGGTAACAAAATGTCAACGAATGGCTGTTTAAATTGTGATTTCGACGACTGCTATCAGATTTATTGTTGATTAGTACGTCACATTCACTAGATCAGTTGACCCTTTTCCTGAATCTTTATACACGACCCGGAGGAGTTAAACTTGTAGATTAGCTACTCAACGCTTTGGCCGGCTATGTTATCTAGTTCACGTGCCCCGAGTAGGCTCAAACTCGACCATCATCATTGGACACCTCTTCTGGTTACTGTTCAACTTCCACTAAATCTCTGTGACTTGAAACCTAACCTATCCATCTAACTCACTAAAGCTATCATGAGTGCCCCTCGAGTTTTCTCTAACGATCACGATTTTCTGGTGGTCATTCTTTCCAATAAATCTTTAGATGAACTTTCCGCGACTCAGGGATCCGGTATGTATCGGTGGATAATAAACTCGTTTCAGCAGTAACTCCATGTAGGAACGAAACCTTCTCCACTCTACACAGCCGAATCTCCTTCCGGGTCGGACTCTGACAGTACTTTCTCAGTCTACTTTCCACTAAACCTCGACTCCGAACTAGTACCTTCGCAGGAACGGAATATCCGTACGGCTCTATCCATACTTGGAATTCAGTCGGATCCAACCCCTGCCATGCTGCAAGGGACGAATATCCGTCTTTATCGAGCTATGGGACCTGCGGTGTTGATGAAGCCAGAAGATTCCTATTCCGCTCTACAAACCAATCCACCGTATCTAATCTCAGTGTCCCTGTCACCAAGACCCACTGATGGCGGCGAAATCGAGGCAGACTTCAACGCATGGTACGAACAAGAGCACATTGATCTTTTAAGTAAGGTTCCCGGGTGGATGGCTTGTCGGAGATATATGTTGCTTGACCATCTCAGTACACCTGCTTCTTTCGGCTCATCCGAGTCAGAAAAGCTTAACAACCCACCAACCCATCTCGCTCTACATGCGTTGAAGGATCTTGATGGAGCATTCAGCTCACCCGAACACAAGGCTGCAACGAATACGCCGTGGAGAACTAGAGTGATGAGTGAGATTGTCGCAAAGGAGCGGTACCCGTTTAGGTTGGTATCTGATTGAATTTCAAGCGGGAAGCTTTAGAGGAGGTACGTGGGCATCATTATGCTCTATAAAGTCGCGTCTCAATGAGTAGGCATGGCCATGGAGTGCGAGTATGTATCGGTTTTGGATAGGCCATGACAATCGGAACAGAGTGGAGTATACGCAGTCCTATTTGGTCCGATATGAATTTCGAGCGCGAAAATCGAAAACATGCTCAGTTTTCCCAAGCCTCAAAGGACTATCTTAGTATTTATGCTGCCAAGGAAGATTCTTTTCCCAGTCAGTAAGTCACTCGGAAAGACACGTAAGACCGTCGGCTGCAGTCGCTCTTCCGATTCGTGAGTGGCTTATAATCGAATGAGGATGTACTTTTGGGGAACGAGGACGACTTTGGAGTAGATAACTGAAGAAATTTTAACCTTGTTCTGTATGCATATGGTGAAATTGAATACTTTCCGAGTTCCTTTGTTTTACATATCTGGATTTCAACTTGGGGAACGTGTTTCGCTGGACTGTATGCAGTATATACATACATTATACATCTGCAGCGAATTAAAAGATTTAGGTACTTGAATGTACACGTTCTAGCTTGGTCGTGTATTTTCTCGAATCTTCTTTCAAAGTATCGGGTAGTGCATATACCCGTCTCTAATACTGATGTACATAGGAGGAAGTCGTCCCGTGATCTTCGTCTGATTCATTTCCTGTGGCATCCGACTTCCACATGTTCTTTCTCTTATTCCACAACGTTCAAATTATCTTTGCTCTGACTTGATTTCATTACTGTCATTCACTGGTTTGCAAAGCATCACTGGAGCATCTGTTGAAGAGATTCGAAGGTTCAATCTGAGCTGCGCCAAGCAGCCATAGTGCTTCTGATATTGTGGTGGGCTTTCTGTACGCTCTCCTTTCTTTGTTCATCTTGATATTCGACTTGACCTCGCTGTAGAAGCAGCCAGACGCCTTAACAGCTCTCTCCTATGCTTACGACGTCCACCACAAACAGTACCGAAGAAGGCGGGTCTTTGACCAACGAGTGGCGAATATCTTTTGAGACCGTCTCTTGGGCATACAGCTCTCCAAACTCCTCTAAAGCCAGGTCTAAAGCGCTCTGTAGACCGTTACTTCACAGCTCTGCTGTTCGCGGCCATGCCGATGGCAATTCAAGCTCAGACTCGGAGCTGGAACTGAGATCGGACCTTGTAGGTGTCGAAGCAGCAGGCAATGTACTCGGTCTGTACGAAGAGTGTTCCGGGTTTCACCACAAGTTTGTTGGGCTAGATTTGACGGAGAAGGATGTTCCGGATATCTCTCGCCACATTGGCGACCGAGATGTGGCTGTTTCTAGAGAGATGTGGGATGAGATGATGCAGAATTTGACTGGTGATTTCACCGAGGACTTGTTGGAGGATAGCAGCAGCGGAAGTGACTCGAGTTCGTTGGCGAGCTCATTGGTGCTGGACTGGGAAGTTCCGGCTCATGTATCAATGCCTTCGACTCCCAAACCCCAGTCTACGTCATCTTTCGTTATCTCTAGAAGCTGCAATATTAGCCCGTGGCCTTCGCCGCCGTCGAAATTAAACGCTTCAGCTTCTGCATTTACCCCGTCCAGAACGTCTGTTTCGTCGCTAGGCTTGAACTCATCATCATCTGCCACGAAGCAAAGCTCCCCTTCACCGCCGCTGTCCGAGTTAACCTTCCCTTCTCTCAATCCTTTGCCATCTAAACCACCCTCTTATCTCAAATTGAAGATCGAGAAAGATGATCAGGGTTTCTTTACCAATATCGAGGAAGAAGCGGAAGAAATGACACCCAAATCCCGTCTGCATCCCTCTAGTACCCTCTTACCAGCTTTCTTGCAACCAGACGATCAGACGCGTAGAAAGGGTTCTTCGTCGAAGACCCGTTCACTTGTAGATCGATTGCGTTCAAGGAAGTCTTCCAGCCGCAGCCGCGACGGATCCGGGTATAGCCCCAGTCCTAGTCCAGTGGATCCAACTTTCCTCGAACCTCGAGCCAAAGCCTCTGACGACGAAAGTGATAGCTCTCTCTCGCGTTCAGTCTCTCAAATCTCTATTCCTCGCTCCCTCACAGACCAAGACGGTTGGATTGGCATTGATAACCCTAGCCCGCCGTCATCCTCGACGTCGCAGGAAAGACGCGATATCGTCTTGTCTCTATCTTCGCCGATGCCACGTCGAACAGAGCCCGGGCTGGTGGCGGTAGAGCCTGAAGAGGGGAATCTTTCATCGCCGTCTTCTCAGGAAGCATCTTTATCTGCATCATCATCTTCGAGCTCTTTCCCATCCACCCCTTCCACTCCTCCAACCCCTTCCGCTTCCATGGTTACTACTAATGACGGATGGATTGAGGTATCTGAGGCCAAATCCATCAAGAAGTCTTCTTCTGCTGACCCATCCAAGAAACCTCCAGCTGTGAAGGCAGATCCCGATATTCTCATGTTCCCGACGTTGAATGCGCCTCCACCATCCCCTTCTAATCACCGAACCTCCCGCACCCGGTCTCGTACTAGAAGCACGGCCAACTCGTCTCGGACAGCATCCAAGACAGCTAACGCCCGTGGATCCGTTCCAACGACTACTGCAACAAGTTACTTGGGCGCCTATCCTTCAGCTGTCTCCATGCCTGTGTCGTACGGGGTTGGTATGCCATATCTGCCTCCAATAATGCCTGGGCCTTTCGCGGTCGTTGGGGTAGGAATGTCGCCTCAGTACGGACAATATCCTCCTTCGCTTTACCACCAGCCTCGACAGCCGCAGCATACGCATACTCTTTCACATCCTCATCTGCAGTATCAACACTATCTGAATCAGCATCAGCGTGCGCATAGCGTGAGCGTCCCGGCGTCACTAGCTGCATCTGCTCCAATTCCCAACGGTTACGTCCCTGCTCCTCCTAGTCAAATCTTGCTACAAGGATGGCGATAAGCCGAACGGGCGGGCCTACGCGGCGCATGAGTTTTGGCCGATTTTCGAATTTTTTCTGTACATACTTGCATTTATACTCATACTGTTCACGAACGACACGTACGCAACATACGCATAAGACGCAGCTCTCTCAAATTTCTATTTCTTTTTGGTTTCAATTGCATTCCCGGATCCTGGGTCTCTTTCCTTTCTAAGTATACTTTATCGCATCGGTCCGAAAAGCACAAAACACTTTTTTTCGTTGGTACTCGACCTTTTCTCCAGAACTCGTTTTGCAAAAAGGGTATTAAAAAGTTTGTTGCATTTCTTCGATCTTCGTTCTTCGTCTGTGTCTGGTTTTGATGTCTACATATTTTATTTTACTGTAAGTATATATACATGTTCTATGTCCTTTTTTTCTGGTCGTACCTACGCATATGCTTATCGTCTCTGTCCCCTTTCTTATATTAATTTGTAAAGTTGTTGTGCAAACTCTTTGAACTTGGGTGAAGATTGATATTGAGATCAGAGGAAAATTGATCTAATAGGTTACGAATGGTATAATTTGATTCCAGCTAGACTTTAGCTGGCTGAAAAATAACCTGAACTCTCTTGAATTATTCTCGCCATCCGCTTCAAGCTATACCACGCGACATCACAGGGATCATAGATTGATGCATCGATGTATGAATGAATACAACGAGGTTCTTGAATTTGACTGATGAGCTACTTGACAAGCAGGGGCAATAGCGTGTAAGTGTGGAAATGCGACTGCCTAAAAAGGATACATGACTGCAGCTTTGACTGGTACCTATATACGGCGTGTTCACAGACGGCCGAGTATCCGAGTTTATCAAGTCAAACTAGCCAAACTCCATCCATTTCCAGTATTCACCGCTTCACTTATGGTATTAGGTGCACCTACACTGGCAAATCCAACTCGCAAAGTCGGAGGCGTGGTGGCCGAGCTCGCCATGGCATACAACATCTGATTACCAGCAAGGCCGACAAATCCTTCAGATGTGAGACAGTCGGTACAGGTAGGGCCTCCAGTCCACTCTGGATTCGGGTTCTTGATGTAGTATTCCGATAGGACGTTCTGTGGGGAGAAAAAGAATACGTGAAGCTGGATTTCAAACGCGTCAGTAGTCCCTTTATCATTGGTTCTCATACGAGCACTATGAACCTCTTGGTATCCTGTGCCCTCAAATAAAACAACGGATGCGGCGATTGGGCTATTCGACCTGACCTCGGATGAGGGAACTATAACTTTGGACCCTACATATTGTCCTACTGTGAATGCGTTCGTGATATCGACCTCGAGGATTGAGCCATTAGATGAATCCTGGTAATAGACTCGGGAATCGCCACTGGGGACTTCAACCCCAGCCATAGTATTGCCAGATATCGCGATATAGGCTGCTGAGTTGGTCGCAAGGCTTGCTGCACGCGCGATCAAAGGAAATGCAGACAAAAGCAGTATAGAAGCCTGAGTACGCGGCACAATTTAAAATTAGCTTAGTGGCAAAGATTCTGTATTGAAAAGCAAACCGGTTGAAGGAATCTTGAGAACAGCATTATCTTGAGGAAATTGGATCAAGTGGTGATTACCTTTGAACGAGGTTGAATTCAACTTGAAAGAGGTTCAGCTTATATGGAAAAAGTTGCGTTCGCATCCGTTCGCCGCTGCGGACGGGTTTGTGCCTAGCGCATATGGTCAGCTAATGCGATTGAACTAGATCACAGGCCCAAGTATTACGCTTTCGAATCTTTATTGTCAATCACACTTCTGCTGCCAATTCCGAGGCACGGTGGTGATGCCCAAGCTTGAGCCGATGACAGGATTGTCAAGAAGCATATTTCTCGGACCGTAAAGTGTATAACTCACGCTAATTGGGTGCCCCGGTGTACCGACTGAGGATTGTATTGGAAGTTTCGATAAATTTACGTCTGGTAAATTGATACAAGAAGTTACAGTCTGAGAAAGTCCATAGGTTTTAAACTCAAAATGTCACAACAGCCGATCTATTGTCCGCAGAGAAAATAAGAGAGATAAGTAGAGCTGCTTGTTACAGAGTCTAGAGAGGCGAAAATCGCCTCGCGGCAGTGCACGTTGAGCTGGAATCGGTAGCTATGGAGGACTTCGAAGATGTACATACTAGTGGTGCTACAAGGTTGCTGTTCAGACAACCGTCAGGTTTGGTCTAGAGAGTACGCACTCTCGCTGCTACGGCCTTTCTCTCACCTCGATATGCATCAGTGGCTCTACGACAATCTACGTTTGAAATATATGATCTTAAGCATGGAGCTCTAATGGCCTTACTTTGTGGGACGGATGCAAATTCGGCGGAAAGTACTGAACCTGCGAGCCATGTTCCAAAGACTCTATAAATGGAAGAAATTGAGGCGATTCAATTCGCATTCTGGTAAATTGGTAAGAGCACAAAACACTTCTTCGTTCTCGACTTCTCTTCAGAACTTGTTTTGTGATGAGAAAAGTTGTTACATTTCTTGATTCTTCTGAATTCTACATATTTTATTTGAATGTAAGTGAGTAGATGTGACTGCCTCAGAAGAATACATAACTACAGTTTTGACCGGTACTTATATACAGCATGCTCGCAGACGGCCGAGTATTCCAGTTTCGTCATCCCTATCAACTCAGACTAGCCAAACTCCATCCATTTCCAGTATTCACCGCTTCACTTATGGTATTAGGGGCACCTGCACTAGCAAATCCAACTCGCAACGTGGGAGGCGTAGTGGCCGAGCTCGCCATGGCATACAACATCTGATTACCAGCAAGTCCAACGAATCCTTTAGTAGTGAGACAGTCTGTACAGGTAGGGCCTCCATTCCAGACTTCCGTCTTGGTGAAGTAGTAGTACTCGGAAAGGATGTTCTCTGGGGAGAAGAAAAACACATGAATCTGAATGTCGAAAGGTCAGAGACTTCTTGATTAAAGATTCTCACAACGAACCTCCTCCCAAAGTCCGGTCTCATCATTTACGAGGGCGGCTGCTGCTATTGGGCTATTTGATCTAGCCTCGGATGACGGAACTAGAACTTCTGACGCGAAATATTGTCCTACAGTGAATGCGTTCGTGATACCGAGCTGGAGGATTGAGCCATTCGATGAATCTTGGTAATAGACTCGGGTATCGCCACTGGGAATTTCAACTCCAGCCATAGTATTGCCAGATATTGCAATGAAGGCTGCCGAATCGCTCGCAAGGCTTGCTGCGCGCGCAACCGAAGGAAATGCAGACAAGAACAATATGGACGCCTGAGTATGCAGCAAAGTCAGCTCAGTAGCAGGGACGCTATCCTGAAAAACAAACCGCTTGAAGGAAGTTTGAGAAGAACATCATCTAGGGGATCCTGGATCAAGTGATGACAATCTTTGAAGGAGGAAGGTTCAGCTTTTATGGCAAACGTTGCGTTCATATCCGTTCGCCGCCGTGGACGGGGTTGGTACCTAAGCAGATGGTCAGTCAACGCGATTGAACTAGAGTGCGGGGCCAAGTGTTACACTTTCAAATCTTTGCTGTCAATCACACTTCCGAGTCTGCCAGTTTTAAGATGTTCAGTGGTGATGCCTTGAAGACGATGGCAGGATGTTTCCGGGCATTAATGATGAATCATGCCCATTAAGTGCAGTATATTGGTTGATTGTTGTAGAAGCTTCGATATATTTACACAGAAGTCGGAGACCGAACAAGATCAAGGAGCTACGTCTGATGTCACCACGAATTGATATAAGAAATTACAGATGTGCATGTTTGGACTGGAACGAATTTCGGATTCCTCGCTAACAATTGCACTCATAATTTTAACATTTAGTTCCAGTTCAGCAGTTAGCTGTCCACTAAAATAAATAATGACGTTTTCGAAGTCAGCTGATGACTCTAGGAGTAGCCAGCAGCAACGGGAGACTGGCCAAGTTGAAATTACCTAAAAAGGATGCATAACTGCAGCTTTGACCGATACTTATCCGGCATATTCCTTCCCACGTTGGTTTCCAAGAAGCTTCCAAGTTTTTTATCAAATCAAGCTAGCTACGCTCCACCCATCGCCATTATTCACTGCCTCGCTGATGGTATTGGGAGCTCCGGTACTGGCGAACCCAACTCGCAAAGTCGGAGGGGAAGTGGCGGAGCTCCCCATAGCGTACAACATCTGATTGCCAGCAAGTCCAACAAATCCTTCATTTGTGAGGCAATCATTGCAGTTTGGACCTCCATGCCAGACTGCATTCGGTGCTGTCTTGATGTAATACTCAGATAGGACATTTTCTGGGGAGAAGAAGAATACATGGAGCTGGGTGGGATTGAATGGCTTCATCATAATAATTATATACGCGAACAGCTTATACACACCTCTTGCCATGGATCGGACACAGATGTCACAAGGGCGGCGGCGATTGGGCTATTAGATCTAACCTCGGATGGCGGAACTAGAACTCCGGACTGTTCTAATTGTCCTACGTTGAATGCGTTTGAGACAACGAGCTCGATAATTGAGTTATTGGTCGAGTCTTGGTAATAGATTCGAGAGTCGCCGCTAGGGATTTCGGCTGCAGCCATAGTATTTCCAGATATCGGGATGAAGGCTGCTGAGTTGGTTGTAAGGCTTTCTGAGTGGGTGATCAAAGCAAAAACAGACAAAAACAATGTAGAAACCTGAGAACGGTACATAGCACCAGTCAGTTTGATGCCAGATATTCTACGCTACAAGACAGACCGAAAGCAGCTTTGAGATGAACATTTTCTCGGAGATTCTGGATCGAACAGAAATGGGTTTTAAAAAGAAGCTAAGCCTTTATACAGTAATTCGAGTGACATTCGCTTCCGCTATGTACGGGGTGTGTACCTGGCGCAGGCGGTCAATTGTCACGAATCGACTCAACGAGATCCGAGTCTCTTCTGTCCATCCAAGTCCATCAGAGTTTCTGCCAGTCCGACGCTCACATCGAGCAGTCCAAGGCACAATAAGACCTTCCAGTTTTCCCGCGATTTTGCGGCGGACTCGGATCTGGGCTTGTTGTAAGAAGGGGGACTAGGACTACAGTGAGTTAGTAGGGCACCCAAATCCTAGCCTTGAAGATTCACAGATAAAGTAGAGTCAATAAATATTTCTTTTTTCAGCATCATGCATGAGCGAACACACTACAATCTATGAAATCACAATCGCCCAGTCTTCAGTAATGAGGACCTTTGGATCTCTAATCGTCAGTACACTCGCTGAGCCATCCTTCTTCTCAGAAGCAGCAACACCCGGAACATACTCCCACTTCAACTCCATTCCCTTCCCACCCTCAACCTTGACACTACTCGGCTTGGCACTCAACCCCAGCACGACAATTTTCTCTACCCTCACTTCCGCAATCTCCTTCGCAAACGCATTCTTCGGGTCGTACTTGGCCAACGCCACACCGTCAACAGCCCTCTCAGGTTTGGCCGACGCCAAATCCTTGCTCGAAATCCGCGTCGTTTTCCTTTGCGGCTGTTCGGCGACAAATTCACGCCAGACGAGTTCACCTTGTTCGTGCGAGTAGGTAACGCCATCGTCCAGATAGAGTTCACCCCTTGCGGTACCGGCTTTGCTGAGCGCCACTCGGAGAGTGAAGGGGTCGAGTTTCATGAGTGGAGAAGAACGGCGAGGGCGTTCGCGGGTGGGAAGAATGGAGCCTCCGCGGATGAAGACCGGGACTTGGTGAAGTTCTGCGGGCACTGTGATGTGTTTGCCCTTGTTCGCGCCGCGGTAGGCGTACTGGGTGAAGTAGTCATAGTAAACCTGTCGCAAGAGCAGTCAGATTCAATTGAGCAGACAAGATCGATATGTCGCACCTGATCTTCGGGTAAGTAGACGGTCGCCTCAGTTTTCTCCTTTTCGGTGACCGGCTTGACCAGAATACCAGAAGAGCCAATGAAGAATTGATCGTCGATAGCAAAGCCAGCCGGGTCTTTGGGGAAAACCACATAATGAGGTCTAGCAGCGTCACGAGCGCGACAGTCAGCAGATGATCGAATAAGTATTAGTAAATGGAAAATACCTGACGATAGGCAGACCAGTGACCGAGTTTTCCCTGAACGCAGTATACCATATTGGCAACATGGCGTAACGCAGACGGAGAATGTCGCGAATGATGCTCTTATACGGTTCATCCAACAAGAAGGGCTCACGTCGCTTGGTATCGATGTGCGCATGGGCGCGGAAGAAGGGCGAGAATATGCCAACTTGATACCAGCGGACCAGCATCTCAGGTTCGGGGTTGCCGAAGAAACCACCAACATCGGCTGGGCGGGAGAACTAGATCAGAACAAAATGGAGACCCTATCGGGGATGAGAGACTTACAGCCCGCAAAAGCCATTCCGGCAATATTGTTTGCCAAAACCATCTTTATCCCAGCAGCCATGTGTTCCCAAGTACCGAGGTTATCTCCAGTCCACATAGCGCTTATACGTTGGGAGCCGGCGTAGAACGAACGAGTGAGGACAAATGGACGTTTTGGGATATCTCCACGGGCGCGAACGGCTGCCGCAGTGCTATTATGCTGCAGTGAAGTCCCTGGTGAGTTGTCGCCAAATTAGAAGGGCGGCGCCACGTACGAAAAGCATTCCGTTGATGTTATGGACGTCTCTGTGCTCCCATCCGCCGTAATGAACACTATCCTTGGGCATAGTAATTTCAGGCCCATTGAAGATGGAAGGCTAAATCGTTCACACAAAATCAGCAAATGCACCAGTGCAGATATAAGTAACTTACTTCATTCATATCATTCCAAATGTGGACATCTTCAGTACTCTCAATCCAAGAGAAGCCCTTATCCAGTTTCGTCGTCTTGAATTTGGAAATCCACCAGTCCCAACTGGCAGGGTTGAAATGGTCGATCCAAGAACTGCTACCGGACCAGCACCAGCCTTCGTATTCGCCTTCGCCACTCGTAGGCTTGACAAGAATCCCCATGTCGGAAGCTTCCTGATAAATGGGGTAGTCGGAAGTTCGCTTGAGATGAGGGTCGACAATAACGACCATCTACGAAATAGAAGATGAGCATACTGTAATGGGGAGAACTGGAAGATAGCTACCTTACGCCCATTGGCAGCAACGTCGTTGGTCATCTCAACAGGATCAGGGAATGTTTTCTGATCCCAAATAAAGTACTTATGATCTTTGGCGTACTCAATATCCAACCAGAACACGTCGACAGGCATATCTTCTTCATCGAATCTCCTTTGTACAGTCCTAACATCGTCCGAGCTGACGTAGTTCCACCTACACTGATGGTAACCCAAGCTCCAGTGAGCGGGAAGTGCAGTGGTACCGGTCAAACGAGCGTATTGAGCAAAAATATCATCAGGCGTAGGTCCTGGTAACAGGAAAACGTCCATAATACCAGACTCGGAAATCCAGTGGGTCTGAGTGGACTTGGCCGTGGGATACGATATATCTATCCAGGTTTCGGATCCGACAGCGTGGAACACACCGACTGTAGAATCAGCGGAGTGAGCATGCATAACAGGAATGGAACCATAGAGCGACATGGTGGAAGATGCAAGGTATTCGAACACGTCGGCATTGTAGAGACGGAAGGGGTCGGAATATGAAGGTGATTCGCCCGCTGTACTGGGAAGGGAAAGGTTGGTGGCGTGTTGGGGTATACCATAGACATTTCCGTGATTGGGGAAGGTAATATCGAGTGAAAGGGATTCCGGACCTGGAGCTCGTGTCAATAAAAGCAAGGAAGACATTCAGGTTGGTTTGCATACCTTTGGGTTTCGAATCAGTCCATTTAGAGAACGTTTCAGACCAATAATCATCTTCATTTTCTCCCTCAAACCAAGCCCGGACATTTTCAACCTGAAGAACCTCTTGCCCCTCCCCGCTTTCGTCAGAGGCTACTTCCTCGGTTGTTTCCTTTGCAGTCTGAGTACGGAAATGTTCCATGTGTAACAGTCCGCGACCATTGAGAACGATCTGTTCCTTCCCATTTCGTAGAAGCGTCACACGCAAAGGTTCATACGCGACGACGACTTCGAATTCCTTTTTGTCTCCATATACCGCTCTCAAATCCTTCTTCCCAGTCGTCCAGCTAACTGTCTTGCTGACCTGTGGCTCTGCAACTAAGGCCCAGTACGCTGCTTCGTCATAGCGCTGCCTCAGACCGTCAATCTCGTCCATAAGAACACGAACAACTCCGTCTTCGTGAATTCTAAGTTCCAATCCGAATTTTATCTCGGGATAAAGGGAAGATTTGACTGAAGCTGAGACGACAGCTTCATCTGGTGAGAATATGATACTTGATGGGTCGATAGAATAAGGAGATTTCCATGAGGACTGAGCTTCTTGGGCGCGTGCAGAAAGAGCACGACCTCGTCGACAAAAACCTGATTGTGAACAAGTCTTGAAATCATGAGATTTGACTGCAAATACGTCTGGCAATGATAGAAACGCAGAGAGAACGGCGAAAAGTGCGAATGAACGCATTTTCCGGCCGTCAACTTGGGAGTTTGGAAGCAAAAGTTTATTTCGACACGTCTAAGCGCTTATACAGCCACGTTGGTTACCTCTTTGGGAATGAGCGTCTATCAGCGTCTACCATAACTTCCATGTACACAGGTTTCCGCTCAAAGGTAAATCCATATTATCTACGCAGTCCATCTGTGAGATCGAGACATCCTCAGGATTAGTCTCGTCGGACTATCAATCGATTTTATCAATGTCCACGTCCAGTTCATTCGGCTGTAAACTCACCTTTTTTGAACCACGGTTCAGAGCGGAAGCATGGTTTGGTGAAATCTTGACTTCCGCCTTCCCTGTTGCTTCTACCTTACACTCTCCGGTTGCTTCCTTTGACGAGACACTTGGAGAATCTGCCTCACTCGAGTGGCGTTTTTCGTGGTTGCAGGAGGTACCCGTGAGGCCATTGCTCGACTCGGACTCCACGATGGAAAGCTCGCAAAAGTAGATACCCTAGAGCTCCTAAGTTTCTTGAGCTTAGAGTATAAACGACATGAATGCTCACCAGCATGTTGATTTCAGTGTAGGAAAAATGCACGCAGCGCAAGGTTTTGAAGGTGCAGATGACGAACTTTGTCTTTGACAAACAGCCTTTTAAGTACCTCGAGCCCAATCAAAGGACAAAGGAATCATTCTTTGTTTACCTTTTTTGGTACATTCAGCAGAAGAATGTGCCACGTCCATTGTAACCGTAGCATTTGAACATGTCCCTTTCATCATTAGCACCTGCCTTTTCAATGCGCCCGTCTAAAGTAAATCGGGTCAATCCAAGGTCAATCTCGTCTAGCACTGAAAGTCACTCCTTCAACTTGAACTGAATATGTGCCATGTCGTAATTACCAGCATTTGAACTAACTCTGAGCCCGAGCTGTATAATTCAAGCTCGGCACATTATGCAAGAATGCCAACCGTTAGGAATGAACACGGCGACGATCGCGCTGACATGTGCAACTTGCCTTATAAATATCGGTCAAAGCGTCCAATAGCAAACACGGCGAAAAACAGTGCGCTCACCTTCCATCGCACTTCTCCGGTTTCAAGCTAGGAATAGAGCTCTCTGCCATGGTTTGATAGTTTACAGAGGTGATATTAGAACGAAAAGGCTACAGGTACTCGACTCTCTTACAATATTATTATAAAGTTATTACCACTCCTAACGCCACAGATGCCTGACGAGGTCATCGTAAAACAAACCCTTCGTAATTGTTCTCCGTAGACTCCTTGCACCTTTGCATGTACAAAGGTACGCCGCCCACGAAGCTCAAAGGTTCAACAGGCTTATTCGCTGCGAATGAAAACATATTCAGGACTGGAAAGCACCGTTATAAAAAGTGGACTCACGAATATTGCAGCCGTTATACCAGCTCTTTCCCGTAGAGAAAAGCGTCATTGAATTGATACCCACAACGAACTGACGCCAGCCTTCTTCAGCCTGCGGACAAGCTTCGATATATTCGATTTGATTCTTCTGCGCGTATCTCATGAGATCAGTTAACCAGTCTCCTTGTATTTCCTGTTGCGAATGTCAAATCAGATGAAGAGATATGCTGATTATAGTTTAGAGAGCTTACTGCAGACGTAGGACCCTGTAGTCTTAAATCAGCCTGTGCCGTTTCTTATGAAAATCGAAACACTTACGTTGGAGAGTGCGGTAGGCGCCTGTGGTCCATTTATGAAAAACAGATTGGGGAAATTCGATGACGCTACGCCGAGGAATGTGTGCGTGCCCGTACTCCACTCCTCTCGAATAGTTACACCATTCTTGCCTTTGATATCGACTGCAGTGATGCCGCCAGTAACCGAGTCGAATCCGGTAGCCATGACCAAGACGTCGACGGGATGCTCCCTCCCGTCCTTGGTGAGGACTCCGCTCTCCGTGATACGCTCAATCGGATTATCCATAAGATCCACGAGCTCCACGTTGTTCTGGTTGAATATCTCGTAGAAATTCATCTCGAGACTAATCCGCTTGACACCGAACGCGTTCGGCGGGTTCGCGGGGGCGAGTTTCTCACCAACCCTGGGATCCTTTATCCGTGCTAGTGTCTTCTTCCGCCAGAACGCATAAACCTCGTCATTCGCGGCCTTGTCGGTCAGCGCATCGCTGTACCCCCAAAGCCAGAGCGCCACTCCTCCCTTCATGTAAAGCTGCTCGTAGAACATCCGTCGTTCCTCTGGCGTGACCGAAAATGTGGTCTGTGGAACGCACATGTATGCGAGTCCACCTGGTGTCTGTAGCATACGACGGAACATGATGGGATACAGCTCCTCTTTCAACATTTTGTACTCCTCCAACTCCTGTTTGGAAGAGTTGATCTGTCGTTGGCGCATAGGTAGGCAAGGATTTGCAGTACGTTGGAATACTGTTAACTTGGAAGCGCATGCTGCAGCTTCCTGCGAGACCTGGACACCGGATGCACCTAATTTGGGGGATCTAGTGAAAAAAAATTTTTGGAGAAAAATAGATCTTACGAACCTGTTCCAATGACGGCAACCCGTTTATTAGCGAGATCTAGTCCGCCACGAGGCCAACGCGCAGTATGATAGCAGGCGCCCTTGAACGACTCAAACCCTTCGTATTTCGGGACATGCGGTTCCGAATTCACGCCCGCACAAACGATAAAAAATCTTGTTCGAACAAGCCTACCATCCTCAGTCGTGATGATCCACTTCTTTTCGTGCTCTACCCATTCCGCTGACTCGATTCGGGTATTCAGGCTGATGTCCTTCTTGAGATCCCACTTCTTGTCGACGTGGTGGAAGTACTCTTGCATAGAGCTTTGACCGGGAAACAGCTCTCTCCAGTGCCAGTCGCCCCAGATATTTTTTAAAGAAAATTGGTACGAGTCGCATCCGGTGTCGACGCGAGCGCCTGGATAGATGTTCCAATACCAGACCCCTCCGATGTCTGGTGCTGCCTCGAAAATCTTGACTCGAAGACCGAGCGGACGAAGGGTGTATAGCTGGTAAAGACCGCTGAATCCTGCCCCAAGTATGAGGACATCAAGATCAGTGTATATGGATGAGGTGGGCATGGTGAGTCTTAGTGCGGACGAAAGGTGCAGAACCGGGATACCCTGTTTCGCATTTTATATTATATCTCTAAAGAAAATACCGCCAAAGATCCCTGAGATATGCCTAGATTCTGGGGGGGAAAGAGGTTTAATCGTTATGTCATCCTAGGGTCGCAGAGCCAAAGTCGGGATGTACATACGCCACTAAACAGGTAAGCTCAGATAAAAATGATCCGGTATCCTAAGCGACCGGACGTTCCGACCTGCTGCTGGATACTGAAAATCACCTTGTGCTGATCAAACTATCCATTCTCAACCTCATCGTACCGAAATTCGAGCTGAATTGTTATCCAACGCTGTTTCTACGAGTCCGACTTCCATTCCATTGAACGACTAAGACTTAAGTAGCGAGGTTGCACCTGGCCGTGCTTGTAGAGTTTAGGTTAGCCCTGAGATATAGTTAACGTTTGACAAGTTGACTGCAAATCAGTTACAACTTGCCTGCGTAACTGTTGAGTTGCTCATTCCAGAGTTTATCATAATCTTAAACTTTATCGATCATTCATCGATGGGACACTTTTTCGAGCCATTTTCCTTTCATGTGGCATAAAAAGACTAAAAACTTACACTATGTAGAGACGTGCAAAGACTTGGCATTGCGAGGTCCTCCAGCCCACCCTTTCCCGCCGCCACTAACAGTCGGGGAGCATTTCAGGCTTGCCTCTCGACCCTGTCCGTTTTGGAACTACCGGCGTACCTATGGCTTTATTTGTCTGGTGTCATGTATTTGTATGTAATACGTAGTAGTTCTTGGTTGCCTGGAGAAATTACTACCTGAAGTACGTACCAAGGATTTTCTTGTACTCTGGTTTGACGTGAAACATCGCTAAAATCTCAAAATGCACAAAACAATAAAATTCTAGCTAATTTGACAACAATCCCAGGTTCACCCAGGTGCTGCCGGCTTTTGAGAAAATTCTTGAGGTCTTGTTCAGGACCCTGTTGAACTACCATATGGAGATCGATACCAAATTCAGTTATATGAGAATAACTGGAAATGGTCAAGTTTCATTTCCGTTGCCTTGAGGTAACTAAACTTGCCGCATAGGACTCGAGTCCTGAAAATCATATCATGGCCATTCTCAATATAATAAGATAAAGTTTGTGAGACCTGAGCTCATCGGAAACGTTAAAGAGGTATATCTGTAATATGTATGCTAAACTGTGAGTTCGGACATAGGCCAAATGTTGACGTCTTCCTGTGGTCCGAACCCAAACATCGTTAGCATAGAATGTCCGGAAATACGGGCGTCTTCCGGGCTCCATTTGAGGAGTATAGATCATCTAGTAGCGCGCATGCGTCCAGTAGAAGAAGAACAGTCACTAAAACGGTGTAAACGCATTCACTAAGCTTAGCGGCGGAACAATCTTGGTCCAGTCCCATTTGCACTTCGAGAATTTAGATGTGAGAAGCAGACCTAGCTCAAAAGTCTCCATTAGTTAGTACGCAATACAGTTGTATGTCAGTCAGTTTTGTTTAGGACATGCACGTCCATACGGAGGATGAACAGAACCGAGACAGCACCTTAAAGAACGCGCCATTACATTCTGCAAATACAGGATCTCCTTTGGTCTAGACCTAGCCCTGTCGTCTGCTGACCAGACTTCACAAACTTACTCTTAACTTGCTTCGAGGAGTCGGAAATCCGATGCCGGCGTGTAGACTGCCAGATCATGTACCAGAAACAAACTAGCCGTGTGTATGCACCTCGAACTATTTTCATCTAGCGGACTTTTATTGAAGATTTAATTTCCCCGCTTGCTTGTAAGTTTGTTGTCGGTATATGAGTGCGACATCAGATTTTGCAGTCCCACAGAACCGAATGAAGTTTGTAACAGTGAAGAAAGCACGAGGACATCAGGTGCAACAGATGTTTTAAAAGATCTATGACTCTTTTGACTAACTCATCTAAGTAATGTTTTGATGCTTCATGGAAAAATGTCCTTGAATATGTGATAGCAGCTAAGGTACACGAAATGCAGATTCCGGGAATGCCACATGTCCAGCTTTCATTAAATATCTCAACTTCTAGCCACTTTTACGCTATGCGGTATTGGTGGGATCTTCAAAATATTCTGTTCAATAATGCCCTAATAGCGCTAAGAAATTACAGCGTTTCTGAAAAGTTCTATTCAAAATAAGTACAGTCATCTCAAATCAAGTGACGTTCCCGAGAACTGCATTTCACCATTCACGTACCTTACTGGGTGAGTTAGGGCACAGCCGCATCGAAAGTTACCTTGACTCTCCAGAACTCTTGATGAAGAAAGTAAAGTCCCAGATCGTAAGGCTGATCGAGGATAGCAGCCCAAGTCAAAGATCAACATTAAGTTACATTTGAATTGGAACTTGGAAGCGCCGAAAAGAGAGAACACGTGTGCATGAGCGCCTATTTACCGCGCTTTCACCTCCGCTCTTGCCTCCGTTGATTTGCTTTGCCATTGACTATCCCGTATGTCCTTATGGTGATATGCTAAGCCTCATGTCCGACGTACTGATTGCTTGTTTGCTTCCTGCAATGCTTCTTTATCTTGGTGTTCGTCTTTCACTATTCGACAAGGAAATTTTCTACTCAATCTGGACAGATTTTCTGTCGCTTTTTCGGCACTCCGGAAAGCACAATAGCTCCATTTATAATGCACCATTCTCCGCTCAAACTTCACTAGCCGCTTATTCACGCTATCGCTCTCTTTCTCTAGAAGAGCTTTCGCGCATGCGTGCATCATATATCTCAATCGGAAGAACCCATAAACGTATAGGATACGAGATTGGCTATCCAAGAAAGTTGGACAGGCTTGCAGAGATTATTGAAGTGAACTCAAAAATTACGGATCAGGTGGCTGCTCTCATGAAGCGAAGACACAGCAAAGAAGTTTCAACAACTGCATCCACGTCAAGGTTGGGCCTTGGCTCTCCGCCCAATGAGACATCCGTGGACTCTCGCTCCCTGCCTCGTATCCGAGAAGCTCTCAAACACTTTGTACGAGACTGGAGCAACGCCGGTGTCTCCGAACGGTCTGTCATCTTCGAACCTATCCTTGCTGCCCTCTCTGTTCAGTCGGTTTCTTCGCGCTCTGAAAAGCGCGTCCTAGTCCCAGGGTCAGGACTCGGTCGCCTTGCATATGAAATATCACAGCTTGGGTTTGATGTCACCGCTTGCGAGCTTTCCGGGTATATGAACGGTGCATTTCATTTTCTTCTCGACCCGGGAACGACCAGGACTGTTTACCAGCACGAAGTCCATCCTTACGCGCATTGGTGGAGTCATTCTCGAACCGCAACAGACCTATTTCGGAGCGTTCGATTTCCAGATATAGTACCAAGGCTGGCGGAAGATGGACAAGTGGGTTTACATCTAAAGGAGGGCGATTTTCTGACGCTGGATGTCCCAAAATCGTCGGATGGCTATGATTTCATCGTGACCCTATTCTTCATCGATACTTCTGTGAATATTATCTCTACCCTAGAGAAGATTCACGCTCTGTTGAAGCCAGGAGGAACATGGGTCAATCTAGGTCCACTTCTTTGGTGTTCCGGCGCCCAGGCCCGGTTGGAGTTGACATTGGAGGAGGTGTTCAAAGTGATGGATGCTGTTGGGTTTTCACTAGCTGGCGGAAGAGATGGGAGTGATGATGATGAGCCGGATTGCATGAAGCGGTGTTCAATTCCCTGTGAATATACGCGTGACGAAAAGGCAATGATGAGGTGGATTTATGAAGCGGAGTTCTGGGTCGCCAGGAAGGTCTAAAGCTGCAGATGGTAAGGTTGTCATGAAGGGTCTGAATATCTGGAGGAATACAAAGCTAGCTTTTAAATGAATTCTCCCAGATCCTTCTCTGAATACAGAAACAGGTATGAGTGGCAGCCCCCGATTCTCACTAAATACAATCACATATTGCATTCAGAAATATCAAACATATTGCGCCAGCTTATACTACAGGAGGGAGCATATGTGAAACAACAAAACAATAATAAAAGCCCAAAACTATGAACCCTCGAACCTTTCAGAAAGAGCTGTGTGGGCTGATACGAAATCGGCGGCAGATTTATCGTCAAGCAAGGTCGCTCGAATGGGCCCACCTTGTTTCTGCAGTTCGAAACCCGTAGAAGCCAGTTGCCGACCCTTCGTATCCTTCTCGAATTTTTTCCATAGAGTTTCCTGGAAATTGTCCACGAGCTGGATATTCCACCTTTCCATTAGTTTCGCATCGGGTAGGGGATCTCGACCTTCCTTTACCATCTCCTCCAGGAACTGCTGCAAATTGTACGACTTCTACTTGTCCAATGAAACATACTAATTTTTTCCAGTGGTTACCCTCTCGAAATACTCAAGAATAGGAAGTGAAGATTAATGATCCTGCACTTGTTCAAGATTACTGAATTTGAAAGAGGCAATTGCAATTGTCAGCAGTCAGCAAATCAATGCAAGGAAATGACACTGCTGCAGCACAGGATGATATGACACTTTTGAATCACTACTACTTTATCCATGAATAAACATCACTTCTGTGGTCGCGCTCCTTGGCGCGAAATACAGAAGGATTCAACCATAATAAATCTACCCAATCATCGAGCTGCCGTTCAAAAAAACGGAGTTCATATTCCCAGAGAGGTTTTGAATTCTGGATGAATATTTGAGCCAATGATAGTTGGTCGCAAGGATCGGAAATAAAGGAATTCAATGATGCGATACCCTCGGGATTTTCATGAAGCAACTCGTAGGCCATCGAAAGTACAAGCACTCGATAACGGGTACCCTTGGTTGTACGAGGAAGATTAAGACGCGTGGTTGGGTCCTCGGGATCGACGTCAGAAGCTCCTTCTGAGCTAAGAGCCCCAGATAGATATAGACGCGCTGTGGTTACATTCAACAGTCGGAGGAAATCCCCGTCGATAAGCCACTGGCGGAGCAATTCATTGGTCTTTGAGGCCCCAACTAAACGGTGAATGAAGTGTATGACCCCATCTAGTTCGCGTGGACAAGTATCCTTCAAGCAATTCTGATGACATGGCGCAAAGAATGAATCAGATTCTGGAGCGCGATTCCTAAAGTAATACAGTTAGAACTTCTTAAGAGGTGCCGAAACTTAGTAGCGCACGAAAGAAGGATAAGTCTGTGAACCAGGCGGATCAAAGTTTCGCGAGCATGATCCTTGGACGTTCTTTCAATATACACTCCCATTGCCGTCCTGAATTGAAAGGTATTGAGGCGGGACCAAAGCTTGTGCATAGATCTCAGCGCTCGGAAACAGGTTTCTTCATCTAGTTCTGAAGATCTGAACTACGTTAGCAAAAAAATCACGCCTTTTAGAGGAAGTCCTTACCCTGAGAACTCGAGCAGATCTGTGATGAGGTCTGAAAGGAAAGGTTCAGCTGTGAGCGTCGTCCGGACTCTGCTCGAGAGCCCAGCTACAGGCCATTCCAGCACCAAAGTGTCATATATGGAACTAATTCGCCATTGAATCGCCTCTTTACCAACCAACCTCCATGTCTTGCGACGCTGTAAGCATCGGCCCTGAGTGGTATCAACAAAAGCGAGCATAGGCCATAGAGGCCACAATCCGCGAAGTGGATGCAACTCAATTAACCTGCAACCGTATTCGTCCGCTAAGGCATCCGTCAAAAATGAATTGCAAGTAGCAGTAATACTTGATTTCCTGAAGGATCTTGTTCCAGAGTTCAGGGTTACAGGCTCTTGAAAATCAGAAATGTATAAATGCAGGAGCAGGTCGAGGCATCCGCTGCTGAGGACGGTCGACCATCCGAGTTTGGCACAAGAGGCAAAATCGCGCATGAAGTCAATGATTGGAGCGAGCAAATGATCCTCCCATTTTGAGAGGTGGTCTCTATATGCGGGAATAACTGCCTTTTCAATTTCATCTCTTTCGCCACGAAAGACTCTGGCGAATTGAAAAGTTAGCTCCAATCATGGTAGCGAGTAACGGTCAAAGAACCTTATCGGATCGAACCAGGATAGAATTTCTGAAAGCAACATCTGTATCTCGACCACTGGTAAAGTTGACAAAGCATGGAGAAGATAAGCAGTAGATCGAGAAGCAATTTGCCTCATCAATATTTGGAGGGCGCGAATTCGCATAGATTTAGGATACATATGAATCCTGTTAATTCGGTCACGGAACGCGGTCTTATGATCTGACTTGAAGAGCAAACGAAGTACCTTGACAGCTCCAAAAGGTCTACATACATGGAATGCAACCCAGCAATGCTGTCAGCATCTTGATGAGGAAAATTCACTATAATGATAGCTAGTCGACGAGAGATAATGAGTTGCTCGATGCCTTTGAGTGTTAGCTTCCCAAAATTGAAGAGGGCTCTGCCAGATAAAGACCCGAGACCATCGAACATGCTCCTGGACGAAGAATACTCCCCCGAGGATACCGTTTCTTGTAGCGACAGTGCTGGAACTGGGACCGAGAAACGATCCATTTTTCGACCGCCGGTGTGAATAGGGAAGTGCAATGAGTATGTGAACACGCCTACTCATCAGCTGAGATGAATTTATATATTCTATCTGCCAAGCACAGCCGCAGGCGTATGTCGATTCTTTCTGATGAGCTGTACTCTACAGCTGTTTGTTTATTTGTAGCATAGTTTTCAAAAATCGCGCCTCAGTGATTGTGTTTACGTATAAACAAATTATCAATTCATTGCTCCACGAGAATGCCGCCAAATATCAGGTTGTTCTGGCGTCGGTGGGGTAATGAATAGCATGTTTGTTTGGCAGTAAACACCATCATCAAGGTCCGTTTTTCGAAAATTATGCCAGAAATAAACAATTAGCTGTAAAAGATTGACCAGATGAGACGTGCGATATTATTGAGGCTGAAATTAAGATTGGCTGAGTATTTACGAGTCCAGAGTGGGATGGAGGAAACTCGTCCTTATGGTTAGTTTTTCACGGGCGCTTATGTTATAATAGTCCCGTTTTGGTAACCAAATCGTCTCCAGATGGTCAATAGCACTTATTTTTTGATTCTCTAATTACTCAACGGAGTCGGAGTCTGAGTCGAGTGAGGATATGCACAGATTTCAACAGTGACAAGGGTTCACGCAAGATTCTGTTATCTTGTAAGTATTTGGTCATATGTGGAACAAGAACACGCTATGACTTATCGGCGAAGAAAATGGAAAGTTTAAGAACCAATCACCGCCCAGGGAGACCAGTGTGCTCTCGATATGAAATCTGCAGCGGGTTCATCATTGAACAAGGTCGCTCGAATGGGGCCAGACAGTGCCAACAATTTCAAGTCCTCGTCGTTCGGATCCCGGCCCTCAGTCAACTTCACAAAATTTTCCCAAGAAGTCTCCTGTAAGTTCTCTACAATCTGCTTATTCCACTTCTCAACCAGCTCCGCGTCGGGTAGGGGACCTCGACCTTCCTTCTCCATCTGCTCCAGAAACTGCTCCAGCTTGTATGTTTCAACGGAGCTGCCATCCTCGGAGATTTTTGCAAAAGCATAACGGTGGCCAAGAAAAGGTATTGCCAAATCACGTAATCGTCTAGGCTGACCGATAGCGTACTCGAACAGAAAGAGCCAACCCCCATCTTGAATTTGATCGTTGCTTGCTGTCTGTGCAAACGAAGTTACGGTGCGGTTCTTCCATGGACGCTCCTGTTCGCCACGAGTTTTCAGCCCGGTATTCATGGCCGCCGGAACCATGATACTCGTCAGAACTGAATCGCTTTTCATAGGATCGGCCATGCCGACGAATTTTAACCAATCTAATAGATTCTGCACGACCTTTGCTGGTGTCCAGACGAGCAGCGCAGGATTTGTGGGTGGGCTTGTGTCGTTGATGACACCACCGTACTGGTTGGAGGCAGATATGTGGAAGGATTTAGCCTTTGTAACAGGTAGTTTTCCTGATACAAGTAGAGGATGAACCACGTCGCTGATGCGTCTGAAAAGCCGTGGATGATCTTCGAGCAAAGATATTAGAGCTTCGTTGGTAACGCCTGTATTACAAATCTCGAGGCGGTCAATTTCTGGCTTTACGGCTAGCAGCGCGCGAACGTGGTCGATGGTGACCAGGGGAGAATCGGAGAGTACGATTATTCGAGGTTTCTCAAGTCCAGAAGCGATAGAGACAAGATGCTCGTGCGATAGCGAAAATCCGGCAAGATCAAGAACGTCGTCGTTCTTCTCGAGCTCGGTTTGAAGCACTGACAGAAGAAGAGGTAGAGCGTTGTCTGGAAAGGGATTCTGTGCTCGCAAAGCTGCTTTTATTGGGCCCACTTTTCCCGGAAGCATAAGCTCCACATCTTCAAACGTATCAAGCTCCAAGCTCCGAGCAATCGCAAATTTGAGCATAAGATTAGCAAGAGAAGGAACAAGCTCCTGAACATTGGATGAAGCTTCCCCGATGGATGTAGCTGACTCGGAATTTATCTCGGAATCATCCGATGAACTGAAAGAATCAGGCCATGCTTCGGCGAGTGTATTTGTGCTAAGAAGCCGGACGTTCCTGAATCTAGCTAGAAGCTGAACCTCCGGTTCCAGCTTCCCTTCATTCCAGTAGTAACTGTGAAAATAAGCGTCGGCCGAGCAGCTGCCTCCGCTTGTGCAAAACGCATAGGAGGGCTTAAGTGGATCCGTGATATCCAACAACGTCAATCCGTCATTGTTGTCTTTGAACAGAAATTCTTGTATCAGTGCTCAAAGAAACTCAGGGTTAACGTGTAGATACTGACGAACATCCCAGCAACCGTTTGTAGCCGGTAACAGAGAGCGCCTGAGAGATCCGGAGTGGATGTATTTGTCGTCTAGATCGATATTAAAAGCTGTTCCTAGCAGATACTGACTATGAGGACAAGGAAATTTGATTGAGGGTTCTTCCCCGTGTCTGCCCATTTTTCCCTGTATCGATCTTATCTCTTCACGAATTAGAGCAGCGTTCACTGGATTCTGAATGAGACTAAGGAATCTGTCAGCAGCTCTGATTGGGAGTATACAGTATACCAGAGCACCTAAACGAATGAAAATTGAGCAAAGTCGAGCTTGGGAGCGATGACTGGGTATCACGATGAAGTCCACTCACCACTGGTGATGCCAACCGCCAACACATCGATAATTGGCTTTTCCGTCAGTGCTTCCCCTGGGTACGAGACGGGCAATAATGTAGGCTTGATGTCGTTGACCCATGATAGTTGCAGAACAACGGGGCAAAAGGCCGTCATGTTACCATTTGTGAAAACTTCATAATTGGAAGATCAATGGAAGATTGGAAGCAACTTGACACTAAGCGCTTCGAGCAAGCGCCCAGCAAATTTGAACTAGAACGTCCAACTTGATTGCAAGTCTTTGGCCATGTATGCGTGATAATCTAGGCGAGTAACGTTCTAACTCGAGAGATACGACAATGACGCACATAGTACCAGGGTATCAGCCCATAGTAACTTGTCCTTCAAGTTAACAAGTTGAAGGGCCGTCCCTGGTCTGTATCTCAACTTCAGCGGCAGAATTCATTAGCCTCACAACTCGAAACTATATAAGAATCTAGACAACATCACTCTTGATCTGCCTTCGATCGGTTGAAAGCTGATAATGTACCTGCTGCAAGCAGGTTACGGTAACAAAGGTGCTATCTCTGAGCCGAACCATCGCAACCAATCCGCATACGCTCAGGTCCCTCCACACTGCTGACACTGAATCTTATGCTGGACGCTTTTCCCCAACGACATCATATATTCCTCGAATTTGCAGTCAGACGGATTCGTTCACTATCTGTGAAGTGAACGACTTGGGTTTTATTTGCCTCCGAAATTTGCCTCCACTGTGCACGATCGATCTGCGTTATTCAACGCTTTGCTGCGGTTGGTTATTGGTTGGTTATACTGGAAAACCAGAGCTTAGGCGTGCATCTAAGTACATGATTTTTTTGCGAAAGAAAATGTGACTTCACTAAGTTCTGTTCACTGGGGGTATGGTATATTCTCTCCCAAACTCCTTCCTCCGTGCACTCACTAAATATTCCAAGTACTAGAATAGTCCAAGTCCGCAGCCGTCACGCCGTGAGACTCGGTTTCACCGGCGGTGAATCGTGATCGCGTTATGTCGAAAAGCCTGAGAACTTTGTCAATTGTAAAATGATGCACAACTCAACTTGAACCCTCACCTTCATCCTACTCCCCCATTTTTATCGGTCATTCACGTTTTCACAGCCACTCGCCCACAGGTTATACACGCAATACGGTCTCTGCTCATTCGGTAGCCTCGTTCCAATTCTTCCCCTGCAATCGCTCTTGTGCTCGGGCTGGCGACATTTCTACAACGACACAACCCGTCACTGGCCAGTAAGCCGTGAACATGGCTAACTCACTGGTATCCGGCATATTCCATCGCCATCCACGCTATGCTTTCTGTCTTTTACTCGTCCTCATACCAACTCTATACCTAATCCTGCCTATACGTCTCAAGCCCACAATGACGCCTCTAAGATTACCGCCAATCGAGCTCTCAGATACGGCATACAGGTTAGCTCAGGCCGAAGCAATATATCAAAAGATCCTAAAGGACCGAGATCAGTTGATTGCGAGATATGGGCCCCACCCGAGTGATCTCGATATGTGCGCTTTCTGTCTAGTTTGACGTAGGGCTTGAATGGCTGATAGTGAGGCGTTACTTAGGTTTCCCCCGAACAAATCTCCCTGGCCTGCATATACCGTATGGGATTATTTCCCTGCTGCGTTCAACTGTCCCCATGAAGTTCGTCGTGTCGGAATGATGGGTGACGGTGGGAAATGGTTATGCGGGCTTTCGCGTTTGGTAGAGAAGGAAGATTGTATTGTTTATTCCGTCGGTGAGTGCCAGAACGTTGAAAATAACAATCTTATATTTACTTTCTCAATAGGTCTCAACCGGGATTGTTCATTCGAAACCGACTTACTCATTAACACGAACCATTGTAAAATTTATGGATACGATTACTCCGTAAAAGGATATTCGAAGAATTTACCCCTTACAGTGAGACACAGGGCGGAATTCCATCCTTATGTGCTGGGAGGCGTTGACCGTCCGGCGTCAGGAAAGGAACCAGCAATATATACGTTGAAAAGTCTGATGGAGATGAATGGTGTGTTCTTTGACGGGTCCTAACCATATATATTCATGCTGACAGTCTACTTGCGCTCAGGACACCAGCACATTGATGTACTCAAAGTCGATATCGAAGGATGGGAGTTTGAAGCGTTTACCGATATCCTCAAACACTTTGTTGAGAAAGGCCAGCCACTTCCTTTCGGCCAGCTACAGCTGGAAATACATGTTTGGGATAAAAAATTCGAAGAGTTTTTGAAGTGGTGGGAGGGGCTGGAGGAAGCTGGTTTGAGACCGTTTTGGACGGAGGTGTGTTCATTGTTTGATCTGTTCGCGGTCTTCAGGTGCTTACTCGTAAAACTTGAACTCAGCCCAACCTCGTCTATGTTAACTACGCTGGCTCAAGAAAACCCGAGCTCGCAGAGGTAATTGTTATTGTTTTGTCATTCTTCCATGAAACTGAGCGAAGTTTGTGCAGTATTCCTTTTTGAACATCAAGGGAGACAATGCTTTTATTCGCAAATAGCTTGTGCGCGGCCGTAACTGTATTACCACGTACCCGTGTAACAATGATTATGTTGATAACGATTCTGTACTGAGTATTTAGGTAACTGGCCATTTTTCATTGCTCCTATTTTCTCTTGTTGGAAATACAAAGCTCCACTACCCGCTGGCAGTCAAAGACGCGGTAATTACGAGGGTCGATGCGTGTCGACATTGGCGCGTCCATGTAAAGACGTAATTGCCACGGTTACAGCTTAGCGATGCAAGAAAAAGTCCCACTCCAGTTGCGTACCGACATGTGGAGCAAATCTCAAATTTCGCGCAGATCCCGATGATTTAGGCGTCTAGGCTTTTAATGTTTCTATCCCATATAGGGGAATGTAGAGACGAAGAAGACTGGAAATTGGAAGATTTCGGGCTTTGATTTTGCATGTGGACCCGTTGTACAAGCATTAGTCCAGGCACAGTGACTTGAAGGAACTGCTTATCGACCGAAACGCGCGAGCACTGACATTCAAACAGGGAAGGAACTCGGTTGAGATCTATGATCGAGATCCTTGCCAACTGAGTTAACAGACATTCTTCCAGTGCTCCCTGCGTTTTTTGTTTCCTTTCTTAAACTACTACTACCACCACTACTACCCCCAATTTTCTTTCCTTCCATCTAGACCTTCAACATGGCCTCAATCTGGAAGCGTCACCCACGTTATTCGATCCTTTTACTCGTCATTCTACTGGCGACTTGCTTTGTACTCGTACCTCCTGGCTCTTATAATGAGCCTTCGCTTCATCGCATGTCTTTTGACGGAGGAGCCATTGAGCAGCGTCTAGCAACGTCGGAAATATTCTACCGAAAGGCTCTGCAGGACAGACAAGCGCTACTTAAGAGGTTTGGACCGACACCGGAAGATGTCGAAAAGTAAGTTGTTGACTAGCAGGCATAGACAACTGACTGACGTCGCCCTTGATATTATGTAGTTTCCCCGACCACGACAAGCCGTATACCATCTGTGAGTCTTGCTGTATCCTCTTGAAGTTGGCTGGGTTTTGTAACGTGTCCCATTTTATAAAGGGAATTTTTTCCCAGCCGCGTTCAATTGCCCATACGAGGTTAGGCATCTAGGAACTTTAGCTGACGGTGGCAAATGGGTCTGTGGCTTATCAAAACTTGAACGAGAGCCAGACTGCATCATATACTCCTTCGGTGTGTCTAAAACGCCCCTCTTTTTATGACATTTGAATGAATCTGATGCGCGTATACCTATGTATTGAATTGCAATGTACCTTTATTATACAAAGGCATCAGCGGTGATTCCACATTTGAAGCTGAACTTCTCCAAGACACCAATCACTGCAAAATTTGGGGATACGACTTCTCCGTCACAGATTTCACAGACGATATACCCAATTCCGAAAAATGGCGAACCAACTTTCAGCCATACGGCCTAGCTGGCAAAGACTCTCCGGGTACGACGAATAGCCCTCCGATGTTTTCATTGCAATCTTTGATGAATCTGAATGGTGAGTTTCGCATTTAGTGTTTGATCCCATTTTTTCGGGGTGCTCATCGCTTTGTCCGTTTATAGGTCATGATCATATTGATCTGTTGAAAATCGATATCGAGGGCTGGGAGTTCGAGACACTGGAAGAGCTGATTAAACCCTACTTGTCATCGGGAAAGCCATTGCCTTTTGCGCAGCTTCAGCTCGAGATACATGTGTGGGATATGCCATTCGCGAAATTCTTGAAGTGGTGGGAGATGTTGGAGGCTGCTGGATTAAGGCCGTTCTGGACTGAGGTCGGTTGTTCAATCTTCTTATTTGGTTGTGAGGGACTAATTAACGTTGCCATGCCACAGCCCAACCTCGTTTACGTTGACTATGCGAAAGCCACTCCCAGTCTCACCGAGGTACGATGTTGCAACAGTAATAGATGGCTATCCAAGAAACGCTGATGACGATGATCTTTTTTGCAGTACTCATTCATTAACATCAGAGGCAACAATGTCTTGACCAGACCGGAGAAACCTCGTCATCCACATGGAGCCTATGCTTAACTGTTCCGCTCCGACCAGCCACGTTTTATACACACCGGACTCACTGCACTAAACACAGGATCTTCATCTTCATTCGTTTTCCATCGAACTATCAGCAAATACTCTACGTACCTGTATAACTACAACTACACACTCGATACGTTCCGGTTGCACGGAAGGCATTTTTTATATCGGGATAACTATAGAATGATCGTGGATGCTCACACAGGCTCGTCACCTCGAAACGATGTCAGACTATATATGAGTCCCAGTTTTGCAGGCTGAGTCGTTTTGGCTGTTGAGATGATATCTATCGCAGTTACCGCAGATTCTGAGAAGCAGCCAGTGTACAGTTGCAAGGAGCATGTCGATCCGCGTACCCCGCAGTAGCCTATAGCCACATTTGAGCCCGCATATGGATTAGCCTCAATCTATCCACCGTTGATGGGGGATAAATAAAATCATAAAAAGATTTGTGACGTTTGGGCGCTTGAATACCCTGAACTCGAACCGCCATCTGATTCGAAAACAGTTCAGGCAATTTTTGAGCATTTTCAACATCTCGGAACGGCCAACGTTCAACATGACTGCAAGGAGGCAGCCGTCGACGACTTCACTCTCCAAGTATATCAGAGCCGGGTCTCCAGCTAATATCGGCCGTTCGACGGACTTTTGTAATTCGTTCTGGGGCACCGGCGATGGTGGTGTTGATGTTCTTTTTGCGAGGATGAGGGGTGCAATGAGGACTATGGATGAGCTCAGGAATTTTTGGAAGGAGCGGTGAGTATGGAATTTCAGTGAAACTATTGTCTCTTTTGTGGCGAAACTGACTAGGATAATTGAACTAGAGCTGCTATTGAAGAGGACTACGCTAAACGGCTTGGGAAACTTGCAAAGCAAACTCTGGGCAGGGATGAAATAGGGTAAGTTTTGAAACGTTGCTTTTGCGTGGTGTTCGGGTTCTATCAATTCCAACAAGCTTTCTGACCCTTTTCTCTCCGACTGTATAGCGAACTGCGGAATAGTCTCGACACGATCCGACTGGAGACAGATAAACAGTCCACGTTCCATCTGACAGTAGCTCAGCAGATCAAGAATGATCTCGAGGCTCAGGCTGCTACGTTCTGCACTAAACAAAACCATCACAAAAAAGTTTATCAAGCGGCCATAGAGAAAGAGTTCAAAGCGAAACAGGCACAAGAATCCCATGTCAAGAAGACGAGGGAAAAGTATGAGCAGGATTGCATGCGTATCAACTCGTACACAGCGCAGTCGACGCTGGTACAAGGAAGGGATTTGGAGAAGATCCAGTTGAAGCTCGAGAGAGCTCAGGCGTCGGTGCAGACGGGTGAGAGGGATTTCGCTAATTTCGCCAGAGTGTTCCAGGACACGGCGGCGAAATGGGAGCAAGACTGGAAGACGTTCTGTGATACCTGTCAGGATCTGGAGGACGATAGGACGGAGTTTATGAAGGACAATATGTGGGCATACGCGAACGCTGTCTCTACTGTTTGTGTCTCCGACGATGAGGTATATATTGTATTTTCATCTATTTTCAAATGTTTACCGCTAAACACGCTCTTCTAGTCATGCGAAAGGATTCGTGTTGCACTCGAAGGCATGGATACTGAGAAAGAAGTGGAAAACTTTGTCCGAGACTATGGCACTGGCGCACAAATTCCTCTCCCGCCCGCCTTTTTCACCTTCAATTCACCAGATGCTGCATCAGCTTCTGCAGCTCGCAACAAATCTGCCAATTTCGTACGATCGTCTCAACGGTCAAGTCCTCTTCGTATGCCGGAGTCCATCCCTCCCGAAGAGGATGAAGAGCCGCCTGTTAACATCGCAGGTCGCGGAGCCGGTGGAGCTCACAGTGCTAAAAATTCCATTTCCGACGTCAGGCCGTCAAGCAGAGGTACCAATGGTATCAACGGCACTCATTCCCCGTCGCCGTCTAACGCGGGTACCTCATCTGCAGCAGTAGCTCAACCTCTCAGCAGGAAGTCTACGAGGAGATCATCCTACAGAAATCCTCCCCCACACGATCCTATGGCGGAACTGATTGATCCCAATGCTGAGACTTATATCAAGGTTGGTGGGAACGCGTACAAAGTTGATCTTAATCATGACCCTCAACGACAGGGATCAACAGGCTATTCGGCGTCCAACCCTGCTTCGTCTCCCACTAAACTGAATAGTGCAAGCAGCCCTGCCAATGATCCTCTCGCTAGGCAATTGGAAGATTTGCAGAACCAGGTCTCTTCTGCTGGGTCTGTTAGACGGAACAGTATTTGGAGAGGAAACGATGGTTCTACCAGTAGTATTCCTTCCCGAAGAGGAACTAGTGACGCTCTTGCAGCTCCCAGTGGCGGGTCACCCGCTCCCCGCGATTATCGCAACTCGGCAGAAATGGTTGTCGGACAACATCCTTCCATTTCATCTCGTTCTACATCACCCAATCCTGCTCCGAGTGCTCCAACGGCTGCCTTTATGGTTCCCAAAAAGCCCGTTTCTCCGGGCTCCGAAATCATCGATGGAGTTCTCAGCGACTATCATCAGTCGCTTCCTGGAGAACGAAAGTCGTTCAGTCGTTCGGGAAGCCGCAGTCGACGAGGAAGCTTTGCTGGCTCGGTCTACAGCGTCAATGAACAACAGCAGCAGCAGCAGCAGCAGCAGCATGGTAATAATCTCAATCGTCCTCCGAGCGTCGGACATGCTGGAGTCGGCGCCCATGGATCCAGGAGTAACAGTCCTCAGCCTATCTCTCGTTCTGCCAGCCCGTCACCTGCTCCCGGTCAGTTGATGAGCCCGCCTCCAGGATCCTCGGTTGCTAGGACGGGGTCGACAGGGTCACAGCGACCCACGAGTCCCAACCCGCTCGGCATCGCCTTGGATGCGAACAATGCACGGGTAACCGTTGACGAAATGGCTCAGCGCTATCAACAGCAACAACAGGTTCCTCCACCTCCACCTCCCCAGGCTCCGGTTCAATACCGGCAACCGTCGGCACACCAACAACAGCCCCAGTACGGCGGACGTGCACCAGGCTACTCTGCTCCTGTGGCCCAACCCTCTTATGCTCCTCCCCCGGCGCCGTATCAAGCAGCCGTCCCGACACATCATCAGCAACCCAGCTACACCCAACCTCCACCTCCCTCGCAACCTTCATACACCGCTCCTCCGGCTCACTACCAGGCTCCTCCTCCCCCGCAACAGCAGCAGCAGCAGCAACAAATGTATCACCAGGCTCCGCCGCCTGCTGCCAGCCCGAACTATGGTCAGATGGAGAGATCGATAACGGGTCCGGGATATTATGGGAACGGACAGGTGGTGCAGCATCAGCCACAGCAGCAGCAGCAGCAGCAGCAGCAGAGGGGTATGCACCTTCAGCAGACTTCGGGGTATCAGCCGCAGTCAATGTACAATGCCGGAGCTATGCGGAGGAGTCCATCTCCTCAACCTCCGGCTGGGGCCATGATCGCTGCCCCGACAAGGCAAGTTACGGAGGATGGAGCGGGCATACTGTTCTATGGTAAGGAATTTTTTCCCAGACATCAGAGTGCTTTCGCATTGTTGCTTACTCGAGTATGATTTTTTTTTCCACAGTGCAAGCATTGTACGACTACCAGGCGACTATCGAAGAAGAGTTCGACTTCCAAGCGGGAGATGTTATCGCTGTCACTGCTACTCCAGAAGATGGGTGGTGGAGCGGTGTGTTGTTAGATGAGAACAGGAGACAGCCGGGAAGACATGTGTTCCCGAGTAACTTTGTCCGGTTGTTCTGAGTAGGGAAAAATCTTCGCTAAAACGCTCGCAAGAGTACAACAAGCAGGGAGAAAGAGAGGGAGGGAGAGAAGGGAGAGAGGCGCTGGACGTGACTGTGGTTGGGATGAATCCTCGTTGCTCGAGTGAGCTTTATGTAGGTCTATGGATGCTGTTGTCCAGTGAATTTGCCGCTGTTCATCGTTGTTGTTGTAACGAAGATGTATGGTCAAGATGTTCCTTTCCTTGCTTTTATCTATACAGCTACTATTACTACCTCTACACACCTATCCATTACTCTATATATCTGCAGGCCGATCTTCATTCTTTCCATATCAATCTTTCCGTTCTATCGTTCGCATATTATACATCCTCTCCATTCGTTCATTCTGTTTTTCTTTCTGACTACATGTAGCCACGCAGCCTCGGACGTTTCGTTCCTACGTATCTATATAATGCTTTTTCTGTTTCAAATTTGAATGTCCTTTTTTATTATTTTGCTTTGCGATTGAGTTCTTCGAGAGTAAGGCGGGTTGGTTGACCTTGACTGCGTAGTTGTTAAAAAGACCTTGAAGAGTAGAACGCGAAGTACATAGGGACCCGGAATGCGTATGGCGTTGATATAGGTTTAGGTTTAGACGACAATCGTCCGAGTGTGTCTACGTTCATATGCTTATTACCTGTGAACTAGTGACTACAAGATCCCCTACGACCGCAGAGCGCTGCCACCCTCAACTCCTTAGTACTTGGACTTGATTGCGGCATTGAAGAATCGAAAAAAAGAAAGAAAGAAGAGAAAGAGCGACAACGTCCAGCTGAGCTCAATCGGTCCGGATTCTCTCAAACTTTCTTTCATCATCAACAAACCAAATCATTCGTAACTCTCGTTCTCCACAAAAGCTCTGCACCTACCCTTAACGTAGTTCGAGATTTGCGTGAGGTGTAAATATCTAATTGGTCAGCGAGCTTTAACAGCAGGAACTAGCTGTTTAGTCCCACCCAGCAGCGTCGACTTGCTACGCTCGATCTTAATTTGTTTGGGCTTAGCTGACATTGCGATAGATGAGGCTGGAGCTCAGTTATCAGTGAGCATCGAACTGTTGGTTCGTTCGGTTTTACAGATTTTACAGCCGTCATTGCTCAAAGCGGAATGCAATCATAATCTTCTGTCACTGTCAAATGCCATCCAGATCGAAACCCCCCACGGGGTTGCCTATAAAGAGCGTCGTACTCAGGAAGTGAAACCCCCATCTTTTGTGTATACCATAATCCGACCAAATGGCCCCCCCTCTCCAATCAATTATTCAACTCTTCATTCAAACCGTGACTCCAAAGGGGTTAAATCTCGTCTTTGGCGCAACCGTATCTCTTATCCTTCTAATCATCTTCTCGCGTCGCGTATGGCTTTCTTGTCTTTCTCCCCGGAGCCTCGACGAGACCATCGTGGATACGGAAAGTATTACCGAGATAGACGAGGAAAGCGTCCTTCCTCGCTTTTTATCCGATACTCTCATTGACTATGATAAACGAAAGACGTGGTAAGTTGGAAGTAATCTCAAATTCTTGTACTGTTTCGTTTTTGTCACTGATATCTACTCTCCATTTCTTTCTGATCGCTTTGCAAATGGAAGTAGCAATAACTACGAGGAACGACTGCTCTCGAACGTTGGAGTTGGTACTTATGGCTCTAGTTCGTCTCCTCAGCCGGAGGCTGAGGCCATGGTCGCTGCCTCTACAAGGCAAGTTACGGTAGATGGAGCGGATATTCTATTCTATAGTGAGCAATCTTTCCAACTGAGATGGTCTTTAGATTTTTGCTTACTCGGGGGTATGATATGATCTTTTTTTTTTCTCTTCCGCAGTGCGAGCGTTGTACGACTACCAAGCGACTACTGACGAAGAATTTAATTTCCAAGTGGGAGATATTATCGCTGTCACTGCTACTCCGGAAGACGGATGGTGGAGCGGTGTGTTGTTGGATGAGAACAGGAGACAGCCTGGGAGACATGTTTTTCCGAGTGGTCTTGCTCATTTGTTGTGAGTAGGGGGGGACATATTTTCTCTTTCTCCTTCTGATCGCTTGACAAATGGAAGTCACAATGATCACGAGGAACGACTGCTTTCGAACGCTGGAGTCGGCACGGATGGCTCTATGTGGAGGAGTCCGTCTCCTCAACCTCCACCTGAGGCCACGGTCGCTGCCCCAACGACGCAAGTTATGGAAGATGGAGTGGAAATTCTATTTTATAGTGAGTAGTTCTTCTAACTTAGATCTCTTTGCTACTTGGTATGATATTTTTTTTTCTCCCCAGTGCGAGCGTTGTACGACTACCAAGCGACTATTGATGAAGAGTTTGATTTCGTAGCAGGAGATGTTATCGCTGTCACTGCTACTCCGGAAGATGGATGGTGGAGCGGTGTGTTGTTGGATGAGAACAGGAGACAACCGGGGAGAAATGTGTTTCCGAGTAATTTCGCTTATGTGTTGTGAGTAGGGGAAAGATATCTTCTCTCTTTCTTTTTCTCCCTTTCTCTATTTCTGATCGCTTGGTAAATAGAAGTGACGATGATCGCGAGGAACGACTGCTTTCGAGTGATAGAGTCGACACCCATGAATCTATGGGGAGGAGTCCGTCTCCTCAACCTCCGGCTGAGGCCACGGTCGCTGCGCCGACAAGGCAAGTTACAGAGGATGGAGCGGAGATTCTATTCTATGGTGAGTAGTTCTTCTAATTACTCGGGTATTTCTGATCTTTTTGTTTTCCGCAGTGCGAGCGTTATTCGACTACCAAGCGATTACCGATGAAGAGTTGAATTTCCAAGCGGGAGATGTCATTGCTGTCACTGCTACTCCGGAAGATGGATGGTGGAGTGGTGTATTGTTGGATGAGGGCAGGAGACAGCTGGGAAGATATGTGTTCCCGTGTCAATATGTTCAATTGTTGTAAGTAGGGGAAAAAACTGTGGGGGTGCTCGCGCGGGCACAATGGGAGGGAGGGAAGGAACGAGGTGAGGGAGGGAAGAGGGTTGTTGGGATGTGGTTGGGGTTGGGGCTGGGGTGAACCTTCGTCGAATGAGTGAGTTTCATGTAGGCCTGTCTCGTACCATGTCCACCAAATTTGCCGCTGTCTGTCGTTGTTGTCGACGTAATGAATATGTATGATACAGAAGTTTCTTTCCTTGCTTTGATCTATGTTAATGTTTACAGTGTATACGCCCATCTGACATCACTCTACATAGCTCGAATTCATTCTTTTTCTTTCCACATCGATCCGGAATCCCTCCGTTGAACGCCCTGTCGTTCGCTTAAAATTGTTTTTGTGTTTTTTTGTGTTTTTTTTTTTTTGTCAGATTTAATGCGTAGTTGTGCACACGAGGTACATCGGGATACGTATGGCGAAGATGGATTAGATTTAGACGACGATGAATCTCCAGGAGGGTCAGTCATGTACGGAGGGGTAACAGGGTCTGATGACTATCCGACCATAGCGCACTTGGAAGAGCACAAGACTGATTGGTTACGTCCACACTCATAATCTAGGGGTCGCGCTCAGGCTGGTCAGAGTGGAAGAAGGTCTACCTTGCTATTTTTTTATGTTTCTTTGCCACCCTCGATTCCGAACCCGCGAATTTTTCGGTAAAAGGAATAAACGTATGTTTATATCCGAATAAGCCTTGATTGATTATCTATGCACGTTTTTCATTTACACTTTAGCCGGACTATGATAATCTCCGTAGTCATCAGGAACACTGCCAGCTGAAGGCGGGGTAAACGAAGTAGACGAAGTAGCAACAGAGTTTTGCATGTGATAAGCGAGATATGGATCCGTTTGCAGCACTAGAAGACTTCGCAAACTGAAAACGACCGACCTGACCTCCCGAAAGATGGATAGCAATATGTCGGACATTGGAAACGTGGAGGGTGTCAGTCAGGCAGGAAACTAAAAGCCACAGCCAAAAGAAAAAGACACGTTTTGAGCGCTTGTGAGAATCCGATCATCACGTTCTATTCATTGATTGTATAAAAAGGCCTTAGACTTTTCTTGTTTACCTTGCTTTTACTCTTTTGTCTTCCTTGGTCCGTCCAGCTGCCACAGTTATATCCTTTATAATCTCCACCTTAAACTCTTTTCACCCATGAAGATGCGAGCCACTTATGGAATTTACGAGGATCCCTCCCTCTCTTCTTTCTCAGATGTCTGGGATACCAGTGGTGATCCAAATGCGAAACGAAAGGAGACTATTAGAGTCGTGTGCGCTGCAGTCGGATTGATGTCGATGGGGGCCGTAGCCAGCTATGCTGCCTATGTCTGGAAATATGGCACGCCACAATTCTTCTCATCGTTACCACCGGCATTTTCAAAGTTCACATTCGCGTGAGTAGCACATCCTCCAAGACTTCCAAGGCTGTATATTTAACGCCTTTCTTTTCAGCTCATGAATCCAACTAGCTCTCGCTACTGAACCCACCCAATGACTTGTTTTTTATTATTTTCGTCGCTACCGATCCCGCGATGACGGAAAGGTTTCGGCCCCATCATGTTCGTTGTCAAATGGGCGATACGTTACACCGCATAACGCTCGACACTATCCACATCACACGCCACTTCATTGAGGGACGCCCCTCTTCCCTTTGCCGTTGCTTTTCTACCCTGTCACCACCTTGTCCACAGTTGTCTTGTCACCGTCGCATCCGGAATTTCGATCGACGCTTACCCCGCCATCTCCTACACTCGCCCCATTCCATTCTCTCGTTCATCCGTCAATCCCTTGTGACTTGTCGCAGCTGATGCTGATAAATCATGATCCATCGATGATGTGTTATTCGTTCCAGTTCCCTGTTCCCTGTTCACCTCGCGGTCCAATTCGATTGTTCCTTTTACCCGCCACGTTCTTTTGTGCATCATATCTCTGATTCTTTCTTGCTTTTCGCGTACCCGTATCCACATACCGGGCAGCACCATCCTTTTTGTACTGACATACATACATACAGTACCTACGTGTACATCGCATATCGTTATTTATTTGGGTTTTCGTGTTTTGTACGATCAAAAGGTTTGAGTAGTAGGTTCGTTACATTTGTACATATATACTTATATATATCAATGTAATCTCTGTCATAGCGAAGGGATGAAGGCCTTAACGGCGTCTCTCTATATAAGGGAGATAGACTCGAAAGATAGACTCTGATGTGGCATCGTTAATCTCGCAATGCTAGGTCCCTCCCTTAAATCTTATCCAAGGTGATCCTCCTGTATTCGTCTGGGAAATAACGCTGCAGGAACGGTTTGCTCTCTGCTTGGATTTCTTTATCGTGTCGTTGTACCAGCACATCTCCCGTTCATATCTTACAAGGGACCCATAACCATGCGAGACTACGCATATGATTTCTGTCACGGATACGTACGCCCGGCGCCCGCGGAATTTGCCGAGCAGGTCCGGCGGACCGAGACGCGTTCACGTGGGTAGTTTACGCGTTTTTCGAATTTGCGACGCGAACTAAATGAATTGACAAATTGACAAATTTAGAAAAAAAAAGAAGATGCAGAAAAAGAAAAAGAAAAAGAAAAAAAGCCACCACTTCAATACTCGGATGGAAGATTTTGCTTTTCGCGAGCTATTATACAACACGACATACTACATACTTATTTATTATCGATAGCGAGAAAGCAAGTCCAAAGCGAAAAAATGTACAGCGTTGAAATCCATAAAGAAGAATAGTAAGTAAGATATAATCTACTGTTGCCCTACGTACATGGGCATATATACTTTGATTTATCATATATCTTCGGGAGTTGAAGATGAAGATGACGCAGAGACGTTCCTATGTCTGAGATGCATCATCTGTAGTGTATGGCCGTTCTGGTCTTTGATGACTAGTATGCTTGAATGCTATTGGGAAGAGAAGTAAGAATACCAATTAAGGACGAAGATTATTTCTTAACATACCTTTATATCATCCTTCAACTCGCATAATTTTTTGTACCACCAGGAAATGATTAGAGCGCGACTGAAGGATATATATTTTCTCCATGCAGCGACGTTGTAGTCTGCGTCGGAGATGTTGTGAGCGATGAGTTTGATACTGCTCGAAGAAAGAGAAAGGAAAAAAAGAAATTGATGATTGATTGGTTTTGACCTCCCCCAGTCAAGAAAGGAACGTACGAAAGCAGTCGTTCCTTGTAATCATTGTAACTGACGTTGAAGAGAGAGATCGCGGTATCAGCAGTGGGATAGTCGAGGTACAAGAATACGTATATCAACTTACCAAATCTTATGCTTGTCACAATCAATGATAGTATCGGATAAAAAATGAGAACAAATGCTTTCCTCGTATTTCTTGAGGAGGTCTTCCGTTTCCGCGATGGTCCCTTCGAGGCTCTGGAGGGACAGGCAAGAGAGCCATACGCCACGTAGGATCATAGTGAGAAGGATAAGAAGCGATGTGGTTATCCAGAAGATAACATTCGACGTCATCGACGGCGTCGTCTGGGCGAAGAGTTGAATAGTCGCTTCGAGGGGAGAAGAGGCCATTTGGGATTACGTCGATACGCGAGTATCGAAAGCTGGGGGTTCAAGCCTTTCTGCGCCTCCTTTTATAGTAAATTACATGGTTAAAGCCGAAAACGGAACCAGTTCGCTTGCACAGACCGAACCAGCTCACACTGTTCGCACTGCTCAGTGTTTCGATAAGAATCGGCATTTTGTTTTTGTTTATTTTCTACTAGGCCAAGGCCCTTTACTTGTCGTGCTATGCTTTCTTTTCACGGTGCTGGCAAGACAGACCATCTACCAGTCTCCCAGAGCTCTTTTGAGTGCTCAAATCCTGCTCACGTGCTTCTATATGATGTATTGAACGCTCGAAAGACGAAGTTAATTATGTAGTGTCTCCAAAGTTTCTACAAATCAAAGCTGTCAAACTGTATACAGACGGGGAAGTGTACAGCCTATATGTAACTGGACTGAATTGTTTGAGAAACGGGCTGCCGGATTCAGAAATACGCAGTGACATGGTCAGGGATAGTAGCATGGCCGTACCTGTTGAACGATATGATACCGAGTTACCGAGTTCATCTTTCTTGTTATGGGCTTTTTTCTATTCCTCATACGATTCATCCTTACCTAGTATTTTACCATCGGGATTGACATGGGTTCACTTCGTGACTGCCTAAAATGTTTCAGGACCGAGTCGTGTGGTCTTTCCAGACTCGTTTGGCCCACGAGAAGACTTCTTTAAGCTCTTGTGACGATGCTGGCAAGCACGTGTCCCATTTCTCACATTTTGTGTGTTCAAAGCCTTGTTAAATCCTAAAACACTTATTCATGACCGGAGGAGGATGAAGTAATACAATGCACTTAGTGCCTTGAAATTATCGTTGTGAATCGGCTAATGGTCAGATTAGGTATCATAACTATCACAAGTGTGAAGCTATATACTTACGCCGTACGGGCGGTAGTACAGATTTTGAGTTTTAAGGTTGAAAAATATGTGACCTACGCTCAATAAGTAATAGATCTGGTCGGTCAGAAAGGTACCGTCTCCGTACCGTTTGAGTCTCCAGTCATGCTCGAGGTGGCTGTAACTACATACCGTATGGTGTCGAGCCCTATCACCGGATTTCTTCCAATCTTCATGTACTCCATCCTCCGGCTAGCGAAGACCGAGCATATGTTGGCCGTAAGTCAAAACAACAATAAAAATCTAGTTGACCTGTTAAGATCGCGCTTTCAGCACTCTGCGTTTAGGTTGTCTGCGTGTCAGTGCTGACTAGTACGAGGGGCAGAGAGTGTCTTGCCTCGCATACTTTGAGCAACTATGATCGTCAAGTCCGACTGGAAACCAAAACAAACTGTTGTGACTAACCGATATTGAGCGTGATGTGCAAGGAACGGTGGTAGCGCTTCAGAGCTCTTCTCTTTTGCTAATTCAGTATCATTTTCAATAGAGGATACATTCGATCAGGATTTTCTGATGGATGAATACACGATGAGAACGAAGTCGAACGCGCTCGAGAGGCGTAAACGTGATGTCCGATTATCGGAATTCAACTTCTCCTGAGTGAACGACGGACTCAGAGGATACTTTATATTGAAAATTGGATAATTGGATGATCTGATTGCTCATTTCCCTCACAGCCTGTAAGAAATCAATTTCATTCATTCGTATCCACTGTACATCGTATCCACTGCACATTCATCATTTACTGTCAGACAGAGAGTTGAACCGAATCAAATAGTTGAACCGAATCAAATAAGTATCATCAATGCCTGTTTTGGTATTGCTTGCCCTAAGCCCCCTAAGCCCGAAACACGCAGAACATCCGTAAACTTTGGCAGACTTCAAAATTGAATTACTGGCTCGTGGCTAAAAAAGTACTTCCTGCGAATCTTGGTGTACGTCTAAGTTCTACGCGTGGGAATCTGTGGCTTTTCTAGGCTACACCATCATCGACATTCCACCGAGATTCTTCTCGATCGCCTTAATCTTGGCGCTAAAGCTCAATATGTGAACAGCGACGAACCAATCACAAAAGGGAGCAGCTTTAGAAGGATATATCTGGGGAGTGTGTTTATTGTCAATGCTGGTACAGAACCTTATCAGAGGATGGTTCAAATGTTTGGTTCAAGGGAGTCGATGCGTGTAACGGAATCGTGACTTCGTCATGATTGTTACTCTTTTCTTTTAGAATTATCTCATCTAGCATAATCATTTGTGTTATCTCGTACTTACTACTTTTAGACACAGGGTAGCTAGTTTTTCATATATAAGGAACTCGGTTGTACTCATAGAAGCAGGTTCTCTCGAATATCACCCCACTTACAACAGTCATGCCTGAGCACCTACATTGTCCCCCATCTCTCGTGTGGCATTACTGTGACTCTCGTCGCTCTAATGTTACATATTTTTGACTGTCCACTGCGGGCTTCTCTATAATCTATCTCTAAAATCTCTCTTCATTGTCCTCATCTGGCTCTACCCAGGTCTGATCAACCCAGTCCCCGCTGTCGACACCACCTCCATCATGTCCCTTTCCCCTCCTGTTTCCTGTGACTACCGTCGCTTTGAACTGCAATGCGGTCACCGTTGCCGAGCGACAGCTACCATCACTGATGGTTATCCCTCATACAAGGACGCCGCTATAAGTGGCTTGGGAGTACTGTCTCCCCAATGTCTGCATGAACAGACTGGCACCGTGAACAATAAATTCTGTGTCAATGAGCACTCCAATAAAGAGGGCTCATCTGATGAGCATTCTGAGAAAGAAATGTCATCTGTTAGTGAGCAGGAAAGCTCCTTTGTTGATAACAACCCGAATACTTGAGTGGAAGTTTGTCGTTGTAAAACTCAAACTAGTAACGATAGCATTGTGAGTGCACCGCATCCTATCAATAGAAAAACTATACATGTGAATGTTAAGAATGGTTGTATAGGAAAGAAATCTACGAACCTCATGATGGCTCAAACTGTGGCCACATGTGCACATCCACCAGTTGAGAAAATGGCTTCTCCAGCTCAAGAACATGTTCCTCGTCGTATGAAACATGTTTCAAAGACTACTGCCAAAGATAAATGGAGTGATATATTGAATTCTGAATCCCCTGAAAAAAGAAAATATCAGAACATTAGAAATCCAGTCGGCATTACTCCCAGGAAAGGGTCGCTGCCACCTAACATTGAGAAGTCTGAAAGACATTTGAAACTTACTGATTTTAAAAATATGATGAGAACAGTACCATCCAATTTGGGCTGTGCTGTGTGGCCAAGCGACATGCTTGCCGCAACAAATCATTTATCCAAGCTGTTGATACCAGCCAAGGATGAGAAATGGACAGCTGGGAAGATCTTGGCTAAGGGTCGAGGCAATCTTGGGGGACCATCTGATTCCTCCAGCTCTTCCAGTTCCAAATTGAGACCTTTGTTGGACAGTAGTAGTGATGACTCTACTCCATTGGATAGTAGCACAAGCTCATCTTCCAATTCCAATCAGAATTGCCAACGCCGCCGTAAACGGCACTGTACTCTTAGCAAAAGGAAAATGGTATTGAAACTAGATCCACCCGATGTGTACAATGGCTCAGTGGACATCCGCACTTATACAAAATTTGTTGCTGAAGGTACCTCCTATGTATATGACAGTCATGTACCAAAAAATCGGCGTGTATTAAAGTTGTCAAAATACCTGAGTGGAAGAGCTTATCAGTTCTATCTCACCACAGTTGCTGATGACCCATTCAGTTGGAAAATACACAAATTCTTCACTGAGCTGTATAATTATTGTTTTCCGGTCACATACTGACTGGATCAGTGACAAAAATTGAACCGTTGCTTCCAAAATAAGAAATCAGTTTGAGACCATCTTGCTCAACTGAATGATCTTTTTAACACAGTTGGCATTATTGATGAACATGAAAAGGTGCACAAGCTTTGGTTGAGTCTGAATAAAAATATTCAGAAAGGACTTTGGCAGGAAAAATTGAACCCTGAAATCAGTACCTACAATGAAATTGCCAGCGCCGCTGAGCTTATTGAAATCATCGAGAATATCCCCACTAGTGAAGACTCAGTAATGAGCGAGTCAGACTCACCTGGTTCTGAAGTGAAAGTCCATACAGACTCTGCACATCTTTCATCTGATGATGAAATGAACAATTCATTCACTTCCAATAATGAATCTGTGAATGAAACAGGCTCAGATTCAATGCAGAGTAAAGATGATACAGAAAATGATCATCAATGGCATGAATTGACAAATGCAGAATGTCAGGAATACCTGACTACTGGACGTTGCTTCCAGTGTGGTGAACATGGTCACATAGCGTGCAATTGCTTTGAAACTCAATTGAGCTACTCATCTGAAAATGAGTCATCTAGCAGTCAGCATGAATATGATGACAATAACTCAGACAAGTCAGAAGTTTATTCAGATGATTCCGAAGAGACTAAACTCAGCTTGGGAATGATGCACTTTATCCTGAATAATACTGAAGAACTGAACAGCCAGATTGATCTGTTACTGTTGCCCTCATGGACAAGGTCAAGTTTGACTTGATCAAATGCCGTTCCACAAGTCCGGGGTCCTCTGGCATAAGCCATGTGTGATATGTGACACAATGCCTTTTGGACCTTGAATGTGACCATCCATGTCTGAAGATACGTCATGTTCGAGTGGCAAACATGAAAAGGATCAGAGGCAAGAAACAAGGGAGGACTGTTGGTGAGTATCAGAGTATTATTGCAGTGTCTTCACATTTCTAACCCTTCTTTCTTGAGCATAGTGCATATCTAAATGTCAGAGTAGGGCAAATGCAGCTGGCACTTACTGGTGCTTTTCCATCAATTTTCAACCAACTTCCTACCACTGCCAGTGGTCCAATATATATCTACTGAAAAAGGTTTAGCAATATATTTGATATTTCCAGGAATATTTCCAATTTTTTCTCCAGTGAAAAATATTAAATATTGCACTGGAAAAATGCTTTGAGATATATTGGATATTCCAGTATATATTTCACACAAAATAGGCACTGGTAATTACCTAATATTACCTGAGAAATAGCATGAATTTTTATGTATTTATAGGTATTTTATTTTCAAGGATATATGCAAAATACATCCAAGGATAAAGAATGTATAGTGCCATTGATATTGCACTCGAGATATGAAACATATTTCAGGCGGTCCACTCCGGACCAGCTGGATCACCTGGACCACTCAAAATATGAAACATATTTCGGCTGTGATATCAATGGCACTATACATTCTTTATCCTTGGATGTATTTTGCATATATCCTTGGAAATAAAATACCTATAAATACATAAAAATTCATGCTATTTCTCAGGTAATATTAGGTAATTACCAGTGCCTATTTTGCATGAAATATATGCTGGAATATCCAATATATCTCAAAACATTTTTCCAGTGCAATATTTAATATTTTTCACTGGAGAAAAAATTGGAAATATTCCTGCCAGAAATATCATATTGCTAAACCTTTTTCCACAGATACATATTGGACCACTGGCAGTGGCAGGATGAAAGCATATGGTGATGAACAATTGTAACCTGTTGTATGTGGTGTGTAAGTGAAACAGTTCAATAAGTGGAAAGGGAAGGAAAAAGGAAGATAGATAGAAGAGGCACTACACTCAAGTACTATCATTGTATAGTGCCCCTTGAATTATATAAGTTCTGGGAATCCAGCAATTATGTAAGTTATGTAAGCAGAGATAAGATAAGATGAAGAAAAGTGATGTTTTGTAACAACCCTAACTCAGTGCACCTTCAGTTGGGTGAGACAGTTGCTGTGTAAAGGAAGGATGCATGTCAATATGCCAAGCAGCTTGCATCAGAGTTGACAACCCTTCCATATGGGCTATTACTCAAGGCTGTACAAGTCCACAGAATGTATGTGAGGCCAAGTAAGAGGATGTTATATCAAGGTGTTCACTGTTCTAGGTCATCCAGATTCAAAGCACAATGCCCAAGAAGCAATATGGATCAGCCAAGTAGAGAATATATTAAGTCAAGGTGTTCACTGTTCTGAGTCATTGGGATGCAGAGCACATGCAAGAAATGATATCAACACTTCACAGTGGGTAGGCCAAGTAGAGAATTTATATTAAGTCAAGGTGCTCACTATTCTGGGTCATTGGAATTCAGAGCACAATGTGCAATGAGCATTATCAATGCGGCCATGTAAAGAACATGTTAAATCCATACTGGGTCATCCAGGTAAAGAGTGCAATGTGCACAGTATCAACACTTCACAGTGGCTACCCTTTCATCCACTAATCTGGTTCCTGCCATCAGAGAAGCAATAGTGTATTATAACATTGATAACTTGAATTGATAAACTACATGTGTGATGGTGCAAAGGTGATCATAGGTGTAAGGAGATGGTGTCTGATCATTGGAAGTTCCCCCCCTCAGAGATGGTTGAGGGTCTGTGTGAGCTCTTTTGGTGAATAGGTATGAGAGATGAACATCTTTTCAATCCAATTTCAATCTAAAAGCAATTTTCCTAAAAGTCTGTGGTCCCTTTACTATAGTTGTTAGGGATAGTTTTATTTTGATCAAAATGCTAATAACTCATCAGCCTGTTTGAATATGATATTTCTAAATAGGATTTGCAGAGCTTCAAAACCCTTGCTACAAATTTCTGGGATTTTTTTTTGATTTTACTGAGCTCATTGGGCAATGTCTGAGGGGGGTTAAAGATAGTTTGCTTGTTTCTCACAGTGCTGTTACAGAGGCAGTGCAAGTTGTTTGTTTTGCTCCTCATTCTTTCAATATTGCATGTGCTCTCTTGAAATTTGGAAGTTAGACTATACTGTCATAAAGCTGGTACAACACCTACTCTTTACCCCTATTCATTTTCCTTTACAGTACACCTTTCACATGACCACATTTATGACTAACTTTCATATCAATACCTTTTGGACATATGACTCCTCCCTATCTCCACTCCACACAGTATCATTGTTCTTTTCTCATTTTGTTCCCACTGTCATTGTTTTATTAATGAAGTGTTCCTTGTTTCTCTTCTTGCATTGCATGCTCCATACCCTTTTCTCCCATAGCTGCCACACAGCTATTGTCTTCCAGTAGCATTAGTCCCTCTTACAGCTCATTACAGTATAAATACCTACTGCATGTAACCTGGATCTCCATCTTGACCTCACTGTCAATTGGGACCAGGTGAGTATTCTGCCTGTACTAGCTAGACTGTATAATTAACTCTGTCAATTGGGACCAGCTTCTGCTTAACTGTTCACTGCACTCTTGAAAGTCACTCCACTGTATACTGCTTTGTGGCATATACTAAACATACTATCAAGCCCCAGCAACTTTTTGTTGGAGATAACAGTGGAATGAGTTTCAATCAGATCACTTGTATATTTGTTTTTTGCCTTTGCTGTGCTTAGGATAGCCTTGATAGCTTATTTTATTTAGCCTATCTACATTTTCTGTATATAAAGTATGTACTGGCCAATGAATCCTCAGTGCAATTAACCTGCACATTTGCTATTGGTACTGGGGTTCTGACAATTTCCCTAACACTTTTGTGTACTTATCCTATTCAATATTGTAATGTTCCTAGCACTTTGATGAAAGTATATAGCTTGCTGCATTCACTATTCCCTCAACCATTTCATTTTCCCTCAAAATCTTCCCAATATAAGTAGATAGAAGTAAGCACTAGCATCTGACCATGCTATAAAAAAATTATCAGGGCCATCCAACAAGCAGAAGACCTTCATTTAAGTAAATTTCTTAAAATTTAACTATCCCTAACCTGTAACTTTCCCTAACAACCATAATATATCTAGACTGCACCTACATAATATTTTGGATAGCCATATATTGTGATCAGCAGTGAGAGACTCACAATCCCTCTGTATTTTTGTAAAGCTTAACATTGCCAAATGCATCCTGTGATAATCTGGCTGCAGCAGGAATTGTGCATATGCTTAGCTTGATGAAAACTGGGGAAAATCTGGTGCATCAGGAAAAATGGTCTGAGCCTCAGGTTACCTAGGAGGCAACCTAAGGGACCTGGGTGAACCTCACCAAGGATACCTGAGGAGTGATGCTGTAAATATTACCAAATAAGGCAAAATTATATTAAATATATATACCTATGCTTTAATCTATCCTAAATGCATGACAAGGACACCTTCTTAGTTGTAGATAACTCATAGAAACTGAAATTTGATATAAGTCACATGATGCAACTCTGTGAGCTGTCTACAATCAAAATAATTTCCATATGGTCAAAACAAGTATATCACAATTATACCATACTATATACACACTATATGTACATGTATAAGCTCTTTACTGTACTGAAATACTGTACTTGAGTATATTAGGTTAATACTAGTATACTGTAATACATTATAAAGTATAATACCTGATGAAAATGTACACCATATATACTATACATAAAATATGTACAAGTTCAATATTACTACTACTATGCAAGTACAATAGCTCACTATATACAGTAGAATAGAGTACAAACAGTAATATATAAAGATATATTATTTTTACTTATTGCAACCTGGGGTAACCTCAGGTAGCCTGAGCCAGCCTGAGCCAACCTGGGGCAACCTGAGACAACCTAGGACAACCTAGAGCACCCTAGAATATAGGGGTTGGACTGTGGAAACCTAGGTAACCTGAGTACTTGAAGTGTCCTATGCCTCTTAGGTTTCTTGAGGTTGTTATAATTTAACCCCAAGCTCAAGCTATTTTTCCTGATGTGGTGTATTGACACCATAACCAAATAGAGTTCTGAGTCACCAGTACTACAGTGGGTCCATCTGCCATGAGTCAAAAACTCTAGATCTATCTCCATCAGGAAAAAGATCCTATAGCCCAGGCTCATATGGGTTGTTATCTGATGGCCTAAGGCTTCTCAAGGCTTCTCAAGGGTCCTAGGTTGTCTAGGCTACCCAGGATGCCAAGGGACACCCCCCAATTCCTGAGCACTCTCAGGTTGCCTGAGGGTTCCTGAGAATCCCTGAGGCTTCACTGGAGATCCTTGGGGCATCCTGAGGGCTCTAAAATGTGAATGCAAAATAATATTGTATATTCTCATCTCTTTCTATTCTTACTCTACTATACCTCATTCTATATATTATTCTACTCTATCTTATATTGTATTTAACTCAACCCTTTGTATTCAACTACTATATCTATAGATTGTTATCAGTTAATATACATAATTGTACACTATTATATAGTACTGTATAGTAGTTTAAGCTTTGTAATAACCTAACATACTCAAGTACAGTATATCAGTATAGTACAGAACCTATAAATACATATATAGTGTGGATACTATTAGTTATAATAAGGGTGAACATATTTTGATCATGGGAAAAGTATTTTGATTGTAGACAGCTCATGGTAAGCACATCATGTGATTTATTTTAAAAGCTCAAACCTGTATGATTCTGCAGCCAAATAAATGTTTTTATTGTAGATTTATACAATACTATTACACAGCTATATATTTGAAATACAATTTTGTGTTATATGTATTATTTAAAATACCTGTGTCCCAGAGATCCCCAGAGATCCCCAGGGTGCCCTCAGAAAGCCCTCAGGGAATCCTAGGGATATCTCAGATATCTCTCAGAGAGCCTAGGATTTGGCCCTAAACCTAGGAAGCCTAGGTAGCCCAAGCTACCTGAAGTACCTGAAGGTACCTAGGATTTGGCCTATTTCTTGGGAGTCCTCAGGCTCCCTCAGGCTTCCAATATTTGCCTGGGCTTTAGGTCATTTTCCTGATGTCAGAGAATGCAACCTTCACCACAAAGAATTGGTTGAAAGGCAACATAGATTAAGCCTTGGGTTCTGGGTTGCAGCAGCAGAGGAGGGGCACTCTTTAGATGCAAGGCTAGCACCTGATACACAGAGAGGCCCCAGCATGATTAAAATCTTGTCAGCATGGACATGGTTCAGCACCCTCCTAGAAGACAAGAAAATTACAGACTTGCTTGTAAAATTTGCTCATGAAGTCTCAAAGCCATACTATGGAGTAGAACCATACCATCCCTTTGGTGCTTAATAATTGACTATTCAACAGACTACTGCTGGAAATGTGCTAAGGCTCAAAACACTCTCAGTTAGACTACTTGAGTAAACCATGCTCTATTGCAAGAAGACACAGAGAAAAAAGGGACAGTGGTGGTCCAAGAGAAAGAAGAGAATGTCTGTAGTGGCCAGTAGGCTGAGAGATATATAATTGAATTGTACATAAGCAGCTGCTGGTAAACAACACATTTACAACTGCCTTGGGAAAGATTGAACAGTTGGGAATCTCACATGCTTGTCTGAAAGTCCATTTTATGTGTTCCACATTTGTATTTAACAACCTTGTATGTACCTAACAATGTACAATTGACCGCTAAGTATAATAGTGCTATAAGTTGGCTGTTTCCTAATAAATGCCATAAGCAACTGTCATTGTTTGGACTCATCTATCATTCATGTGGGATGTATTGTGGTGCACCTGCATTTACTCAGCACTGACCAGTTGAACCAGTTCAGTTACATTAGTGTAAAAAAAACTACTTCATCAGTGAGATGGAAGGAAGAACAAGTGCAGAAAGCTGTCACAGATAGAAGTAAAAAACTCCCATTTATCTCTGAACTCAGATGCCTTACCAAGGAGGTATGTATTTTTTTCCTGAATAAGTTGGTTAGCTGCCAATTGAAACATCAGGAAAAATAGCTTGAGCTTGGGTTTAAAGTATGACAACCTCAAGAAACCTAAGAAGCATAGGACACTTCAAGTACTCAGGTTACCTAGGTTTCCACAGTCCAACCCCTATATCCTAGGGTGCCCTAGGTTCTCCCAGGCTGTCTCAGGTTGCCCCAGGTTGGCTCAGGTTGGCTCAGGTTACCTGAGGTTACCCCAGGTTGCATAAAGGGTTAATAAGTAAAAATAATATATCTTTATATATTACTGTTTGTGCTCTATTCTACTGTATATAGTGTGCTATTGTAGTTGTATAATAGTAGTAGTAGTAGTATTGAACTTGTACATATTTTATGTATAGTATATATGGTGTACATTTTCATCAGGTATTATACTTTATAATGTATTACAGTATACTAGTATTAACCTAATATACTCAAGTACAGTATTTCAGTACAGTAAAGAGCTTATACATATACATACAGTGTGTATATAGTATGGTATAATTGTGATATACTTGATATGAAAATTATTTTGATTGTAGACAGCTCACAGAGTTGCATCATGTGACTTATATCAAACTTCAGTTTCTATGAGTTATCTACAACTAAGAAGGTGTCCTTGTCATGCATCTAGGATAGATTAAAGCATAGATATATATATTCAATATAATTTTGCCTTATTTGGTAATATTTACAGCATCACTCCTCAAGTATCCTTGGGATACCTGAGGTTCACCCAGGTTGCACAGGTCACCTAGGTCACCCAGGTCCCTCAGGTTGCTTCAGGTTACCTCTTAGGTAACCTGAGGCCCAGACCATTTTTTCTGATGAATGCTGTTGAGAGTAGATACTGATCTAGTACACTTTCACATTTGACACTCTCAAGATACTCTTTGAAGTCTGGATAAATGTAAGATGTAGTCAAAGAGGCAATTGAGGGCTGGCAAAATTGATATACTGGATAATGACAATCTCCTGAATAGCTTGTATCCTATTAATATTTTATGCCTCTAATTCATTTGAGTTCCTTGTTAGGTTCAGTGCAGATTGAATATTTACCTAATCAATTGTGATGGTTACATAATCACCTTGCTTGCAAGATCTATTCTGAACCACTGAACTCTCAGTTTGATCCTGGATCAAAAATAAAGCCAGTGGTTGTAATGGTAACAGCCCAAGATTTTGAAGCACCTAAAAGATACCCAAGCACTTAAAATGTGACTATACACTAACACATATGTTATGAATCATTGCCCATTGCTTCCATTAAACATTTGTGCTTTCAATCTGGCATGCTTTTGTTTAAGTATATGATTACAGCTCAAAAATCAAAATCATCCCTTCCACAAAAATCTCTTCAACAGTTTGACTCCACCTTATTTGCATTGCTGTGACTCTGTGTTATGCCCTACGCTATTTTTTCTGCTCTTTCCAACCAGTACACTCACCACACGACTCGATAATAGTCTTACCAATCAATTCAGCTCTCCAAAGCCAACACGCGTTTTGTGAGGTGAACTAACCAGTTGCTCATTCCAAACTTCTATTCACAAGACCACATGTCTCCCCACAGAGTATAAAAGCCTTGTACCTACATCTCCCACAATAATGCTGTTATTACCTGAACTATCTTGATCTGTGTTGTTTCTGTTCTCTTGTTCACTAGTCTATAATATTATTCTGCTTAACACCGAGTCGAGCAAACCCCATTGACACTGAGTCACTGGCATATCCACTTCTCACTTGTCGAACTGATCGTCAAGACTATTTGACTGCTGTAGCCTTTCGAATATTCCGTCTCGTAGGGTAAACGGACACTGAGTCATGAACCTCCCGAGTCAACCCTCATTAATACCGTCTTAACAAGTTCTTTCGATATACTATTTCTAGTTGCACCAAGCTACTAGATTTATTATTCGACACTTGAGGATCATTCCTCCACATCCAACACCAAAACTGTACAGGACTCGTTCACCTGTCATACGTAGCGACTCCCCATCGCGTATTCTGTCTTGGCTGTGGTATAATAAAATACTTTCTATTCATTGAACCTGCTACAAGCTTCTAACAACAAAGGTAGTAAAGGTCCTAACAAAATAACAGCATTCTCTCCATCACTGAGATGTCTGGGGAACCTGCGAAATGTTTTGTAAGTGAACAAGAAAGACAGCGTCAAGAACAAGAATGCCAAAGAGCAGCGAGAGCTACAAGGTTCCAGAGAAGAGAGGAGCGATGTGGAGCTTCTACACTGGACGACCGCTCAGTTTCATCAGCACCTGCGAGAGGTGCCATACCCTCAAGAATGGGGGAAATTTTGGAACATAATGATAGAAACCTGTTTGACCTGGAAAATCCTGTCGAACACGGGTCTCCTCATGTTCCAGGACACCTGGTCTCGACACCATATGTTTTGAGTCGCTCCCAGCGAGGTCAGCCATATCATATGGCAGCTAGAGCTGACC